>SJYQ01000378.1:1905017-1946633 GCA_006410935.1 Redunca redunca
TTTCCATCTTTGTCACACTATTTTCTTGGTTCAGTGTACCTTTGATAACTACAAGTTTTGAATCATTCTAATTTTTAGCTTTGTACATTGAACACAATGTATTCTCCAGTTCATATATCCATGACTAGGCACATGAGATTAAATGGCTATCATATTATTTTCCCATTGTTGTTACTCATGTTCATAATTCTAGTCCCCCTGGAAGTCATAAGAATATGTTAAAGTGAAGTGTTTCTAAAACAAGTTAACATATTTTAATGATGTAACAACCTGAAAATACTACTTAATCCCAAATACTACAAATAGAATTTATTCAGTAATCTTTTTTTTATCATTTGAACATTTCCTCAGCTATTTATTCTTCTTTAAACATACATTAGATAAATAAACTACTGTATTTAACTTCCACGTGCCTAGAACTGTCCACTTACTGAGATACAAAAGAAAGAGCTGTGCTACCTAATTTCTGGAAGTTAACAGTCTAATAATTGAGAGAAAATAAACTCAGTAATAATGCCTTGCAATAATCAATTCAATCACAAAATACAAGCTAAACAATGATTGCCTCAGAAGTTATCAACAAGGAATCAATGAAGGAAGCAATAAATTTGGACACCTATATCTTTGAGAATATATATCAAAGTTGAACTTCAAAGTTTAACAAAGTTCAGATAAAGAGAGGCTAAAATATGACAAATACTCTTGAGTATCAGCTTAATTCTTACCCTCCCTTTCCTTCAATGCAGAATGCAAACTTTGCCATTTTCAACATTGCCATCATTAATGCCTTAAAAACTTTGCCATTATTCCCAGGAAAATAAACTGTATTTTCTAGTCTTCCTTACTTCTGATGATGAGAATGAAGAACCTATGACATGTAACCAATGAGATGCAAGTGGAAAATCTATTGGAAAAGTTTGTCTTCCCTGGTATAAATTATATTTTTTTATGGCTTTCTTGTTTTGCACAAAATGCCTATATGATACCAGGGGTGGAACAGCTAGTTTATGATTAGGAGGAGACTACTCAGATAATAACTATATTCCTCACATGGCAAAGAAGGAACTAGAAGTAACTGCTTTATTGATCAATTCAAGAGACTGTACTAGCCTTAACCTGTCCATTTCAGGGTTCCAGCTGAAGATGTAATATAAAACTTCTGTTTGGTAAGTCACAGTAATTGTGTTTCTGTCCCATGAAGCCAGACACAATATTTTACTTCTAACAAGGGGGTTAGAGTGTTTCAAATGAGAATAGAAATAAGCTTTGATGGAATATAGATAAAGGAACTGAGTGGAATGAAGTTAAACATACTTATGAGGGTCATGACTGTGGGATAGAAAGCTCTGATACCAACTTTGTTCAAAGAAACTATTGCAGCTGGAACTTACCTGATTCTGTCACTTTACATTTGCAAATACTTGATTGGGCCATAGTAGTATTTATGATTTACTTCAGCTTAAATAATCTACCCCATGTAAAATGCCAGAAGAGAAATAATACATTTAAAAATATGGTTATGCTTTTCCTTTTCTTGATTTTAACATTTTTATCATGAAAGTCAAAATACTCTCTACTTCCAACTTTTTTTTTTAAGTGAGTTTATTTTTGGACTTTCTATTTCATTTCCTATTTTTAATCCCAACATCACATTGTTTTAATTATGACAGTTTTGTAATTTAGTTTGAAATAATGAAGCATGATGCCTCCAGTACATTCTTCTTTCTCAAGATTGCTTTGACTATTTAGATCTTTTGTTATTACATACAAATTTTCAGATTATTTGTTCTACTTCTATGAAAAATGTCACTGGAAATNCTGCTGCTGCTGCTGCTGCTAAGTCACTTCAGTCGTGTCCAACTCTGTGCAACCCCATAGGCGGCAGCCCACCAGGCTCCCCCATCTCTGGGATTCTCCAGGCAGGAACACTGGAGTGGGTTGCCATTTCCTTCTCCAATGCATGAAAGTGAGTGGGCTACATTGTTGCTAATTTTGATAAAAAGTTCTGAGCTTTTTACCACCAAGTATGGCACCCCACTCCAGTACTCTTGCCTGGAAAATCCCATGGGCAGAGGAGCTTGGTAGGCTGCAGTCCATGGTGTCTCAAAGAGTCGGGCACGACTGAATGACTTCACTTTCACTTGAAGTATATATCAATTATAACTACTTTGTTGAGATTTTTATCATAAATGGAAATTGAAAATGTCAAATGATTTTTCTGCATCTATTGGGATATATTATACAATTTTCACCTTTCATTTTGCTGTGGTGGTACCTCACACTGACTGGGTTGGGGCTGTTGAAACATTCTTGACATCCTGGGATAAATCACATTTGATTATTGTATATGATCCTAGTTATGTTGTGTTGAATTTGGTTGGTTAATATTTTATGGAGAATTTTTCACTTATATTCACTAGAGAGATTAGCTTATCATGATCTTTTCCTGTGGTACCTTGTCTGGTTTTGGTATTAGATTAATGTTGTTTTCATAAAATGAGTTTGGAGGAGTTTCCTTCTTATCCATCTTTTAGAAAAATTTGATAAATATTACTATTAATTTTTCATTAAATGTTTGGTAGAGTTTACCAGTGAAGTTTTCATTCCAGTTCCAAAGAAAGGCAATGCCTAAGAATGTTCAAATTACCACACAATTGCACTCATTTCACAGGCTAGTGAAGTGATGCTCAAAAGTCTCCAAGCTAGGATTCAACAGTATGTGACCTGAGGTATTCTAGATATTCAAGGTGGATTTGGAAAAGGTAAAGGAATCAGAGATCAAATTGCCAACATCCATAGGATCACAGTAAAAGCAAGCGGATTCCAGAAGAACATCTACTTCTGCTTCATTGACTATGCTAAAGTCTTTGATTGTGTAGGCCACAACAAAATGTGGACTATTTTTCAAAAGAGATGGGAATACCAGACTGCATTACCTGCCTCTTGAGAAATCTGTATGCGGGACAAGAAGCAACAGTTAGAACTGGAAATGAAACAACAGATTGGTTCAAAATTGGGAAAGGAGAACATCAAGGCTGCGTATTGTCACCCTGCTTATTTAACTTATATGCAGAGTACTTCATGTGAAATGCCGGACTAGATGAAGCACAAGCTGGAATCAAATTACAAAGAGAAATATCAATTACCCCAGATATGCAGATGACACTACCCTTTTGGCAGAAAGTAAAGAAGAACTAAATAGCCTCTTGATGAAAGTGAAAGAGAAGAGTGAAAATTTTGGTTTAAAACTCAATATTAAAAAAAATGAAGATCATGGCATCTGGTCCCATCACTTCATGTCAAGTAGATGGGGAAACAATGGAAAGAGTGACAGACTATTTTCTTGAGCTCCAAAATCACTGGAGCCATGGTGACTCCATGCATGGCGACTGCAGCCATGAAATTAAAAGATGCTTTCTCCTTGGAAGAAAAGGTATGTCCAACCTAGACAGCATATTAAAAAGCAGAAACATTGCCGACAAAGGTACATCTAATCAAAGCTATGGTTTTTCCAGTAGTCATGTATGGATGTGAGATTTGGACCATAAAGAAAGCTGAATGCCAAAGAACTGATGCTTTTGAACTGTTGTTTTGGAGAAGACTCTTGAGAGTCCCTTGGCTTACGAGATCAAACCAGTCAATCCTAAAGGAAATCAGTTCTGAATACTCATTCTAATGACTGTGGCTGAAGCTGAATCTCCGATACTCTGGCCACCTGATGTGAAAAACTGATTCATTGAAAAAGACCCTGATGCTGGGAAAGATTGAAGGCAGGAGGAAAAGGGGGAAGCAGAGAATGAAATGTTTGGATGCCATCACTGACTCAGTGGGCATGAGTTTGAGCAAACTGGCAGATGGTGAAGGACAGGGAAGCCTGCTACACTGCAGTCCATGGGGTAGTGAAGAACTGAACAGGGCTTAGTGAATGAAGAACTCAACTACTGAAAGAGCTGGGGAATTTAACATGAGGGAAGCGGTGAAAAGATTTCAATTTTCAGCACTAATGGTGGTTATGTGTTTTTTGGGGAGACATAAGCATGATTAGTGGCCTCTGCCAGGAATTGAGTCAAGTTAGCAACGTGGTAGCATAAGAACTGATAGGCCTTTATAAGAATTGAGACATCATTGCAATGCCATTTCCTCAAATCTGAATAAGTATCTTCAGAAAAAAGGGAGGTAAACACCTCAGAAGAAAGCTTCTTTGTTGGAAAAATATGAAACCCTGTGGAATTTTAGGTTTCTAAGTATTCATACTCAGTGGAATCCTACAAATATCCCAATTCTAATTCTCAGGATCCTATACTTTACCATTGGTATACTTTGATTTAAGAGATATGGTATAACTTTGACTTCAACATATGTTTATCTCAGCCATCAGTAGACCAAACATTGAGTGTGAGGTTTAGAAACATTAATCTTGAAGTTTTGAGAAACAAGGGAATCTTTCAAGTCGAAGAAAAAATCCTCTGCTTTTTTAACTAAGCTTTGGCCTGGTAGTTTAAATCCCCACATTTGTCACATAATTTCTGCAAGCTTTCCAATGCAGTCTGCACCATAGTCCTTTTTGATCATATGTAGTCATATTTGGCAACCTACTCCAGTGTTCTTGCCTGGAGAATCCCAGGGATGGAGAAGCCTGGTGGGCTGCCGTCTATGGGGTTGCACAGAGTCGGACACGACTGAAGCGACTTAACAGCAGCAGCAGCAGTCATATTTCCATTAAATTGCTCTAATTCCAATAGCAACTTGGTGTCCAATGTCTTGCCTTCTACAGACACTTGATTCCAAACACCTTTATGCTATAATGGAAACAGATTCATCATTGTCTTCAATTGACCACCAGGGTCACACTTTACACAAGCAAATATGTACACTGATTTAAATCTAATCTGATCAAAGTATCTATTTCTGAGTTTCATCTTTGAACTTCTGTTTCCCATGAAACAGCTTCCCATATGACATAACTGTGTAAGTCAGAAGTCTTTCAGTTCTTGCAATTAGCATTCTTTTGATACAGATAGCTAGAGTTTTATACAACCTTTGGATGAGTTAGGAGATTGTATTCAAGGAAGTTGTTGCAATAATAAAAATTTGCAGCATCAAAATGATCATCCCAAGAGTTTACCGGGAAGCCATAGGTATTTACACAGTGGGTCAGAGTTTGCTCATCTAAACTGATATCAAATATTACCAATTTTCACTTCACAAATGGTTTTACAATGTATATTCTCACCATAACCATTTGAGTTTCCATTTTCCTACAAATTTACCAATATATATATTAATTTTTAAATATGTGCCAATATCATAGGAATAAAATAGTACCTCAGTTTTAAAACCCCTCTTTCCTACCATTAGAATAAATTGCTATTTCCTAACTAAAAAGAATCTATGATTTTAGTTGCATTTTTCTATCTATTTGCACACTTTTAGAATCCTTCATATCAACCTTTGCTGTGGATAACTTTCTCTTGGGTTTAGGATCTAATCTCAGACAACCTTTGAGAAAGCAGATAGAAAATAAAGAGAGACATATGCATTTTCACTTTTGATGATTGATTTGGTGCCAAATCCATGAGTTGAACACCATCACCGTTGCCAGTTATATACATAAAATATTGTGCAGGCAATGGATTTGAAAGGACCTGCCAAGTACAGTGTTGAAAACCCTAGAGATATTGATTTTACAGTTTCTCTAGTGATTCTACATCATGCTCCTTTACTTTCTGGCAATCTTTATAACTTTTACACTGACATAAATTGCCATAAAATAAGCATCCAGTACACTCCTCCCCTTCCTCCTCCAGAAATGGTTAAGGACGCTCCATTATTCTATTAACATGTTTAACCATTAATTCAGCTGATCTCCCTGGGAATGACGAGGTGACTTTAAACTTGGAGGGCAATATGTACTACCCAGCAGATTTATTATTAACCTCTCTAGTGGAAAGCACATGAATTCATCTAAACATTTATTTTCCTTAGTGTGCCGCTATTTTTCTTTTTATGTTTTTTAAAGTAGATTTAGTGGCAGAATATTAGCAGCTGAGGATATCAGAGTTGTTGTCTACCCAGTGAAACAGGCAGTTCAGCTTTCTGAATGTGGCCTCAGACCCTGAGACTTTCCCTTGGCTGTAGTGAGGGAAAGGCATATGTAGAATGGGGAGGGCAGTACTGTGTTCCCTAACTGGTCAGAAATTAACCAGTCTTTAGGCCAGGAAAAAAAAGGGCTCCAGGCCATAAAAACAGTTATACAGATGAGACCACTGCTAGCCTAAAATACTGCTGCATTAGTTTTCTGTTCCTTCTATGACACATTAACACAAACTTCATGTCTTAAAACAGCGTGTTTATAATCTAACAGTTCTGTGAGACTTGCTGCACAGGTCTCACTGGGTTAAAATCAAAGTGTCAAGAGAGCTGTGATTCATTCTGGAGACTCTAGAGCGGAACCCAACTCCTTGCCTTTCCTTCTGGAGCCATGTGCATGATCTGGCTTGCGGCCTGCTTCCTCCATTTCCAATGTCACTACAGTGACTTGAGTCCTTTTCACATTGTATTTTTCTGATCCTCTTTTCTGCCTCTTCATCTTCCACTTTAAAGACTAGTGATTAGATTGAGTCCATTTGTTTAATCCAGGGTAATCTCCCCTTATCAAGGCCAGAAAACTTAATTGCATCTTCAATCTTACTTCTCTTTCATGTAAGACAAGATATTCACAGGTTCTGAGGATGAGAATGTGGGGATCTTGAGATCTTGGGGAGGAGGTTGTCATTTTGCCTACCATATCTAGTAAAATCATATTTGTTTTTAAATTATAACAAACAAGAACATAAAACTGGATAGTACTTTAATGATACATATTAGACAGCCTAGGACTTCCCTGGTGGCTCAGACGGAAAAGAATGTGCCTGCAATATAAGAAACGGGTCATCACCCTGTGTAAGGAAGATCCTCTTGAGAAGGGAATGGGTATCCACTCAAGTATTCTTGCTTGGAGAATTCCATAGATAGAAGAGCCTGGTAGGATACAGTTCATGGAGTTGCAAAGTGACAGACAAAACTAACCCTTTTAATTTTCAGAATTCGCAAGCTAAAAGAAATATGCTAAACCAGGATTTTTCCACACTAAAGAAGCAGGTAAAATAGCCAATTGGCTTTTGCAATGATGCCAAAAAATTCAATGGAGTAAGAATACCTCTTTTTAGGAAATAGTGCTGGATAAACTAGACATCTGCATGCAAAAGACATTGAACCCTTTTCTTAGACCAAACACACACACACACACACACACACACACACACACACAAACATAAATACACAACATAAGTCATAGACCTAAATGTAAAACTAAAACTATAAAGGTATTGCAAGAAAGCATAAGGATAAATCTTCATGAATTAAATAACTTCTTCTTTCATATAATACAAAAAACACAAGCAGCAATAGAAAAGGTAGATAAATTGAATTATACCAAAATTACAAAATTTCTGCTGCAAACAATATCATCAATAATGATAATACAACTTGCAGGACTGTAGAATGCATTTGCAAAACATATATTTTTGCTTTTGTTCAGTCTCTAATTTGTACCTAACTTTTTGAGACCCTAGCATTCCAGGACTACAGCATGCCAGGCTCCCCTGTCCTTCACTATCTCCCAGAGTTTGCTCAGATTCATGTCCATTGAGTCAGTTATGCTATCTAACAACTTCATTCTTTGCTTCTCCCTTCTCCTTTCCCAGGGTCTTTGCCAAAGAATCACCTCTTTGCATCAGGTGGCAAAAGCATTGGAGCTTCAGCTTCAGCATCAGTCCTTCCAGTGAATATTGATGGTTAATTTCCTTTAAGATTAACTGATTTGATCACCCTGCAGTCCAAGGGACTCTCAAGAGTCTTCTCCAACACCACAATTTGAAAGCATCAATTCATCAGAGCTTAGCCTTCTTTATGCTCCAAATCTCACATCTATACATGACTATTGGAAAAAACATAGGTTTGAATAAACAGACCTTTGTTGGCAAAGTGATGTCTCTGCTTTTTAATATGCTGTTTAGGATTGTCATAGTTTTTCTTCCAAGGAGAAAGTGTTTTTAATTTCATGGCTTCAGTCACCGCAGTGATGTTGGAGACCAAGAAAATAAAATCTGTCACTGCTTCCACTGTTTCCCCTTCAGTTTGCCATGAAATGAGGGGATGGGATGCCAGGATCGAGTGTTGTTGTCGTTTTAAATAAATGTATTTATTTTTTATTGAAGGGTAATTGCTTTACAGAATTTTGCTATTTTCTATCAAACCTCAACATGAATCAGCCATAGGTATACATATATTCTCTCCCTTTTTAACCTCCCTCCCGTCTACCTCCCCATCCCACTCCTCTAGGTTGATACAGAGCCCCTGTTTGAGTTTCCTGAACCTTATAGCAAATTCTTGTTGGCTATCTATTTTACATATAATAATGTAAGTTTTCATGTTTCAAGCCACCTTTTTCACTCTCCTCTTTCAACCTCATCAAGAGGTTCTTTAGTTCCTTTTCTCTTTCTGCCATTAGAGTGGTATCATCTGCATATCTGAGGTTGATAATTCTCCCAGCAATCCTGATTCCCGCTTGTGATCTACCCAGCCTGACATTTTGCATGATATACTGTACATATAAGTTTAATAATTGAGGTGACAATATGCAGCCTTATTGTATTCCTTTACCAATTTGGAACCGGTCAGTTTTTCCATGTAAGATTCCAACTGTTGCATCTTGACCTGTGTACAGGTTTATCAGGAGACAGGTAAGGTAGTCTGATATTTCCATCTCTTTATGAATTTTCCACAGTATGTTGTGATCCACACAGTCAAAGAATTTTGCATAGTCAATGAAGAAGAAGTAGATATTTTTCTGGAATTCCTTTGCTTTCTCTATGATCCAATGAACGTTAAGAAGTTGATCTCTCATTTCTCTGCTTTTAATAAAGCCAACTTGTATGTCTGGAAGCCCTTTGTCCACATACTACCAAAGCCTAGCTTGAAGGATTTTGATTATAACCTTACTAGTCTGTGAAATGCGGAGAAAGTGATGGCACCCCACTTCAGTACTCTTGCCTGGAAAATCCCATGGATGGAGGAGCCTGGTGGGCTACAGTCCATGGAGTCGCGAAGAGTCGGACACGACTGAACGACTTCATTTTCATTTTTCGCTTTCATGCATTGGAGAAGGAAATGGCAACCCACTCCAGTGTTCTTGCCTGGAGAATCCCAAGGACGGGGGAGCCTGGTGGGCTGCCATCTAGGGGTCACACAGAGTCGGACACGACTGAAGTGACTTAGCAGCAGCAGTCCGTGAAATGAGTGCAATTGTATGTGATTTATATCAAAAATATATTTTTTAAAAGTAATTCTTGCAATTCCACAATAAAAATATAAAAACTTAAGTTAAAATGGACCAATGATCTAATCATCTCTCCAAACAAAACATAAAAATGCCCAATAAATATATGAAAAATGTTCAATATCAATAGTCAGGAAAATGAAGTTTAAAACCACAATAAGATAAAACTTCACAATAACAGGGAACTAATAATTGTTAAAGATGGACACAAATAAGTGTTGGTGAGACTTCAGAGATATTGCAACTCTTATGTATTGCTGATAAGATTGAAAAACAGTGCATCTATTTTACAACACAATTTGGCAATCCCTCAAACCATTAAAGGTAGAATTACCATATGACCAAGGAATTTCATTCCTGTTAATATAGCCAAAACAAATTATAATATGTCTTCACAAAAAATTACACACAGATGTTCATAGCAGCTTTATTCATAATACCCAAATATTAGAAACCATCTAAATAATATCCATGAAATGATAAGTAGGAAGATAAAATGTGGTATACTCATACAACAGAGTATTATTTCCAATAAAATAGAATGAAATTTTGATACATGAAAAAATATAGACTGAACTTGAAAACATTATGCTAAATGAAAGAAGTCAATCACAAAATCAATGGCTGATTCCATTTATATAAAATGTATGTTTGTATAGCCCACCCCAGTATTCTTGTCTGGAGCATCCCATGGAGAGAAGAGCTACAATCCATAGGATCACAAAGAGTGGGTCACAATTGAAGTGACTTAGCACATGCAAAGCCCATGCTTGTATCTATATGAAAGGTCCAGAATAGGCAAAGAAGGTAAATTAGTGGCTACTGGAGTGGAGAGAGCAGGGACAGGAAGAATAGGAAGTCAATTTAATAGGTATGGAGTTTCTCTTTTGGGTGATGAAATTGCTTTGGAACTAGATTGTATTGATAGTTGCATAGCTCTGTGAGCCATGCATCTTAAATGGGTGACGTACATGGTATTTGAAATATATTTATATAAGTCTATTTTTTTTTTTTTAAAGATGAACATTTTTAAGGATAAAAGGTACAATTCACAAAGAAGATAGATTAAAGGTGGTGCAGCTACTATGTCATTGTGCAGTTAGATCTCTGAGGGGCCATCATGACTCTTCTTTGATGACCAGTTAAAGGCAATGCCTGACAGTCAAATAATGAGTAGAATTTTTTTTTAGAATACTTTAACAGCCATCTATTAAGATGAATACTTGCTGTCAAATGTTACCTTCACTCTCACAGCCATCTGATGATCATTAGAAGAATCAGGCTTTAGCATCATTTTGATACATCAGATTGCATATGGTTGTCCATGAACAACAGGACTGATTACTTTAAAAAACTGACAAATGAGTGTTTTTATATTTAAATGAGGATAATGATTTTCAATGGCTGTTGTCATTTGAGAGAAGCTGCAATGCAAGTTCTCTGCACAACGCTTGGCACCTTGTGGTTGCTCAATAACCCAGAAGATATCTTAAAGCAGAGGCCCTGAAAATGTTGTTGGCTGAACACCTTTACATCATCTGATTTCTGAACATTTCACCTGGTTATCTTGAGTGAACCTCAGATTCAACATATCCCAACCATACCCTCTATTTCCCAAGGTCACTCCTCAGTTAGACCAAGTCCCTCCTCCGTTAGACCAAGTCCCTCCTCCCTTCCCAACCCCCACTTCCACCTCCAATTTAACCTCAGTTTAATCAGCCACTGAGTTACACGGATTCTGCTTCCTAAGTGGCTCTTGGTTCTCTGGTTCAGGCCGTCATCATCTTTCACCTAAATAACTGCTACACCTTTCTGACTGATCTTCCTTTTTTAAATCTCACCTGTATTCCACATTTCAAGCTTCTGTAAATTGATTCACATACAACTCAAAATTGAAAATATTTTTCTTCTAGAGACATTTTGCAGTAATTTCTCAGGAAGTATTTTTCTTTCTTTTTTTTATGATTTAAATTTTTCTTTTAGAGTTAGAAATACATGTTAATTGTTCAAGCATTTAAAAAGTATCTATTTAAAAAAGTATATAGGGAAATATCATTTCTTCTACCCTAGTTGTTCATCTATACAATTATTGCCCATTCTAGCAAACAGGAGAATACTATTATTAGTTTGTTCCTTCTAAAGAAGATTTATACAAATACAACAGTAAAGCAAATATACAAATATTGTTCAGTTGATAAATCCTCTCCAACTCTTTGCAACCCCGTGGTCTATAGCATGCTAGACTCCTCTGTCCTTCACTGTCTCCTTGAACATGTTCAAATTCATGTCCATTAAGTCAGTGATGCTATCTAACCATCTCATTCTCTGTCACTCCCTTCTCCTTTTACCTTCAACCTTTCCCAGCATCAGAGTGTTTTTCAATGAGTTGGCTCTTCACATAAGTGGCCAAAGTATTGGAGCATCAGCTACAGTATCAGTCCTTCCAGTGAATGTTCAGGACTAATTTCTTTTATGATTGACTGGCTTGATTTCCTGCAGCCCAAGGGACTCTCGAGAGTCTTCACTAGTGTCACAAATCAGAAGCATCTGTTCTTCAGTGCTCAGCTTTCTTTATGGTCCAACTCCCACATTCATACATGACTACTGGAGAAAACATAGCTTTCACTATAGGAACCTTTGTCAGCAATGTGACATCTCTGCTTGTTAATATGCTGTCTAGGTTTGTCATTGCTTTTCTTCCAAGGAGGAAGTATCTTTTAATTTTTTTTTAATTTTTTAATTTATTTTTATTTTACTTTACAATACTGTATTGGTTTTACCATACCGTGGCATCTTTTAATTTTGTGGCTGCAGTTATTATCCTCAGTGATTTGGGAGATCAATAAATGAAAACTTGTCACTGCTTCCACTTTTTCCCCTTATGTTTGCATGAAGTGAGAGGACTGTATGCCATAATCTCAGGTTTTTAATGAATTTCAAACCAACTTTTTCACCCTCTTCTTTCACCCTCACCAAAAGACTCTTTAGTTTTCTTCACTTTCTGACATTAAAGTAGTATCATCTGCATATCTGAGGTTGTTAATATTTCTCCCAGCAAACTTGATTCTAGTTTGTGATTCACCAGCTTATAATTTTCCATGACGTACTGTACAAAAAATTAAATAATCAGGGTGAGAATATACAGTCTTGTAACACTCCTTTCCCAACTTGAAACCAGCCCATCATCCCATGTTCAGTTCTAACTGTTGCTTCTTGACTTGCATATAGGTTTCTCAAGAAACAGGTAAGGTGGTTTTGTATTCACATTTCTTTAAGAATTTTTCACAGTTTGTTGTGATCCACACAGTCAAAGACTTTAGCATAAACAATGAAGAAGAAGTAGATCTTTTTTTCTGAATTTCCCTTGCTTTCTCTATAATCCAAAGAATGTTGGTAATTTGATCTCTGGTTTCTCTGCCTCTTTGAAACCCATTCTCCCTTGCCTTTCATTTTTCTTTATTCCTCAGTTATTTGTAAAGCTTCCTCAGATAATCACTTTGTCTTCTTGCATTTCTTTCTTCTTTGGGATGGTTTTGGTCACTAGGTGCTGTACAGTATTATAGACCTCTGCCCATGTTTCTTCAGGCACTCTATCTGCTAGATCTAATCTTTTCAATCTATTCATCTTCATCGCTTCCACTGTATACTTCTATACGATTTAGATATACTTCTATATGCATACATCATATACTTCTATAAGTATACATCATATACTTCTATATGATTTAGATCATACCTGAATGGCCTAAAGGGGGATGATTCTATAGTTTGCAAGGCATTCTCAACAATATCTCTCAGTAAAAAAGAAAAAAGAAATGTTTAAAAGACTTTGGCTCTCATAGTAATAATTATAATTAACTGGGAAGCTTTTTTTTCTAAAATGGTTGAGGTATAATAAAATAATAAAATGCACAAATCTAGATAAGCAGTTCAATGACTGTTCATGAATGTTTATAGCTGTGTAATCCACACCCAAATCAATATACAAATTAATTGTATTAATCGGAGAATCCTTTTCAAAAATAAATCCTCTGTAGTCCCATACTTGGCAATCCAAATTTAGTAGAATTCAGGCCTGGGATTTTGGAGACAGATATCTTAAATCAGAAGTTGATTGGCAAAATTATTTATAGCAAAACAAGCATGTAAAGATGAGAAACTGAATCAGTGTAATGGGTATAACAGAAATATAAGTGGATAAGAAGAAAGTAGTCAGGACTTTATCATTTGAAGATAATAAATGGATGAGAGAACAGAAAGTCCAAAAGAAATTGTAGGACATGTTTCCTGATATAAAAATTTCTTAAGGATGGATTCTGGATACTTCTTTTTACTTCCAGATCCTAGCACAATAACTGGGATTTGCCAAACTAGTAAGTTCCAAAATGTTTGAGACTGACCAAATAAATTATTGAAAGCCAGTGTGCAGAGTTCCTGCTTATTTTAATGCTTTGATTATCAATTAAACATATCTGGTACTCAGATCTAAAACAATACCACTGCACTGACCAAGAAGATGAATAAAATCTCCAGGGTTATATGCCAGTGGTTTCAAGAGATAGTAAATGACTTCAAATGATTTACCAACAATTTTGACCCCAACTGACCTTGATAGGGAAAAGATATTCCTCTGGAACTTCAAACTGAATAGTCAGATAATTGATATCAACGCAATGGAGGCCCAAAGCGAAGAAGCTTCACTTGCTTGAACAAAACCTATGGACCATTTAACTAAAAGTACACCTGGTGGGACCATCCCTGGCACAACTACATCCCACCTGTTAAATAAATGAGATTGTACTACTGGCTGTACTAGTGGTTGTACTACTGGTGGTTGTACCACTGGTTATACTATTAGTTGTACTACTGATTGTACTACTAGAGGTTGTACTGCTGATGATTGTACCACTGGTTGCACTACTGTACAAGCACTCATCTGGGATCTAGTTCTTCAGTTATTAATCTTTAGGAATAAGGCAACCTTGAGTATTCCTTCAGAAAGAAAATTTTCCCAGGACAATTTCCACTAAAGATGAGGGTACAGCTTTGAAAAATGGGACTTCTGAGAGGACCTCAACTTAAGAAAGCACACCAGAGATTTAGAACATCAAGCAAGTTGAGACACAATGAAAATTGAGACCAGAATCTGGTTTTGGTCTAGTATCTGCCATTACCTATTTGATTTATTTTAAATTAATCGTTCAAATTATAAGAACCTTGGTTTTCCTCTCTTCAAAATATGTTCATGGCTGGAGATAATTTCTGAGATTTCTTTGTATTTTATAATTCCATAAAGTCAACTAGAAAATCAGTGTGCCTCTCATCCATGTGGCTACAATTGCTCTTGTATTTATGCATGACTCTGAATAAAGAAGGGCTAAAATGATAATCAATGCAAAGAAATAGAGGAAAACAACAGAATGGGAAAGACTAGAGATCTCTTCAAGAAAATTAGAGATACCAAGGGAAAATTCTATGCAAAAATGGGCTCAATAAAGGACAGAAATGGTATGGACCTAACAGAAGCAGAAGATATTAAGAAGAGGTGGCAAGAACACACAGAAGAACTGTACAAAAAAGATCTTCATGACCCAGATAATCATGATGGTGTGATCACTCACACTCACCTAGAGCCAGATATCCTGGAATGTGAAGTCAAGTGGGCCTTAGAAAGCATCACTATTATCAAAGCTAGTGGAGGTGATGGAATTCCAGTTGAGCTATTTCAAATCCTCAAATGATGCTGTGAAAGTGTTGCACTCAAATGCCAGCAAATTTGGAAAACTCAGCAGTGGCCACAAACTGGAAAAGGTCAGTTTTCATTCCAATCCCAAAGAAAGGCAATGCCAAAGAATGCTCAAACTACTGCACAACTGCACTCATCTCACAAGCTAGTAAAGTAACGCTCAAAATTCTCCAAGCCAGGCTTCAGCAATACGTGAACCGTGAACTTCCAGATGTTCAAGCTATTTTTAGAAAAGGCAGAGGTACCAGAGATCTAATTGCCAACATCCGCTGGATCATGGCAAAAGCAAGAGAGTTCCAGAAAAACATCTATTTCTGCTTTATTGACTGTGCCAAAGCCTTTGACTGTGTGGATAACAATAAACTATGGAAAATTCTTCAACAGATGGGAAATACCAGACCACCTACCTGCCTCTTGAGAAAAATATATGCAGGTCCTGGAAGCAACAGAACTGGACATGGAACAACAGACTGGTTCCAAATAGGAAAGGAGGACATCAAGGCTGTATATTGTCACCCTGCTTATTTGACTTATATGCAGAGTACATCATGAGAAAGGCTGGGCTGGAAGAAGCACAAGCTGGAATCAAGATTGCCAGGAGAAATATCAATAACCTCAGATATGCAGATGACACCACCCTTATGGCAGAAAGTGAAGAACTAAAACACCTCTTGATGAAAGTGAAAGAGGAGAGTGAAAAAGTTGGCTTAAAGCTCAACATTCAGGAAATAAAGATCATGGCATCTAGTCCCATCACTTCATGGGAAATAGATGGGGAAACAGTGTCAGACTTTAATTTTTTGGGCTTCACAATCACTGCAGATGGTGATTGAAGCCATGAAATTAAAAGACACTTACTCCTTGAAAGGAAAGTTATGACCAATCTAGATACCATAAAGCAGAGACACTACTTTGCCAAAAAAGGTCTGTCTAGTCAAGGCTATGGATTTTGCAGTGGTCATGTATGGATGTGAGAGTTGGACTGTGAAGAAAGCTGAGCACTGAAGAATTGATGCTTTTGAACTGTGGTGTTGGAGAAGACTCTTGAGATTCTCTTGGACTGCAAGGGGATCCAACCAGTCCATCCTACAGGAGAGCAGTCCTGGGTGTTCATTGGAAGGACTGATGTTGTTCCTGAAACCCCAATACTTTGATCGCATCATTCAAAGTGTTGACTCATTGGAAAAGACCCCAGTGCTGGGAAGGATTGAGGGCAGGAGGAGAAGGGGATGACAGAGGATGAGATGGCTGGATGGCATCAACAACTCGATGGACATGAGTTTGGGTAAACTCCAGGAGTTGGTGATGGACAGGAGTGCCTGGTATGTTGTGATTCATGGGGTCACAAAGAGTCAGACACGACTGAGTGACCGAACTGTACTGAACTGAAAATGATCTTCAAAGCAATTATTCAAATACAAGGAAAACACCAAAACCAAAGGTCTTTATTGAGGATGGAAATTATTAACAAAACAATAGACAACTAAAAGTAAACTATACCATGTAAAGTCTGTACACAGTTTTTTAAAAGGGCAGGGAGAGCAATTATGTTCTGATGATTTTTCTTCTCATATACATACAGCTACTCATATAACTAGTAAGAGTTTGTTACCTCATGTACAATTTTAATAAACACATATACTCCCTAGGTCCTGATTTACATAGTATCCATTCTCTTCACATGCTTGCTCAAAAATTGAGTCTGAAATTGCTTGTGTTAATAAATTTATAAGAATTGCATATATATATGTGTGTGTATAATCCTATGATTCTAGATACTCATTATCTTTTTTTTAACTAGTGACTAAATAATTTAAAATGAAAATTACCTTTTGAATATAACAAACACTACAACAATACCCCATATGGTGGAACTACATGTTTGGGATCAGGAGGTGAAAAATAAAGGCATGTGCTCAATAACAGTCATGACAGATAAAGAGAAATCATGAATCAAATATTGAGATAGGAATTCATGTGAATTATATTTTTTCTAGTTCTTGAGAGATGTTAAATATTAGTATGGGAAAAAATAGGCTCATTATGAATCTAATTCTTCATTTATTTTTCAATTAGTCAAACAACACACATGAACTAAATAAATATCTATTTTGTGAAAGTGATTGTCATGTTCATTACTGTATCACAGCTGTAGCTCCTTGCTGAGAGGAAAGAATAAGTGCCCTGTTGATATAAGCTAGGGTTTTTTTCTCCATGTGACAGCAAGGGTTTTTAAAGGGTGGGGGTGAAAACTGTGATTCTAGGCAGAGAAAAATCACATAGGAAATGATGCTTAGCAGAGAGGGAGTATAGAACTACCTTCAAAATGATGTGACTTCAATTAGACTGAGGGTTAGAACAATAGGCTGAGGAGGTATTTTGAGAAAGGATGTGAGTATACACACCCAAGCTACACTGAAATTTTGCACTGTCCTATCTACTAGGCTTTCATTCTTCCCTGGGAGAACCATGTCTTATCTGCCAATACCCAGCATGTCTCCATGCTGTGTGAGATATGATGAGCATGACAATTCATGTATGAGGGTGTTTGGTACCAATGATGCTTCCTTTCTCAATCACTTCCACTCCTAAGTTCCTCCAACATCACGGCTTGTATTCAGCATTTATCACAGCATTAGCACAGGGAAGCCAGGCACATCTTCAGGCCTAGTTAGTTTCAGCAGTTGACAGGAATTGAAATGCTAATAATCTCTTTTTTTCCCCCTGAATTCTTATAAAGATACAAATGAGTCACACAGCTGCAAATCATCTGATGGCAGGAAGAATCTCTGACAGCTTCATTTGAAGTTCCAAAGTTCCTGCTTTATGGCTTGTTTAATGTTTGGTAAAAGATAGGCTGTTTAAATTAGAGAAACCTCATGGTAGAATATATAGTCTCATGAAAAGTGACAAGCTTTTCCCCAAAAAAAATTGAAAAGAGAAAAAAAATACACAATTTTGCAAGCTTGTAAAAAGCAAACCAGTCTTTCCTTTTCTGCGTCTTGTGTTTTTTTTTTTTTTAACTGTTTGCAGAGTATGCAATATTGTACAAAACAACTATTTTTCTTCAACTTGGTTCGTTAGTCAGGGCTTTGTCCAGCTCTACTCAAAAATGTCTTCTTTATATGTAAAACAAACCATAGCCAAGATTAGAAAAATATTAATATACAGGAAAATATATAGAATACAAATATTAATATAAAATAAAATATGTACAAGACAAATATTCATATAGAAGAAAATAGAAAGGAACCAGGATAACCCTCAAATTTATACTGAGAGATGGAGTAATTGTAATAGTCCACAGTGATTCCTTAATGATCGTTTAAGATCTATTGGGAAAGCACACATGGGATACTGAGGTTTGTAGTCAGAATGATTTTATCCTTATGTTCCATAAACCCATTTCCCACTTTTTTTTACTCACCCTGGTTAGAGCTCAAAGTCTACCACTGAAGATTGGTAAGTCCTCGGGCAAGTCAGTTGATGACTTTGAGTCTTTATTTTTCATTTAGAGAGTCACAAAGCTGCCTCCTATTTCTGAGACAGCTAGACATGTGACTACTACTTGGTAGTATGCAAAATCTGCTATTTTTACAGATGAAGAAATTGAGGTTTAATGAGGGTATGTCACATGGTCTTAGAACAATGCCTATTAATTCTCAATTGGGGGGTAATTTTATTTCCCTCAACCCCACCCTAGGATATCTGGCAATGTCTGTAGACATTTTTGGTTGTCACAACTAGGATGGAAGTGGGTAAAGGCTTAGTAAATTTTCTTTGGAAGAAAAGCTATGACAAACCTAGACATCATATTAAAAAGCAGAGATATTACTTTCCAAGAAAGGTCTGACTAATCAAAGCTATTGTTTTTCCAGTAATGATGTATGACTGTTAGAGTTGGACCATAAAGAAAACTGAGCTCTGAAGAATGGATACGTTTGAACTGTGGTGTTGGAGAAGACTCCTGAAAGTCCCTTGGACAGAAGGAGATCAAACCAGTCAATCCTAAAGGAAATCAGTCCTGAATATTCATTGGAAGGCTGATGCTGAAGCTGAAGCTCCAGTACTTTGGCCACCTGATATAAAGAGCTGATTCATTGGAAAAGACCCTGATGCTGGGAAAGATTGAAGGCAGGAGGAGAAGGGGATAGCAGAGGATGAGATGGTTGGATGGCATCAGCGACTCAATGGACTTGAGTTTGAGCAAGCTCTGGAAGTTTGTGGACAGGGAAGCATGGCATGCTACAGTCCATGGGGTCGCAAAGAGTTCGACATGACTGAGCAACTGAACTGAACTGAACTGAGAGGTCAAGTATACGATTAAACACATTGCAGTGCTTAACAAAGCATCATCCAGTCCAAAATGTCAGTAATACTGAGATTGAGAAGTCCTGTCCTAGAGCCACAGACTAACCAGATCTATTCAATCCCAGAGTCTGAACTCAAGCATGGTACTAATTTGCTTATCAATAATAATAGTTTAATCTCTATTCCTATAAGGACCTCTGAAAGAGTGAAACATATCATGATGGACAGAAATGGGGAGTTATTAGTTGTTTGACATGTACTTGAAGGCATACTTCAATTTATCTTGGCAAACAGTGGAGAATGTCACCTATTTGCTGTGGCAGTTTTATAATTAGCAATTTTTCTTATCCTTTGATTACGAAAGTTAATTTTTATATTTGCTGGGTAACCCACATCTATTTTTAAGGATTTCTTTCAAATGACTCCTACTCCTTCTCCCTTTAAACCTATACGTGTCCCTATTCTTTTGTCTTGATTGATATATGTCAGCCTGTTAACTCTTTAATGTTAGTAATTTTTCAGAAATCTGCAGATGAATTGAAGTTAAGCAGGACACCAATAAGACAAAAGCTGTGAAAGAAATAGAAGAACTGTCAGAGAGACTTGTCTGTGCTTTATTTGTTATCTGAGATTTGTAATTGCTGAAGAATTTAATGGCCATTGTCAGACCATTGATAAAAGTGGGTCTTAAAGAACAAAAGGTAGATTTCCTGAGCAGCTCCCCTCTGTCTTCAAAATGCAGTATGCTTGCTACCCCAGTCCTGACACTCCATTGTTCCAGCGTTCTTTAACATGTCTGATTTACCAAAAAGAAAATGGTCAGTTTTACCTATAATTGCTTTCATACTTGTGTCTCTGATAAGTGCTTTTATTTAGCTTGTTCTATAAATTGCCCTTTTAAGGCTCTTTCTAAATATGCTTCTTGGAGAATGTACAGTGATTAGATTGAATGTGCTGCTTTAGGTGAAATCTAACAAAACACACTACATTTCTTCCTTTTTTTCAATAATAATGAATCTGAATAATCTTTAATATAGGTTTTTATTAAAATAACTCACATCTCTCTCCAGGTCAATATGCTATAGTACCTTCCCATTAAGGAGATATTATGTCCTTTTATTACATGCTACAAGACTCATTATTCTGCATTTATCTTCATTGAATTTTCTATCTATTAGCCCAGGTATTTAAGTGAGCTAATTCTTTTCCTACCTGAAGATTGTTTTTCAGGGATGACCTTTCCTCCCAATTTAGCATCATCTGCAAACTAGAACACTGTAGTGTATTATGCTTGGAGTCAGTTGTTTAAGCTCTTTAATAACAGGATATCCAATATCACTTTGGGCCAAGGTAGCTCTGCCATGAGTAGCTTAGCTGTGATTATATTCTTTATCTCCTATTTCATTATATAGAAGGCTTGATTGGAATAAGAACAAGAAAAAAATGTCTTGATTAAAACAAAGCCTCATTTTAAATAGAAGCTTCTTCAGCTTGATTTTTTGCTCTGCAGCATCCTCCAAGATGAATCAGCAGAGCACCTCTCCTATCCGGGCAGCTAACTGTTCACTTTACAACCCTGGGTCACCAAGATAGGCATCGTTTAGACCCAGAAAATTGTTGCAATTAATTCCAGGGTTCTATTCCAGGAGTCCCTGACCTGGTAACTGTGGGTCAGTAACTCAGGGAGGAAGGTGGGGCAGAGAAAGAAACAAAGCTCAACTACTTAACTATAAGGATTTTCTAAGTTAAGACAAGGAGATGTGCCTACAGGCAAACACCATATAGGGAGAAATTACTCATTTGTGAATTACCCCTACTTTCACACCTGTGTCTGGGATCAGTTGATTTTGTCTGAATAAAATGGTGGAGACAACATGGTTCTTTCAGAGTGAATCTTTCAGAGTGAATCCTTCCAGAATTTCTTTCAGAATGAATCCTGAAAGCTGTCTTAGAATCACACATTCCTGACTGAGATTGTCTGTACTTGTGAGATTTTGAAATGCTACACAATTTTAGAATTAAAAAGAAAGTTAGCATCAAAGATGTATATAAATTCAAATTGTGCAGATAAACAGTATAATTGCCAATCCAAAGCATAAAGGTAATGATAGCACCCCAACTTTATTAGAAGCTAAATTAGATATATATTGCTTTTGGAACAAATTATCAGAAGTTTCGGAGCTTAAAACAATGGAAATTATTATCTTGGGATTCTATAGGTCAAAAGTCTGGTACAGGTCTCATTAGCTAAAATCAAGGTGACAATTCTGTGTTCCCTACAGAAGTCTTTAGGGGCAAATCCATTTATTGCTCATTTAGACTATTGGCAGAATCTACTTCCTTGCAATTGTGAGATCCCATGTCCTTGTTAGGAGTCAGTTTAGGGACATTCCCAGTTTCTGAAGATCTCTACATCCTCTGGCTTGCAGCCTGTTTTTCATTTTCACTGCCAACAATGGTGTGTCAAGTCTCTCCCATGCTTGCTTGGAATCTCTCTTGCCTTTTCCTTTATCCCATCTCTCTGACTTTAGCAAGAAAAAGTTATCTGCTTTTAAGAGCTCACATGCTTACTTCACTCTGTATAATTGGCTCCAGTTCCATCCATCTCCTTAGAACTGATTCAAATGTATTCTTTTTAATGGCTGAGTAATATTCCCTTGTGTATATGTACCACAGCTTTCTTATCCATTCAGTCGATGTCCAATACAGGATGCAGGATGCTTGGGACTGGTGCAAGGAGAGGACCCAGAGGGATGGTATGGGGTGGGAGATGGGAGGGGAATCATGTTTGGGAATGCATGTACACTCATGGGAATTAATGTCAATGTTTGGCAAAACCAATACAGTAATGTAAAGTAAACCGAAGTTAGAATAAAAATTAAAAAAAATAAAAAAAAAGAGCTCACATGCTTGAATTGAACGTACTGAATCATCAAGAAAAATCATGTCTCAAGATCTACATCTGCAGTAAACCATTTGCCATGTAATAAATACAATGTATTCACAGGTTTCAGTAATTAGGGCATAGACATCATTGGTCCCATGATTTAGCTACCATAGGACTTTTGGGGCTTCCCTGGTGGCTCAGATAGTAAAGAATCTGTCTGCAACACAGGAGACTCAGTTTAGATCCCTGAGTTGGAAAGATCCCCTGGAGAAAGGAATGGCTAGGACATTTCATGTGATTCCTTGGTAGCTCAGCTAATAAAGAGTCTGCCAGCAATGCAGGAGATCCCAGTTCAATTTCTGGGTTGGGCAGATCCCCTGGAGAAGGGATATTCCAGATTGTTGGGCTTCCCTGGTGGCTCAGATGATAAAGAATCTGCCTGCAATGTGGGAGACCTGGGTTTGATCCTTGGTTGGGAATATCCCTTAGAGGAGGTCATGGCAATCTACTCTAGTATTCTTGTCTGGAGAATCCTCATGTCTTGTCTGGAGGATCCTGGTGGGCTTCAGTCCACGGGCTCACAATCAGTCAAATATGACTGACAGACTAACCACAGCACAGCACAGGACCTTTTGTATTTGTCTAACACTGTTGTTGTTCAGTCACTCAGCCAATTCTGACTCTTTGCAATCCCACTGACTGCAATATACCAGGCTTCCCTGTCCTTCACTATCTCTCAGGGTTTACTCAAACTCATGTCCATTGAATCAGTAATGCCATCCAACCATCACATCCTCTGCCACCCCCTTCTCCTGTCCTCAATCTTTCCCAGCATCAGGGTCTTTTCCAGTGAGTTGGCTCTTCACATCAGGTGGCCATAGTATTGGAGCTTCAGCTTTAGCCTGTCCCTCAAATGAATATCCAGGATTGATTTCCTTTAAGATTGACTTGTTTGATCTCTTTGCTGTTCAAGGGACTCTCGAGAGTCTTCTCCAGCACTGCAGTTCAAAAACAATTCTTTGGCACTCAGATTTTTATTAATGCATATATATGGAATCTAGAAAAATGGTATCATGAACCTATTTTCAGGGAAGGAATGGAGATGCAGATATAGAAAATGGACTTGTGGACACAGTAGGGGAAGGAGAGAGTGGGATGAATGGAGAAAGTAGCATCGACATATATACACTACCATGTGTAAAATAGCTAACAGCTGAGAAGCTGCTATATAACACAGGGAACAGCTGGCACTCGTTGATGACCTTAGGTGGGATAGGGAGAAGGGAGGGAGATTATATATATACATACATACATGTATATATAATTATTGCTGAATTGTGTTGTTGTTTGGCAGAAACCAACACAACATTGTAAATCAAATTTCCTCCAGTTAAAAAATAAGTTAAAAATATCTATAACTTTATATCCTGCTAAACCATCATTAAAGAACACGAGTAAAATAAAGGTATTTTCTGACAAACAAAATCTACCAAAAGCAAATCCTATTTACAAGAACTTCAGGAAAATGGAAATATATTCCAAGAAGATTGCAAGAAAAAATGAGCAAAGAAATTTATATATATGCAGTTGAATTTACAATAATAGATCTATCTATCGATATATATATATATATGTTTAATGAGTAACTGCTAATTTCTGATAGTTAAATAAGGTGAAATAAAGTATTGGTACCCATCAAGGAAAGAAAAAAGATATGAAAGAGTTAGGAATGGCAGTCTGATGCATACCATCTTTCAACCCATGCAGGAACACTTTATTACCAAGAGGCAAAGAGAACTAACAGCCTGTTCTGGGTTGATGGCCTTTTGTGGGAACATCTTTCCCTGTTTCAAACTTAGTATGAACTCCTTTGTTCTTCCTAAGCACATGTGTCAATGGCCCTTAGGCAAGCCCCCAGCCTTCTGTATTTCAAGTCCCAGGGGAATGGTCATGATTCTTCTATTGCAGCAAGAAGTGGGTGTATGCAGCGAAATCTCTTCTGTCAGAAGGGAGGTAGATAACCTAGCATGGGAGATCACATTGCAAGGTGCTGGATCTTGCGTCCTCATTCTCTCCTTTTGCTGTAAGTAAACTCTATACCACTAGGGTATAATGTGTGGGTTGTCTTTTTCTGTGACCTTCTCTGGGTGGCACGTACCTACTTCTTTTTGCTTTTCAACATTAGGTGCATAGCTTGGCCAGTCAGTGAAAAGTGAAACAAATGTTAATTAACAACATAAGACATGTGCATCTGCTGTTGTATTATTCTGTGTGCCTCAGTTTCTTTATTTATCAAGTTAGAAGGACAAGATTTTATGTTCTCTGGAATTTCACTGAGCTGTTAATCAAGTTCTAGGATGATGCAGTCTTGCTAAAATATAGCTCTTATTTCTCTTTCTCCCCACACAATGTCATTACTTATTTTTTATAATATTATTTCCAACACAATATTCTCAAACTTTGGTGTTAGATTATTATGCTATAAATTTAACATAAGTTAAAATATGCCATGACCAAAGAGTAGTTCTTAAATCATCCAGACAGAGCTAAATGCCTATAGCTGAGATAAACTACATCATTTTCGTCTCTGTGTTGTTTGCAATTATATGGTACATACAGCCTAGAGCATGGGCTATGGACACTGAAGTCAGGATGCCTACACTGAAGTCCTTTTTCCATAACTCAGCAGCAGAGATTTAATCTAATGAACAAAATATTCCTCCATTGAAGCGTTGGTGTACAGACTCAATAAAACAGAGCAAGTAAAACATTTAGAACAATTCCTGGCACATCATAAGTATGCAATCAGTGTTTGCTTCTAAAACTTTGCACATTTTATGTGGCATATTTGGTATTTTGTCATTCTTTCTTGAGGTCTTTTAGTATTAATATTGAGGTCATTTAGCATAGTATTAAAGTTGCCAACTAATACACGGGCCACAGGTACCCTGCTGAAAATATTAAATTGTTAGGGATATTATATAAACTGAAAACTAAAACCAATTTTCTCAGGCTCTGACTATACACTTAATTCTTCACAATAGCAAGAAGCTCATATATCTGTTGGCTTCTCAACTCTACATTTTTCCATGGAACACAAAATATGAAAAATCTAGAGTGATAAATTTTAGGCATTATTATAACTCTCAGGTGGTCTGAGTTCTCTATTAAGAAGCGTTACCACATTCTTCACTCTCTTTGGGCATCCAGAGTATTTTCCTTCTCTTGGGACACTGAGAATAGAAGCAAGTGAGGCCACTGATTGTGCTTTGTTCCACAACTGGGAAGCAACTAAATGAAAGTAGAATAAAAATGCCTATAAGTCACTCAATCCTTGCAAGAATCCTACAAAAAAGCATCCATTTACCCTGTATTATAGATGAGAATACCAGAACTCACACAAGACTAAACAACTAAGATTATTTGGCTAGAAGGAGGACGATCTGGGGCTGAGATTCAGGTGTCTCCAATTCTCCAAAGTCAAGGATATTAACAGACACACAACCTCTCTGGTATAGTAGGCGTGTTATGGAGTTGAATATAGGTAACAGTTTTAAAGGCCTGATTCTGCATGTTATATTCTGCATGAGATTAAAAGACACTTGCTCCTTGGAGGAAAAGCTATGACCAAACCAGAGAGCGTTTTAGAAAGCAGAGACATTACTTTGCCAACAAAGGGCCATCTAGTCAAAGCTATGGTTTTTCCAGTGGGCATGTATAGATGTGAGAAAGTGAAAGTGAACTCGCTCAGCCGTGTCTGACTCTTTGCGACCCTGTGGACTATAGCCTACCAGGCTTCTCTTTCCATGGGATTCTCCAGGCAAGAACACTGGAGTGGCTTACCATTTTGTTCTCCAGGGGATCTTTGCTACCCAGGGATCGAACCCAGGTCTCCCACATTGGAGGCAGATGCTTTAGCCTCTGAACCACAGGAAAGCCCTGTCGATGTTAGAGCTAGATTATAAAGAAAGCTGAGTGCCGAAGAATTGATGCTTTTGAACTGTGGTGTTGGAGAAGACTCTTGAGGGTCCCTTGGTCTAAAAGGAGTTTCAACAGTCATTCCTAAAGGAAATCAGTCCTGAAAATTCATTGTAAGAACTGATGCTGAAGCTGAAACTCTAATACTTTGACCACCTGATGGGAAGAACAGACTCATTGGAAAAGACCCTGATGCTGGGAAAGATTCAAGGTGGGAGGATATGGGGACGACAGCGTGTGAAATGGTTGGATGGCATCACTGACTTGCTATACATGAGTTTGAGCTAGCTTCGGGAGCTGGTGATGGACGGGGAAGCCTGGCATGCTCTAGTCCATGGGGTCACAAAGAGTCGAACGTGACTGAGTGACTTAACTGAACTGAACTGCATGTTAGAACATCATGCAGAATTGTGAGCTGGCATGTTACTTATGTGGTATTTTTGTCAAATCACTTAAATACTCTGAGGCTCAATCTCCTTTCCTACAAAACAGGACTCTATTTCTATCACACTACCAAGGTCTAAGCAGCGGACAAATACCATGTGAAAACGTGTGTATACATTTTTTTAAGAGTTTAGTTTATGTAGGTTACCTATCAGCCAAAGATGTATAAAGATCATCGTGCCTTCCTAACTTCTTTATTCTTCATTAGGTACATATACATTCCCCTATTTCATGAGCAAATTCTGAGGCTAAAAACAACTTTTTACCCTCCCTAAAAAGTTGATGACTGAGGAACCTCTAAATAAATTAGAACTTGAATGTCTTGACCAGAAAAAAAGCAAGCAAGCAAACAAACAAAACAATGGGTACTCTACGAATTAGACTTTAGGTGCTAGTGTGATATCGTAGCCAAAGGATTGGCTTTTTACTATTCACCATGACTCATTCTCAGTTTCTTCTGCCTAGGAAGCATATGCCTTAAATCCCTGGCTGTCATTAAAGAAGAACTTTATATATCTCATCCCTTTAATGGAAGGGCCTGGCATCATCATTTTACATCATCATGAGGGGAAGGGACATCCCACTCAGCACCTACCAAGACCTGCTACAGACGCATCGGTCCACCCCCAGCAGGGGAAGCTAACACTCAGTTACTTTGGGGTATGCAATCTACTGAAATGACTTCCCCACTGTACCTCACTGTTGTAAATATGATTGGATAGCTGAGAAAATGTCATGTTTAACTCTGCCCTTTGAGGACAGATCTCCCCTTCCTTCTCTCCTAAGGAAGATGGGAGATAGTCATTATGTTTTTGGTCATGATATTCACATTTTGATGCTGTGTCTCTGTAAAAAGTTCACTTATTTGGGAGGTTAAGAAATTGTTTCCCTATCCTTCACTGAAACCACATTGTTAGACTTTACAAAGATTAATATAGCACCATGGGGGTTAGATTGCTTCAGTCTCTACTGCGTCAGAAACAAATGGCTGCTCTCTGAGCTGAGGAGCGACAAAAAGCAAAAAACTTGTTGCACTGGACATAAAAACAACCACTTTCTTCCTATGGCGCTGAGATGAGAGTCATCTCTGTTCACAGTTTTAAATAGGATACTCTTTATGATTCTTCTCATTTTATTATTATTATTTTTTACATTTAGACATTTGTAGTCACTCTCTTTGTAGAGATATGTTAAACTTCAGAATTTGGAGAAGTTGGGGCAATCCTTTTTCTATGGTTCTAAAAATCATTTTGACAATGTCCAACACCCTAAAAGCCATGTTCATTTTTAATAAATTCCCAGAAAAAAAGCCACAACCCAATGTTATCTGTCACTGCAAAGATGATATAAATTTAAGGCATAAAGTTTGTCTACAATTTGCTTGACTTTGTAATACCTACCTATAATATGTCAACATGACATAATCAGATGAAATGCAGCAAAACAATTAAATAGAAAATAAATACAACAATGCAGAATAACTTTAGTTACCTGAATCTAGCATTAAAGATTGAATGCAAAATTTACAGGTAGAAAAAAAAATGAGTAAGAGGAAGGAGTAAATAAAATTATTTGCAGATAGTTTTCCTCCAGAAGCGGAAGATGAGTAAAATCACTTTCCAGGGTCTTAAATAATTTAAATTCTATCAAACACGTATTTCTCCCTGTAACAGTTTCACACAATTTTCACAGCACTGTAAGTTGTTACTTTCTTTGGCTTTCGCTTTTCTGCACTCCCTGAGGATGTTCTCTGATGATTATTTCTTTCTATCTTTATTTTGTTCCTTTCTATTTTTTTTCTAGCCCCCTCCTGTTCCCTGAGGTAGTGTGCAGCCATAATGCTGAAGTGCTGCTAAATGCAATAAGGCAAAAATCATCACGGCTTGATGGCACCAGAGTGCCGACGCTTTGGATAAAGAATTATCCCACTAACGCAGCATGAACCAGCCAAAAGGAAAAAGAAGAAAACAATCCACAAACTCATGGCATATTTATTTTTTATGATCCTACAAACCTTTATTTAAAAAAGATAAAATGGGAATCACTGGATGAATATAATTCAAGGCAGGAATCTCACAGGCAATTTGGACCGGCCGTAGTTTGTATACTGATTCTCCATATTGGGTTTTCTGAGCTGTGAGAAATATACATTGTCCACCAAATTCAATCTGAAACAAAAAGTCCCCTCTTTGATCTGTTCTTTGTAACAAAAATTTATGCTAAAATTGAGATTTCTCTTATTAGAAATTTAAACTAAATAAGTTGAATGCATTCTTTAAGGTATAAAGAAGAAAACTATGTTTTCCCTTAACATCTCAATAACCTAAGTTATTACAAATATTAAGTATATTTTATAGGTTATATACATATGTAAAAATCCATGCCTTTTCTTAGTGAGTTTACTCATTAGCTAGGAATGTTCCTTGTTACTTATATTTCTCTTACCTTTCCCCCAAAGCACAAACACGATGCTGGATTTGACTTGATCTCTCTTTTTTTCTCCTCTCTATCTGTCTCTCATTCTTTCTCCCTTCCTTTCTCTTCTTTCTCCCTTCCTCTCTCTCTGTGTTCAAATTCAGATATATGGTTTCATCATGATGATCTTAGGCAATGACTGTTATGCCATCAGTAAATGCACTGGGGGAATCCAGATTAATTTAGTTTGGACATGATTAAGATTTTCCTTGCATTTATTACGAAGTAAGGTCATCCTGCATCTAGATCCAAATACTGATGCTTCAGGCTTTAGGTTACCAACTAATCTTCTTTTGAAATTGTTGTGTTTCTATATATAGATGAAGATTTATGGATTTTTTCTGACACCATCTCCATTATGTTTTCCTATTTAATATGTTTATCACCTTTATTTAGATAGTCATAAAGCAGAATAATTCCTACTGTCATAGACAAGCTGTGGGCACCACTGTTAGTTTAGACACTTTTGCAGCAAGATTTCAAATTGCAAACACAATTCTGAGTACTACACTTCACAACAAATTGCTAAGATTTCTACACATATAAAATACCTTCTTTGGTTATTTTACTTCTGAATATTTTGTTTAGCTACTAATAGCATTTTGATGATAATATTATTAACTATGATAGGTGACAAGTTTGCAAGACAGCCCTGTTGGAAATCTCTCTTTTTTTTTGGTCTTACTGCATAGCTCTCTGGATTGTTTTGTTTTGTTTTTGTTTTTGTTTTTCCATATTTCTAATATTTAAAAAAATCTTTGCTTCTTTCAAAATCTCAGTTAAGGTGGCACTTTTTGAAGGTGGAGCTGCTAAAGAAAAATTAGTAATTTAAATAATATTTTCTCAAGGGATTTTTAAAATTTAATTTTCATAGTCATAGCATTCTAAAAATAAGGGAAGCCTTAGAGGGACTTCATTCTGTGTATTTATTTATCCATAATGATGTTACGAGTCAATGGGAGGAAAAAACTAAAATCCAAGTTGTTATTCACCATGCATGTCATTTGACATTCATTTTCTAAGCCACAAATTCCCAAGCAGTACTTTTGTGGATCATTTTCTATCAAGAGTTTTATGACCCATCAGTGGCATGGCAATGACATTATTGCCATAACTTCATTTGTTCCTTTTAACAGACATTGTCATGGCCTTTGCCACATGGGTGAGACCCCATCCTGAGCTCTGAGATTACATGAGTTTAGAGGGAAGGAGTATTTTAGAAAATAAGTTTGTAATATATCTGTGTGTGAGCTCAAGTATATTTAAGTTGGCATACCAGCAAAGTATGCTGGTTGTGTGACCTGGAATGAATACATTTTACTTTGCTAAATTTAATTATCTTTCTTTTACTTGTCTATTAGTCAGTTAGGCTTGTTGTTTTAACAAACAATACCAAATTCAGTCATTGTAAACAAAACAAACAAACAAAAAGTTTATCGCTCACTCATGTTACTTTCTGATGTGTTTTTCTGCTCAGGAACCTGTTTTGGGGATCATCCTCTTTCAAGAATCTATTCAAGGACTGAAGCTTCAATATCCCACAAGGGACTTGCAATTCATCTCTGTATTTTCTGTATTTGTACTCAAATGAAGATAAAAAGAGTGTCAGGAGTATTGTAAGGAAGGTATTTCAGAGGCCAGTCCTGGAAGTAGAGTAAATCAGATTACATTTCTTTGACTAGAATTCAGTCCATTGTCGGGGTGGCCCTGCCTAAATATAAGGCTAATTGGAACATTAGGCCTGCTTGTATGTCCATGAGGATGGTATGTACAGGATGTGGAGAACACATATCCTTCTCTCTGACAAATAGGGGAAAATCATAGTGCCTATCTCTTAAATCTGTTGTGAGTATAAGAAGAGAAAGTGAATATAAAATATATAAAAAATATATAAAAAAGCCACCAAAAAAAAAAGGGGGTTTAGGTTAGGGTTAGAATAAATTAGATCAAGATCAATTTAAAATATATAAAATGTCTGATGGTTGATAAATAATTAATGAAGGGTGGAGCAAATAAAACAAAATTCAAATAAATCAATAACCATACTTTATAAGGCTAAAGTGATAAATTCCTTAAAAGAAGGAAAGACAGATTACCATGAAAATTCAGAAGCATGAAAACCAGTTTTTGCCATGAGGGTCAGTTTGACCACATTTAAGTGGGACACTCAATCTCTGTCCTCAGTGATTTACTCTTTAAGCCCCATATCTTCCTTTGGTGATCTCATCTCTTCCCACAGCTTCTGTTACTGCATATATATAATAGTTAATATTGAACTAGCACTTGCCTCTTCATTTCTCTCTATTTGCATATTTAAATGCTGAGTAGGACACTTCTAGTTTTATAAGGCCCCAACTGCTCTCGTTACTCTTTCCTTGTCTACACTCAGGTGTGCACTTATTTTTACACTTCCCTTTCCAGCAACTATGTTTGCCACTCTGTGTTCACATCCTATTATCTCCCTCTCTTAACTTCTTACACAATCATCCACTAAGTATTGACCAGTTATCTCTGATATCTTGCCCCATTCTTTTATTGTATCCTACTTACACAAGTTGAGGACCAACAATCTCTAGCATGTATTACTATGTGATTTATTTGCTAGCTGCTTTATTCCCCTTGCTCCATCACCCCATTCTCTTCAGAGAAGTCAACATTTTTATTCTTACTATTACTTGTTTTGGGAAAAATGCATATCTGGGCAGCTGACTACACTTTTGCAAAAATTTTGAGGATTTCCATTTTTAGTAACGGGGTGCAAACTCCTCCACATGGCTTAGAAAACCCTAAGCCATATCAACACTGTCTAGCTTTTTCTCTTCCTATTTTTCTGCTCTCAGTAACCACCTATACATCTGTTCATTCTTTTCATGCATAATAGACTCTTTCATCTCTGAAACTTAGCATGTGCTATTCCATCTACTGATACAATTTTTTTTAATCTCACCTACTTACAATATTATTATTTATAATAAGAAATATATTTCTTATTTTTCTGTCCCCATTTTTTAAATATAAATTATTCATTTTAATTGGAGGTTCCCAGTTTTGTGTTCATGGATCTTGGAATTTCTTGAGCAGTAAAAACAATGGGAACATTTTTTTGTCAAAATAGTTGGTGTCTTCTCTTAAGTTCATACACTTGCTTCAGAGTCATAAAAGTGAAATAGTCTTGTTGTTCATCCAAGCCCCTTTCTACCACATTGGTTTATGTTAATGAGGTGACCTTGGAATGCACCTAAGGATGGGGCTTGTTTGTCTGAAGAACCACCCATGTGATTAGAAGTTTGGAACGTTCAGTCCCAACCCTAGACCTCTTGGGATGTGAGAAGGCTGGAGATTAGGTTCAGTCACCAGTGAACAATGATTTAATTAATTGTGCCTTTGTGATGAAGCCTCCATAAAACTGCAAAGACAAGGTTCTTGGAGCTTCTAGATTGGTGAACAAGTGGAGATTTGGAAGAGTGGCACTCTCAGAGAGCATGGAAACTTCACACCATTTCCCCAATGCATTGTTCTATACGTCTCTTCCATCTGAGTCATTGTGAATTACATCTTTTTATAAGAAACCAGGAAAATCCGATGGGCGGAGGAGCCTGGTGGGCTGCAGTCCATGGGGTTGCAAAAAAGTCAGACATGACTGAGAGACTTCATTTTCACTTTTCACTTCCATGCATTGGAGAAGGAAAATGGCAATGCACTCCAGTGTTCTTGCCTGGAGAATCCCAGGGATGGCAGAGCCTAGTGGGCTGTCATCTGTGGGGTTGCACAGAATTGGACATGACTGACATGACTTTGCAGCAGCAGCAACCTAGTGAATTGACTGGTTTCTTAAATTCTGTGAGCTGCTCTAGGAAATCAACTGAAACCAAGGATGGGGTCATTGGAAACTCCTATCTATTGCGGGTCAGTCAGTAACACAGGTGACAACTTGGGTGTGTGATTGGCCTCTGAGTGGAAGGCAGTCAGTCTTGTGGGACTGAGCTTTAACTTGTGGACTCTGTTGCTATCTCCAGGTAGACAGTATCTGAAATGAGTTAAATTGTAGCTGGTGTTCGATGATTGCTTCTTAGTGGGAAACATGCCCACACAAACACATTGAAATTAGGCGCTCAGAAACCTTACCACCCATCCCCTCAAGTAATGAAAGAGGAAATCCAGCTATAGCCTGCCCACTCTAGAATTATATTATATATCATTTCTTCCAGGAATCACTCTGATCCAACACCAGGACCATACTTTTTTATAAGTATGAAAGTGACTTATCTTTATTTTTCAAACTATAGAGTTGTCTACTCTCACTTGAGGGTAAGTCATGAAGGTAGGACTGGGACTAGTATTTTTCTTTTTCTTTTCTTTTGTGCTCAGAAACTAGATATCAATCATGTTTTAAATAATAAATGGCTTCAAAAATTATGTATCATTTGAACAGAGTCTTGAAGGATAGAGGATTATGAAAACTAAAACTAAGGGCTAGAGAATACCATTTCCCCATGAGAGAGAGGAACACACAGGCAAAGTCCTGGAGACAGAAGCATCAAGACTGAGTTGGAGACCACGATAAAGTTTAGTGTAGCTGTCTCTGGATCTTGATAAAGGCCCTAAGGGAAAATACAATGATTGCTTTCTTACCATCACAAATGTATGTTCTTCCATAGAAAAAAAAAAAGCTCTTTCTAGGAGTTATTCTTTTAGACAAAAGCATCCATATTTCTAGAGATTAATTTCATGCTCAGGTTCTACTGGTTGGGATGTGCAAGAGAAGGAGGGCCAATAGCAATTGGATCCCACTTGGAATCTCCCCCAATCAGGTACTCTACCCTCTCATTTATTCACATGCACAGGATCCTTCCTCCTCTCCAACTTGGCTTGTTTTCCAGTTGCACCAGCCTCTCTGTGCAGAGACTGTCTTGAACTACAATGGATAACAACAGCCTGGCAGCTGTGGCTTCACCACTCAACTTTCTTTAGCAGTTGAGTGTGATCAGCTTCACAACAGCATATGGAGGTCTTTTCTCCAGACATTTTGTTGTGGTAGCAGGTGGGAACTTATCAGTTTGGGGAAATTACTATTGAAAGGCAGGATATGGACAACACAGCACAGCTCAGGGGGTAGATGTATTATGTTTTCCCCTCCTTCTTTATCAACTGTAAAAGCATAAAGCAAGTACATTTTACATGTTTTAATATTACAGGTAAATTACTTTTTGTTTTTTTCCAACCACTAATGTTAGTGATTGCTTAAAAAAAGAAACATATAATGTNGGAATCACAAAGAGTCAGACACAGCTGAGCTTGACTATATCATAAATTCTCTGATTTCAAAGGGGCAGGAGAAGTATGAGACATGAGTAATAAAATGTCCTTTGATCAGTTACTAAGTCCTGATTACAGGATCTAGTAAATGCAGGTCTCTGTCTGTGATGAGGCCACTAGGGAACATTTTTTATTGAGAAATCTGAGAATACCTCTCATAATATAAACAATAGAATTGTAGTGTCTTTTGTGATGTAAACTGCTGTTCTTCAAATTCCTACTATTTCCTCTTAAGGATTTGCCATTCATATATTTATTAATGTGCTTTTGGTATTATTTAAATTTCAGGTTATTTCAAATAATGCAGTTTTAATTTATTCTGTGGAATTCCAGAATTGAGTGAACAATTGCTATTCTTTGAACATTCTCTGTCTTTCACCTTCATGATCATATCTGTAAGGATTCTGTCCCCTTTGAAATGTAATCCTCAAAGTCATTCCACTCATTCTGCTCATCCTCTTGCAGATGTCTGTCCATATTCTGTCCATCTGATTGATTTTCTCTAGAATAACTACAGAGCTGCAAAACGAGATATGATAAGACCCTTTTCCTCTAACTATCTAAGAGAGAGGAGAAGAAAGGTGTAGAAAGTATAGTAGACCTTTGTCATCATTTGTGAATTGACATGCTTTAATTTAAAAGTAAAATGCAATTGGTATCCATGTGTGAAAGTCATCGTTTTAAAACTATATATTAATAGGAAAGAGAGATAAGTACTTTTTTGATCACATTGACAAAATTCAATTCATAATGATGATTTAATTAAGCCATGATATAATATACTGTCCCCATTTCCAACTTAACCAGTATCTCACTAGGCCATTCAGGTGTGACCTATATCAAATCCCTTTTGATTATACAGTAGAAGTGACAAACTGATTGAAGGGATTATATCTGATAGAGTACATGAAGAGATATGGATAGAGGTTCATAACTTTGGACAGGAGGCAGTGACCTAAACCATACCCAACAAAAAGAAATGCAAAGAGGTTGTCTGAGGAGGCCTTAAAAAAAAAATGAGAAAAGAGAAGCAAAAGAGAAAAGGAAAGATATACCCATCTGAATGCAAGTTATTAGCAAGGAGAGATAAGAAAGCCTTCTTAAATGAACAATGCAAATACATAGAGTAAAACAATAGAATGGGGAAAACTAGAGCTCTCCTCAAGAAAATTAAAGATACCAAGGGAACATTTCATGCAAAGATGGGCACAATAAAAGACAACAATGGTATGGGCCTAACAGAAGTAGACAATATCAAGAAGAGGGGGCAAGAATACACAGAGGATCTATACAAAAAAGATCTTCATGACCCAGATAACCAAGAGGGTGTGGTCACTCACCTAGAGCCAGACATCCTGGAATGCGAAGTCAAGTGGGTGTTAGGAAGAATCACTACGAGCAAAGCTAGTGGGGAATATGGAATTCCAGTTGAGCTATTTCAAATCCTAAAGTATGATGCTGTGAAAGTCCTGCACACAATATGCCAGCAAAATTGAAAAACTCAGCAGTGGCCCCAGGACTAGAAAAGGTCAGTTTTCGTTCCAATCCCAAAGAAGGGCAGAGTCAAAGAGTGTTCAAACTACCACACATTTGTCCTCATTTCACATGCTAGCAAGATAATGCTCAAAATCCTTCAAGCTAAGTTTCCACAGTATGTGAGCTGAGAACTTTCAAATGGGCACACTGAATTTGAAAAAGGTAGACGAACGAGAGATCAAATGGCCAATATTCACTGGATCATAGAAAAGGAAAGGGGATTCCAGATAAACATCTAGTTCTGCTGCATTGACTATGCAAAAACCTTTGACTGGCTCACAACAAACTAAGGATAATTCTGAAAGAGATGGGAATATCAGACCATCTTACTTGTCTCCTGAGAAACCTGTATGCTTCTCAAGAAACAACAGATAGAACCGGACATGGAAAACAGAGTGGTTCAAAACTGGGAAAGCAGTATGATAAAGTTGTACATTGTCACTCTGCTTATTTAATTTCTGTGTAGAGTACAGCATGTGAAATTCTGGGCTGGATAACTCACAAGATGGAATCAAAATTGCTGAAAGAAATATTCACCTCAGATATGCAGATGACACCACCCTAATGGCAGAAATCAGAGGAACTAAAGAGCCTCTTGAAAATTAAAAGAGAAGAGTGAAAAAGTTGGCTGTAAATAGAACATTCAAGAAACTTAAGATCATGGCATCTTTTCCCATCCCTTCCTGGCAAATAGATGGGGGAAAAATGGAAAGAGTGATATGCTTTACTTGTGGAATCCAAATTCAATGGGAAAGAGTGACTCAGCATGGAATTAAGTGATTTTTGCTCTTTGGAAGAAAAGCTATGACAAACCTAGGCCACCTATTAAAAAGCAGAAGCATCACTTTGTCAGCAAAGGTCTGTATAGGCAAAGCTATGACCTCATATGTGATAGCTGGACCATAAAGAAATCTGATTATCAAACAATTCATGCTTTTGAATTGTCATGCTGGAGAAATTTCTTGAGAGTCCCTTGGATAGCAAGGAGACCAAACCAATCAATTCTAAAGGAAATCAATGCTGAATATTCATTAGAAGGACTGATGCTGAAGCTGAAGCTCCAATCCTTTGGCCACCAGATATGAAATGTTGACTCATTAGAAAAGACCCTGATGCCAGGAAAGATTGAAGGCAGGAGATAAAAGGAGTGACAGATGATGAGATGGTTGGATGGCATTATAGTCTTAATGGACATGAGTCTGAGCAAACTCTGTGAGATACTGAAAGACAGGGTGCCCTATTATTCTGTAGTCAATGGGGCCACAAAGATTTGGACATAACTGAGCAACTGAACAACAAAACTTTTTGTGTTTCTCTGATTAGGTTCTCATGTTTCCTAGTAGCCCTATTATGAGATAGAGCAACAGGAGTCTAACGCAAGTTTTCAAATTCTAAGAACTGTAGTTTTTTGCAAAAGTGATAGATTATCCTATTAGTAGTTCCATCTTATACCCTAGAAATGCAATGAATCTTCTTACATTCAGATACCTTTTAAATATTTAATAAAAGTTGAAACCCCTCCTTCTGTCCAGAAAAGTTTAAGCAAAATGCTTGAAAAATGCAGAGAGGTCCACTGATGGCCTCACTGCTTACACGCCACATGGCTCCAGGAGGCACTACTGCTGCAGATGCAATGTATAGTGTGAGATGCACCCTCTGAAGTTCTACAGTGAAGGACTGCTGTTCCCAGGTTATCCAGAGCCTCAGTTCAGTTGAGTTGCTCAGTTGTGTCCAATTCTTGGTGATCTCATGGACTGCAGCACACCAGGTTTCCCTGTCTATCACAAATTCCTGGAGCTTACTCAGGCTCATGTCCATTGAGTCGCTGAAGCCATTCAATCATCTAATCCTCTGTCGTCCCCTCTTCCTGCCACCTTCAATCATTCCCAACATCAGTTCAGTTCAGTTCAGTCACTCAGTCGTGTCCGACTCTTTCATGTCCGACTCTTTGTGACCCCATGAACTGCAGCACACCAGGCCTCCATTGTCCATTACCAACTGCTGGAGTCTACCCAAACCCATGTCCATTGAGTCGGCGATGCTATCCAACCATCTCATCCTCTGTCATCCCCTTTTCCTCCTGCCATCAATCTTTCCCATTATCAGGGTCTTTTCAAATGAGTCAGCTCTTACAATCAGGAGGCCGAAGTATTGGAGTTTCAGCTTGAACATCAGTCCTTCCAATGAACACCCAGGACTGATCTCCTTTAGGATGGACTGGTTGGATATCCTTGTAGTCCAAGGGACTCTCAAGAGTCTTCTCCAAAACCACAGTTCAAAATTACCAGTTCTTTGGTGCTCAGCTTTCTTATAGTCCAGCTCTTACATCCATATATGCCCACCTTTGTTGGCTAAGTAATGTCTCTGCTTTTTAATATGCTGTCTAGGTTGGTCATAACTTTCCTTCCAAGGAGTAAGTGTCTTTTAATTGCATGGCTGAAATCACCATCTGCAGTGATTTTGGAGCCCAGAAGAATAAAGTCAGCCAATTTCCCCATCTATTTGCCATGAAGTGATGGGACTGGATACCATGATCTTAGTTTTCTGAATGTTGAGCTTTAAGTCAACTTTTCCACTCTCCTCTTTCACTTTCATCAAGAGGCATTTTATTTCTTCCTCGCTTTCTGCCACAAGGGTGGTATCATATACATATCTGAGGTTATTGATATTTTTCCCAGCAATCTTGATTCCAGCTTGTGCTTCCTCCAGTCCAGAGTTTCTCATGATGTACTCTGCATAGAATTTAAATAAGCAGGGTGACAATATGCAGCCTTGATTTACTCCTTTTCCTATTTGGAAGCAGTCTGTTGTTCCATGTCCAGTTTTAACTGTTGCTTCCTGACCTTCATACAGGTTTCTCAAGAGGCAGGTCAGGTGTTCTGGTATTCCCATCTCCTTCTGAATTTTCCACAGTATATTGTGATCCACACAGTCAAAGACTTTGGCATAGTCAATAAAGCAGAAAAAGATATTTTAGTGGAACTCTCTCTTACTTTTTTGATGATCCAGCAGATGTTGGCAATTTGACCTCTGGTTCCTCTGCCTTTTCTAAAACCAGCTTGGATATCTGCAAGTTCATGGTTCACATATTGATGACGCCTAGCTTGGAGAATTTAGACCATTACTTTACTAGCGTGTGAAGTGTGTACAATTGTGTGATAGTTTGAACAATCTTTGGCATTGCCTTTCTTTGGGATTGGAATGAAACCTGACCTTCTCCAATCCTGTGGCCACTGCTGAGTTTTCCAAATTTGTTGGCATATTGAGTGCAGCACTTTCACAGCATCATCTTTTAGGATTTGAAACAGGTCAACTGGAATTCCATCACCTCCACTAGCTTTGTTCATAGTGATGCTTCCTAAGACCCACTTNNATAGCATTTCTGTCCTTTATTGAGCCCATCTTTGCATGAAATGTTCCCTTGGTTCTAATTTTCTTGAAGTTATCTCTAATCTTTCCCATTTTATTGTTTTCCTCTATTTCTTTGCACTGATGGTTGAAGAAGGCTTTCTTATCTCTCCTTGCTATTCTATGGAACTCTGCCTTCAAATGAATATATTACTCCTTTCCTTCTTTGCTTTTCACTTCTCTTCTTTTCACAGCTAATTGTAAGGCCTACTCAGACAGCCATTTTGCTTCTTTGCCTTTTTTTTTTCTTGAGGATGGTCTTGATTCCTGTCTCCTGTACAATGTCATGAACCTCCATCCATAGTTCATCAGGCACTCTGTCTATCAGATCTAATCCCATAAATCTATTTCTCACTTCCACTGTGTTGTCATAAGGGATTTGATTTAGGTCATACCTGAATGGAATAGTGGTTTCCCCCACTTTATTCAACTTAAGTCTAAATTTGGCAATAAGGAGCTTATGATCTGAGCCACAGTCAGCTCCCGGTCTTGTTTTTGCTGACTGTATAGAACTTCTCCATCTTTGGTTGCAAGGAATGTAATCAATCTGATTTTCGTGTTGACCATCTGGTGATGTCCATGTGTAGAGTTTTTTCTTGTGTTGTTGGAAGACTGTGTTTGCTATGACCAGTGCTTTCTCTTGGCAGAACTCTATTAGCCTTTGCCCTGCTTCATTCTGTACTGCAAGGCCAAATTTGCCTGTTAGTACACATGTTTCTTGATTTCCTACTTTTGCATTCCAGTCCCCTATAATGAAAAGGACATCTTTTTGGGGTGTTAGTTCCAGAAGGTCTTGTAAGTCTTCACATTACCATTCAAACTCAGCTTCTTCAGCATTACTGGTCAGGGCATAGACTTGGATTACCATGATACTGATTTTTTTACCTTGGAAACAAACAGAGATTATTCTGTCATTTTTGAGAGTGCATCCAAGTACTGCATTTCAGGAAACTTTTGCTGACTATTCTGTCTACTCCATTTCTTCTAAAGGATTCCTGCCCATGGAAGTAGATATAATGCTCATCTGAGTTAAATTAGCTTCAAGGTCTTTTCAAATGAGTCAGTTTTCTCATCAGGTGGCCAAAGTATTGGAGTTTCAGCTTCAATATAAGTCCTTCCAATGAATATTAAGGACTAATTTCCTTTAGGATCCAGTGGTTGCATCTCCTTGCTCTCCAAGGGACTCCAAGAATCTTCTTCAACACAACAGTTCAAAAGCATCAATTCTTCGGCCCTCAGCTTTCTTTATAGTCCAACTCTCACATCCATACATGACTACTGGAAGATCCAAAGCTTTGACTAGTTGGATCTCTGTCAGCAAAGTAATGTCTCCGCTTTTAAATATGCTGTCTAAGTTGGTCATAACTTTTCTCACAAGGATCAAGTGTCTTAATTTCGTGGCTGCAGTCACCATCTGCAGTGATTTTGTAGTGCAAAAAAATAAAGTCTCTCACTGTTTGCCATGAACTGATGGGACCAGATGCCATGATCTTAGCTTTCTGAATGCAGAGTTTTAAGCCAAATTTTTTCACTCTCCTCTTTCACTTTCATCAAGAGGCTCTTTAGTTCTTCTTCACTTTCTGCCATAAGGGTGGTGTCATCTGTGTATCTGAGATTATTGACATTTCTCCCAGCCATCTTGATTTCAGCTTGTTCTTCATTCAATCCAGCTTTTCTCATTAATGTAATCTGCATATAAGTTAAACAAGCAGGGTAACAATCTACAGCCTTGATATACTACTTTCCCAATTTGGAACCAGTCTGTTTTTCCATGTCTGATTCTAACTGTTGCTTCTTTACCTGAATAATGTTTTCTCAGGAGGTGTGGTCTGGTATTCCCATTTCTTGGAGAATTTTCCACACTTCATTGTGATCCAAGTAGTCAAAGGCTTTGGCATAGTCAATAAAGCAGAAACAGATATTTTTCTGGAACTATCTTATTTTTTCAGTGATTGAATGGATGTTGGTAATTTGATCTGTGTTTCCTCTGCCTTTTCTAAAAACAGCTTGAACATCTGGACGTTTATGGTTCATGTAATGTTCAAGCCTGGCTAGGAGAATTCTGAGTACTACTTTACTAGCATGTGGGATGAGTGCAATTGTGCAGCAGTTTGAACATTCTTTAGCATTGTCTTT
>SJYQ01000378.1:1947277-1970125 GCA_006410935.1 Redunca redunca
TTTAGTTCTTCTTCACTTTCTGCCATAAGGGTGGTGTCATCTGTGTATCTGAGATTATTGACATTTCTCCCAGCCATCTTGATTTCAGCTTGTTCTTCATTCAATCCAGCTTTTCTCATTAATGTAATCTGCATATAAGTTAAACAAGCAGGGTAACAATCTACAGCCTTGATATACTACTTTCCCAATTTGGAACCAGTCTGTTTTTCCATGTCTGATTCTAACTGTTGCTTCTTTACCTGAATAATGTTTTCTCAGGAGGTGTGGTCTAGTATTCCCATTTCTTGGAGAATTTTCCACACTTCATTGTGATCCAAATAGTCAAAGGCTTTGGCATAGTCAATAAAGCAGAAACAGATATTTTTCTGGAACTATCTTATTTTTTCAGTGATTGAATGGATGTTGGTAATTTGATCTGTGCTTCCTCTGCCTTTTCTAAAAACAGCTTGAACATCTGGACGTTTATGGTTCATGTAATGTTCAAGCCTGGCTAGGAGAATTCTGAGTACTACTTTACTAGCATGTGGGATGAGTGCAATTGTGCAGCAGTTTGAACATTCTTTAGCATTGTCTTTCTTTGGGATTGGAATTAAAACTGACCTTTTTCAGCCTTGTGGCCACTGTTGAGTTACAAATTTGCTGGCATATTGAGTACAGTGCTTTCACAGCATCATCTGTTAGGATTTGAAATAGCTCCACTGGAATTCCATCACCTCTACTAGCTTTGTTTGTAGTAATTCTTCCTAAGGTCCACTTGATTTTGCATTCCAGGGTGTCTGGCTCTAGGTGAGTGATCACACCATCATGACTGTCTGAGACATGAAGATGTTTTTTGTATGGTTCTTTTGTGTATTCTTGCCAATTCTTCTTAATATCTTCTGCTTCTGTTAGGTCCCTACCATTTCTGTCTTTATTGTGTCCATCTTTGCATGAAATGTTCCCTTGGTATCTCTAATGTTCTTGAAGAGATCTCTTGTTTTTCCCATTCTATCATTTTTCTCCATTTCTTTGCATTGATCACTGAGGAAGGCTTTCTTATCTCTCCTTCGTATTATTTGGAACTCTGCGTTCAAATGGGTACATCTTTCCTTTTTTTCTTTGCCTTTCACTTCTCTCCCTTTTTTTGCCTCCTCAGACAACCATTTTGCCTTTTTTCATTTTTTTTCTTGTGTATGGTCTTGATCACTGCCTCCTGTGCACAAACCTCTGTCCAGAGTTCTTCAGGCACTATCAGATCTAATTGCTTGAACCTATTTGTCACTTCTACTGTATAATCATAATGGATTTGATTTAGGTCATACCTGAATGGTCTAGTGGTTTTCCCCACTTTCGTCAATTTAAGTCTGAATTTGGCAATAGGAAGTTCATGATCTGAACCACAGTCAGCTCCCAGTCTTATTTTTGCTGACTGTGTAGAGCTTCTCCATCTTTGGCTGCAAAGAATATAATCAATGTGATTTCTGTACTGGCCATCTGATGATGTCTATATGTAGAGTCTTCTCTTGTTTTATCCAAAGCCTACCTTTAGACTAGGGCTTCCCTGGTAGCTCACGTGGCAAACAGTCTCCCTGCAATGCTGGACACCTAGGTTCAATCCCTGGGCCAGGAAGATCTGCTAGAGAAAGAAATGGCAACTGACTCCAGTGTTCTTATCTGGAAAATCTCATGGATGGAGGAGCCTTGCTGGCTACCATTCATGGTGTTGCAAAGAGCTGGATATGAGTGAGTGACTAACATTTTCACTTTAGACTCTCTAAGTATCCTCACTAAAAACTCCTGAGCTGTGTCTTCTCCTTTGATCACAATTTCTTGGTTAAGAACAATGCTATGGAATAAGTTACCAATGCCCTTAGTAGGCCACCTGGTCTTCATATTTCTCCCATTTCCTTTGTGTTCATCTTCCTTCTTATTGGGTTTACCTTGTGGCTCAGCTGTTACAGAATCTACCTATAATTTGGGAGACCTGGGTTTGATTCCTGGGTTGATAAGATCCCCTGAAGAAGGGAAAGTCTACCCACTCCAGTACTCTTGCCTGGAGAATTCCATGAACTATACTGTCCATGGGGTCGCAAAGAGTTGGTCACTACTGAGCGACTTTCACTTTCTTCCTTCTTATTGATAACTCATCTCCAGTGTCTTTGGTTACTCTCAGTCTACCTTTCCTTCACCATCAGTACATGCAGGTTCTGGTCATCTTGCATTGCTGAGGATTTAGGTCTTGTCCCAAACACTTTAAACATGTTTCTCATTGCTGCTCCAATGTAAAATCAGCTGCCATTATCTGAGTAGGCAGCAAAATGGAGACCAGGGCTATCAATATAGTTATTCAGGCTTTTTTTTTTTCCCCTCATATCCCTAGTCTTAGTCCATCATAGCTGCTTCAACAGAATGCCATTGACTGGGTGTCTTATAAACAACATAAATTTATTTATCATAATTCTAAAGGCTAGAAAGTCCAAGATCAGAGTACACTCACATTTGGTATCCAGTGAGGTCTTGATTTCTGATTTGCAGGTTCATTTTATTTTAGTGACCTCGCATGATGGAAGAGAATTAGAGAGGTCTATGTTTTATGAAAGGGTTCATCCCATTCATAAGGGCCCCACTGTCATGATCTAACCACCTTTCAAAGGCCCCACTTCCATGTACTTTCACACTGAGGGTTACACTTTGATATATGGATTCTTTTCAGGGAGGAAAGGCACATGCACTCAGTCTGTAGCACACCCCCAAGGTCCACCATCCACACTGAAGTCAGTGTGAGCAAATACCCTGAGATTGGTCTGTGCACAGCATGGATGGAAATCCTTGAGGTACAGCAATCCTGGTGGAGTCAACCCTCAGTGTCTCTGGTTGGTGTATTCTAAAGGAAATATTTTACCCTATTCCATTTTGGAGAACAACTGAGACCTCTTAGAAGCCCCCCTATGGGGATTATGTGCAAGCTGATGTTGCAATTTTCTCATTTGACAGGCTTTCCCCAACTTAAACATGACTTTTTGCTCTCAAAGTTATGTAAGTCAATCCTCTGAAAATGGATCACACCTTTTTTTGTTAAAGAAATGTTCATGCTAAAGGAGGTAGTTTGATTCTCTGCTCCACTGGTTTACCCTGTGCCCCTCACACACCAGGGCCTGCTAAGTATTAGACACCTTGGTGATATGATGTTAAGAAATTTCTGTCAGGCATGAGAAAACTTGTGGTAAAGAAGCAATGGAATGGGCAGAGACAATCTGGGCTGGATCCAAGTGGTGAGGAGACTTAGGTCTGCAGATTCCTGCTTTGTTCCAACTTCAGATTCCTGAAGTTACCTCCACTGAGGCTCTGAGGAGAGCCAAGTTTCTGTTTCTGCCTCCACAGGTGTCTTGCTGGTGATTTTGAGCCTAATCTCTTGGTCTCTCTAGTCTTCACTAGTACAAAAGAACTAGTGAACTTTTCTAATAACACATCTGGTATCTGTTATGTTTCCATGAAGGACTTTAAGGGTATATTCTATGTACTGCAGGCAGTTATATTACCACACTCATGCCCACATCCCTTGGAGTGGCTCAGCACAGAAGCACATAGCACATATTCAGTGTGGTTCTTGTGTTCCCTGCTGAGACACATATAGACCGTGGAATTTCTCTGTTCCCTTCCCTTATGGCTTTGTCCAAAAGATTAATCATTTAGCTGGAAATTTCAGGGGAATATAGAAGAAACACTGTGTTTAGAGATTGGATTGTTTTTCATCCTCTGTCACTTCATTTCTTCCTTGCCCAAATACTAGCTAGAGAGCAAGGAAGTTAGAGTCCTTGCTTATTACCTTGCTTGTGAAATGAGAGACAAGACATCACATCACAGTCACTCAAGAAATGCCAATCTCTGTAAATAACCCAGGTTCTGCAACAAAAACTGAGGAGGTTAATTCAGACTTAAAGGAATCCAAATAGAACAACAACAACAAAAAAATGTGATTCTGTAACTCATAATAATGGTTATTTTTAAGGGGAAAGAGGAAGTTGTGATAGGCATGGATGATTGTTATGTATAGACTTCTAGAGTGGCTGGGAAAGCTGTTTTCTTTTTGTTGCTATTTGTTTGTTACTTAGGTGGCAATTACAAGGAATTTCTACACTTTCCCTGTATTTTATTTTATTAAAGTTTCAAAACAAAAAAAAAAGTTAATTCTGAGAATAAGTGTTTGAAAGTTTGAAGGACCACTAGAAGAATAGAAAAAACACAAAAATTAAGAAAAGAAAAAATATCAAGAAAGAGGGGTAGTTCAAAGTGTAAATTGCTACAGACAGATCCAAGGTAAGCATCTTATATGCTGCAATAAAGCAAATCTGGGTGACATTAGCAATGGTAGTTTTACTGAAGTGCAGCTGGGATTTTAGCCAGAGATGAAAATGCGGAATTGGAAATTCTAGAAATTTCTTGCAAGCATTTTGTCTCTGAAGAAGGGGATAGAGATTGTGTTTTCTTCTAACTAATTCAAGAAATCTCTTGGTTCATTTTGTTCAGTTTTACTCCACATGCTGTAAGAATTTGGCAATTTATGTTAGTTTCTTTAAGCAACTATTAATTTTGTGAACAATTCAGCATAAAGTAGACAAGAAACTTGACTCTATGAAATTTGAGTCAGAAGTGATTGAAAATATTAACATAATATATGACATAGAGCATATTCGTCATCTTTTACATGTTTTCCCTTTTATTTGCTATTATGCTTTGGTCACATGTTTTTCTGACAAAGTCACATAGAAGTACACCATGAAAATTTCATAAATTAACAGGAAGAGGCAGGCTTAAGGAAAGTATTTAAAAGAGAGAGTATATGGCAATATTCACCATAATCTCTTCCCCAAAAAGTGTTTAAGAAGTGTTTAAGATACTTGGTATCAGCTTGTTCTTTGCAGTTGGGTGATCTCCAGAAATTTTCATCTGTTTCTCTATTCACAGGCTGCAGTGGCAATACATACTTCATATCCAAATTTTCACTGCTGTTATTGTTCAGTTGCTTTATCATCTCAGAGGCTTTGAGAAAACATGAACTACAGCACACCAGGCATCCCTGTTCTTCACTATCTCCAAGAGTTTGCTCAAACTCATGTCCATTGGGTCAGTGATGCTAAATAACCAACTCATCATCTGCAGCCTCCTTCTCTTGCCATACTCCTTTCCCAATTGTGATCATTGTTCCATGTTCAGTTCTAACTATTGCTTCTTGATGCACATACAGGTTTCTCAGGAGACAAGTACGATGGTCTGGTATTCCTATCTCTTTCAAAAGTATCCACAGTTTGTTGTGATCCACACAGTCAAAGGCTTTAGCATAGTCACTGAAGTAGAAATATATGTCTTTCTGGAATACCCTTGCTCTTTCTAAGATCCAACAGATGTTTCCAATTTGATCTTTGGCTCCTCTGCCTTTTCTAAATACAGCTTGTACATCTGGAAGTTCTCAGTTCACATATTGTTGAAATCTAACTTGAAGGATTTTGAGCATAACCTTACTAGCATGTGAAATGAGTGCAATTGTGCAGTAGTTTGAACATTCTTTGACACTGCCTTTCTTTGGGATTGGAAAGAAAACCGATCTCTTCCAATCCTGTGGGCCACTGATGAGTTTTCCAAATTTGGTAGCATATTGAATTCAGCACTTTAACAGCATTATCTTTTAGGATTTGAAATAACTCATCTGGAATTCATCACCTCCATTATCTTCATTGGTAGTAATTCTTCCTAAGGTACACTTGACTTCACACTCCAGGATATCTGGCTCTAGGTGAGTGATCACACCATCTTGGTTATCTGGGTCATTAAGACCTTTTAGTTTGTTTAGTTCTTCTGTGTATTTTTGCCACTACTTCTTAACCTCTTCTGCTTCTAGCAGGTCCTTGTTATTTCTGTCCTTTACTGTGTCCATGTTTGCAGCAAATATTCCTTTGGTAGCTTCAATTTTCTTGACGAGATCTCTAGTCTTTCCCATTCTATTGTTTTCCTCTGTTTCTTTGCATTGTTTACTTAGTGCTTTCTTATCTCTCCTTGCTATTCTCTGGACTATGCATTAACGGTGGTATATCTGTCCCTTTCTACTTGCCTTTTAATTCTCTTCTTTTAACCATTTGTTAGGCTTCTTGAGACAACCATTTTGCTTTCTTGAAATTCTTTTTATTGGGGATGATTTTGGTCGCCACCTCCTATCAAATGTTAAGAACCTCTTTCCATAGTTCTTCAGGCACTCTGTCTATGAGATCTAATCCTTCAAATATATTCACCACATACACTGTATAATCAAGGGATTCCCTGGTGACTCAGATGGTAGAGTCTGCTTGTAATTCAGGTAGACCTGAATTTGATCCCTGGGTCTAGAACATCCCCTGGAGAAGGAAATAGCAAAGCCTTTCAATATTCTTGCCTGGAAAAACCCATGGATGGAAGAACCTAGAAGGCAACATTCCCTAGGGTCCCAAAGGGTGAGACATGACTGAGTGATTTCACTTTCACTTTCCACTGTATAATCATAAGGGATTTAATTTAGTCATATCTGAATGGTCTAGTGTCCAAGGAGAGGTGGCTGCATGGGCGCAGGAGGGCCTAGAGGAACTATTCCATGTCAAGGTCAGGAGGGGTTGTGGTAAGGAGATAACCCTCATCCAAGGTAAGGAGTAGTGGCTGCATTTTGCTGGAGTAACCTTGAAGAGATACCCACGTCCAAGGTAAGAGAAACCCAAGTAAGACAGTAGGTGTTGCAAGAAGGCATCAGAGGGCAGACACACTGAAAGGATACTCACAGAAATCTAGTCAATCTAATCACACTAGGACCACAGTCTTGTCTAATTCAATGAAACTAAGCCATGCCCATGAGGCCACCCAAGACGGGCAGGTCATTGTGGAGAGGTCTGACAGAATGTGGTCCACTGGAGAAGGGAATGGCAAACCACTTCAGTATTCTTGCCTTGAGAACCCCATGAAGAGTATGAAAAGGCAAAATGGTAGGATACTGAAAAAGGAACTCCCCAGGCCGGTAGGTGCCCAGTATCCTACTGGAGGTCAGTGGAGAAATAAATCCAGAAAGAATGAAGGGATGGAGCCAAAGCAAAAACAATACCCAGCTGTGGATGTGACTGGAGATAGAACCAAGGTCCGATGCTGTAAAGAGCAATACTGTATAGGAAACTGGAATGTCAGGTCCTGAATCAAGGCAAATTGGAAGTGGTCAAACAAGAGATGGCAAGAGTGAACATTGACATTCTGGGAATCAGTGAAATAAAATGGACTGGAATGGGTGAATTTAACTCAGATGACCATTATATCTATTACTCTGGGCAAAAATACCTTAGAAGAAATGGAGTAGCCATCATGGTCAACAAAAGAGTCTGAATGAAGTACTTGCATGCAATCTCAAAAACAAAAGAATGATCTCTGTTTGTCTCCAAGGCAAACCATTCAATATTACAGTAATCCAAGTCTATGCCCCAACCAGTAACCCTGAAGAAGCTGAAGTTGAACAGTTCTATGAAGACCTACAAGACCTTTTAGAACTAACACCCAAAAAAGATGTCCTTTTCATTATAGGGGACTGGAATGCAAAAGTAGGAAGTCAAGAAACACCTGGACTAACAGGAAAGTTTGGCTTTGGAATAAAGAATGAAGCAGGGCAAATACTAAAAGAGTTTTACCAAGAGAATGCACTGATTATAGCAAACACCCTCTTCCAACAACACAAGAGAAAATTCTACACATGGACATCACCAGATGGTCAACACCAAAATCAGATAGATTATATTCTTTGCAGCCAAAGATGGAGAAGCTCTATACAGTCAACAAAAACAAGACCAGGAGCTGACTGTGGCTCAAATCATGAACTCCTTATTGCCAAATTCAGACTGAAATTGAAGAAAGTAGGGGAAACCACTAGACCATTCAGCTATGACCTAAATCAAATCCTTTATGATTATACAGTGGAAGTGAGAAATAGATTTAGGGACTAGATCTGATAGATAAAGTGCCTGATGAACTATGGACGCAGGTTCATGACATTGTACAGGAGACAGGGTCAAGACAATCCCCATGGAAAAGAAATACAAAAAAGCAAAATGGCTGTCTAAGAAGGCCTTACAAATAGCTGTGAAAAGAAGAGAAGCGAACAGCTAAGGAGAAAAGGAAAGATATAAGCATCTGAAAGCAGAGTTCCAAAGAATAGCAAGAAGAGATAAGAAAGCCTTCTTCCGCAATCAATGCAAAGAAATAGAGGAAAACAACAGAATAGGGAAGACTAGAAAGCTCTTCAAGAAAATTAGAGATGCCAAGGGAACATTTAATGCAAAGGCGAACTCAATAAATGATAAAAATGGTATGGACTTAATAGAAGCAGAAGATACTAAGAAAAGGTGGCAGGAATACACAGAAGAACTGTACAAAAAAGATCTTCATTACCAAGATAATCATGACAGTGTAATCACTCATCTAGAGCCAGACATTTTGGAATGTGAAGTCAAGTGGGCCTTAGAAAGCATCACTATGAACAAAGCTAGTGGAGGTGATGGAATTCCAGTTGAGCTATTTCAAATCCTAAAAGATGATGTTGTGAAAATGCTCCACTCAATATGCCAGCAAATTTGGAAAACTCAGCAATGGACACAGGAATGGAAAAGGTCAGTTTTCATTCCAATCCCAAAGAAAGGCAATGCCAAAGAATCCTCAAACTACGGCATAATTGCACTCATCTCACACGCTAGTAAAGTAATGCTCAAAATTCCCCAAGCCCGGCTTCAGCAATACATGAACCGTGAACTCCCAGATGTTCAAGCTGGTTTTAGAAAAGGCAGAGGAACCAGAGATCAAATTGCCAACGTCTGCTGGATCATGGCAAAAGCACGAGAGTTCCAGAAAAACATCTGTTTCTGCTTTATTGACTATGCCAAAGCCTTTGACTGTGTGGATCACAATAAACTGTGGAAAATTCTGAAAGAGATGGGAATACCAGGCCACCTGACCTGCCTCTTGAGAAACCTATACGCAGGTCAGGAAGCAACAGTTAGAACTGGACATGGAACAACAGACTGGTTCCAAATAGGATAAGGAGTATGTCAAGGCTATATATTGTCACCTTGCTTATTTAACTTCTATGCAGAGTACATCATAAGAAATGCTGGGCTGGAAGAAGCACAAGCTGGAATCAAGATGGCTGGGAGAAATATCAATAACCTCAGATATGCAGATGACACCACCTTTATGGCAGAAAGTGAAGAGGAGCTAAAAAGCCTCTTGATGAAAGTGAAAGAGGTTAGTGAAAAAGTTGGCTTAAAGCTCAACATTCAGAAAACAAAGATCATGGCATCTGGTCCCATCACTTCATGGGAGATAGATGGGGAAACAGTGGAAACAGTGTCAGACTTTATTTTTCTGGGCTCCAAAATCATTGCAGATGGTGACTGCAGCCATTAAATTAAAAGACCCTTACTCCTTGGGTGGAAAGTTATGACCAACCTAGATAGCATATTGAAAAGCAGAAATATTACTTTGCCAACAAAGGTCCATCCAGTCAAGGCTATCATTTTTCCAGTGGTCATGCATGGATGTGAGAGTTAGACTGTGAAGAAAGCTGAGCACCAAAGAATTGATGCGTTTGAACTGTGGTGTTGGAGAAGACTCTTGTGAGTCCCTTGGAGTGCAAGGAGATCCAACCAGTCCATTCTGAAGGAGATCAGTCCTGGGTGTTCAATGGAAGGAATGATGCTGAAGCTGAAACTCCAGTACTTTGGCCACCTCATACGAAGAGTTGACTCATTGGAAAAGACTCTGATGCTGCGAGGGATTGGGGGCAGGAGGAGAAGGGGATGGCAGAGATCGAGATGGCTGGATGGCATCACTCACTCGATGGATGTGAGTCTGAGTGAACTCCGGGAGTTGATGATGGACAGGGAGACCCGGTGTGCTGCGATTCATGGGGTCGCAAATAGTCAGACACGACTGAGCAACTGAACTGAACTGAATGGTCTAGTAGTTGTCCCTACTTTCTTCAATTTAAGTCTAAATTTTGCAAGACGGAGCTAATAATCTGAGCCGCAGAGTCAGGTCCCAGTCTTGTTTTTGCTGACTGCATAGAACTTCTCCATCTTTATTGAACATTGGCTATGTCCATGTGTAGAGTCATCTGCTCTGGTTTTGGAAGAGAATGTTTTCCATGACCAGTGCATTCTCTTGGTAAAACTCTATTAACTTTTTCCCTATTTCATTTTGTACTTCAAGGTCAAACTTGCCTGTTACTCCAGGTATCTCCTGACTTCTTATTTTCATATTCTAATCCTCTATTATTTAAAGGGCACCCTTTTTTTTTCCTTTGGTGTTATTTCTAGATGGTCTTGTAAGTTTTCATAGAATCATTCAACTTCAACTTCTTTGGCATTAGTGGTTAGGACATAGATTTGGATTACTGCGATACTGAATGGTTTGCCTTGGAAATGAGCTGAGATCATTCTGTCATTTTTGAGATTGCACCCAAGTACTACATTTTGGACTTATTTTATTTATTTATTTACTTAATTTTACTATGATGGCTACTCCATTTCTTATAAAGGATTCTTGCCCACAGTAGTAGATATAATGGTCATCTGAATTAAATTTGCCCATTCCCATCCATTTTAGTCCACTGATCCCTAACATGTCAGTGTTCATTCTTGTCATCACCTGCTTTGACTGAGTCCAATTTACCTTGATTCATGGACCTAATATTCCAGATTCCTGTGCAATATTGTTCTTGATAACACTGGACTTTACTTTGACCACCAGACACATCCACAACTGGGCACCATTCTTTCTGGAGCTATTTCTCCACTCTTCTCCAATAGCATAGTGCACACCTACCAATCTGGGGGATTCATCTTCTGGTATCATCTTTTTGCCTTCTTATACTGTTCATGAGTTATCAAGGCAAGAATGGTGAAGTGTTTTGCCATTCCCTTCTCCAGTGGACCACTTTTTATCAGAACTCTAAACCATGATTCATGTGTCTTTGGTGGCCTTACATGGCATGGCTCATAGCTTCATTGAGTTACACAAGACTGTGATCCATGTGATCAGTTTAGTTAGTTTTCTGTGATTATGATTTTCATTCTGGAGGCTCTGAGATTATACTTCTTACTTTTTCTGTCTGTCTTCTGATGGATGAGGATGAGAGGCTGTGTAAGCTTCTTAGTGGGAGGGACTGGCTCTGGAGAAACCTGGGTCTTTTTCTGGTGGGCAGGGCCATGCTCAGTAAATCTTAAATCTAATTGTCTGCTGATGGGTAGGCTGTGCTCCCTCTCTGCTAGTTGTGTGGCCTCAGGTAACCCAGTCCTAGAGTCGACAAACACTATGGTAGGGTTACTGGCAATCTCCAAAGAGGACTTATGCCAACACATGGCTCCCAAGACTGGCAGTGCTAGTGTCTCTATGGCAGGCCAGGGTATTTATCATTATAATCTCTTTCAATCTATTATTTCTAAAATGTATGACTAGCCTGTATACTGTTCTTGAGCTTTAAACTTGCACTTTCAATGATCAAGTGAACATTGTCACCTGGTTATACTAAAGGAACCTTACATTTCACACATTTTCTAAGCCCCTTTCTGCTTTCAACCCCCAAACTTATTTGATATTGTATGTAATACTTAATAGAATTAACATGAACCCAGTATCACAGAACAGATCTTTCCATATCATCCTCAAGTGTTTCCTTTCACTTATCTCAACATACAATTATTTACTGATTCCTGCTTCCTAAATAAATATCCCCTACATCTAGCTATTCTTGCCATTCCAACAGTCATTGTCCTACTTTCAATCTCTTTATCTCTCCTTTACCATCACTTCATGGGAAATAGATGAGGAAACAGTAGAAACAGTGTCAGACTTTATTTTTGGGGGCTCCAAAATCACTGCAGATGGTGACTGCAGCCATGAAATTAAAAGACGCTTACTCCTTGGGAGGAAAGTTATGACCAACCTAGATAGTATATTCAAAAGCAGAGACATTACCTTGCTAACTAAGGTCCATCTAGTCAAGGCTATGGTTTTTCCTGTGGTCATGTACGGATGTGAGAGTTGGACTGTGAAAAAGGCTGAGTGCCAAAGAATTGATGCTTTTGAACTGTGGTGTTGGAGAAGACTCTTGAGAGTCCCTTGGACTGCAAGGAGATCCAACCAGTCCATTCTGAAGGAGATCAATCCTGGGATTTCTTTGGAAGAAATGATGTTGACGCTGAAACTCCAGTACTTTGGCCACCTCATGTGAAGAGTTGATTCATTGGAAAAGACTCTGATGCTGGGAGGGATTGGGGGCAGGAGGAGAAGGGGACGACCCAGGATGAGATGGCTGGATGGCATCCTGGACACGATGGACGTGAGTCTGAGTGAACTCCAGGAGATGGTGATGGACAGGGAGGCCTGGCATGCTGCAATTCATGGGGTCGCAAAGAGTCGGACACGACTGAGCGACTGAACTGAACTGAACTGAACCTATGGGATAACTTCTCAATTAGCTTTCTTGACTACAGTTTCTACCCTTACCCGATGGAATTGCCTTTCTAGAGTACAAATATAATTATGCACAATACCATCCTTCACTCCTGCTTAGAGAACAGATAGAAGCTACGTTAAGAATTAGGCACCTCACAATTGTTTTATTTTTTTCTAGCATATCCTTCTCAATTTTTGTTTCCAAATTTTCCCACATTCTTTATCACAAAAATTACATTTCAGTAATATGTAAGAACTATTAAATTATATTTCAATAATACCCGAGTACTATTTGCATATGCCGTGTTGTGTCAAATCATTAGGCTATAAACTATGCCATATATACTACTTGCATTGTCTTTCCTGAAAGTGAAAGTGAATGTGAAGTCGCTCAGTCATGTCCGACTCTTTGTGACCCCATGGACTGTAGCCTATCAGGCTCCTCCATCCATGGGATTTTCCAGGCAAGAGTGCTGGAGTGGATTGCTGTTTCCTTCTCCAGGGGAACTTCCCAACCCAGGAATCGAACCCAGGTCTCCCGCGTTGCAAGCAGACGCTTTACCGTCTGAGCCACCAGGGAAGCCTACTTAACCTTTAATCATTATTTTCAAGTTGAAACTAAAGTATTCTCCATACTCTAAAATCTTTCTTATTTTTCAAGGGAAGAATTTACAGAATTTTGTTCTTTTTTAATGTTATTTTGTATATATTTCATCTTGATTATCCATATTCTATTACAGTAATTTTTAAATCACCTATTTATATTCCTATCTCTATCTTTATCACTATCTCTTATGGGAGACTACAATTTCATTAACGGAAGTGTCGGATATATTTATTATGTTAGTCTCAATGTTAAGTATAATGACTCCACAAAAATGTGTGCTGAATCACCAGATTGAGAAATGCATTAGAAAAACATGAGTGGGCAGTAAAAGTGAGTCAACCCTGAAGAGAAGAAACTTTGGAGAAACTACACAGCAGAATATAAAGCATTTTAAGGAGTTAATAAGTAGCCCAATTAATCTATGCTGTAGGGTAAAACAGCCCCAACACGGAGGAGCCTGGTAGGCTGTAATCCATGTGGTCGCAAAGAGTTTGACACGACTGAGTGACGTCACTTTCAGTTTTCATTTTCATGCATCAGATAAGGAAATGGCAACCCACTCCAATGTTCTTGCCTGGAGAATCCCAGGGAATGGGGAGCCTGGCGGGCTGCCATCTATGGGGCTGCACAGAGTCAGACATGACTGAAGTGACTTAGCAGCAGCAGCAGCAGCAGCAGGGTAAAATAGCCCCAACAAAGTTACAAGCATAACTTGAAACACTCATATTGTATCCCCTTTGACTCATCAAGGAACAACTATAGAATTTTCTTCATTTCTCTTGATTACGTATTAGAAATAATATTTCATCCAGGTCCTCTTTGCATAAAGACCACTAACATGTGGGTTCCATATGAGGACCATCACCATTCAGTCTACACGTAGGAGCTGTATTGAAAAGAATAAATGAATAATTTTTTGTATTTGGCTTGAAGGTATCTTAGTGTCTAATTTAGTCTGTAGCATTGATGAGTTTCAGTCAGCTGAACTATAAGGCAGCTGCAAATCTGGGTAATGCAGAAAATGCTCAATTTTTTGGCCATTTGTAGGCATAGACTTTGTGTTGAATAAGCAAGACTAAACCAAGCCTTTTCTTAAATGAGGAATGCACATGCATGCTGATGAGCTGTAAGATCCTCTGTTGATTCAGGAAAGCAGAAAAGGAAGTCCTACAAATCCATCTTTTACAAAAAGAAAGTGTACAAACTTTTACTGGGTTTAATTTCCTAGAAGTTTAATTTATTCATACCTGTTAAGGACACAAAAGCCACTCAATCTATTCACACCTAGAATCAGTAAATTTATTGCTAAAGATTTGTACATGGAAAATGTGATCAATAGAGGGAATTCACTTCCATGGGCCAAGGGGACACATTGGTGGGCAATTCTCTAAAAGAGGAGTGTCATTCTAAGGCTACATTACTCTTTATAGTTAAACAGGTACATACTAAAAAAAAAAAAAATCATTTCCCTGTATGTTAAGTCTCTTCAGTCGTTTCCATCTATTTCAGACCCTATGGACTGTAGCCTGCCAGGTTCCTCCAAACATGGGATTCTCCAAGCAAGAATATAGGAGTGGGTTACCATTTTCTTCTCCAGGGGATCTTCCCAATCTAGGAATTGAAACCATGTCTCTTATGTCAAAGATAGGCTAGGAAGACAGCCCACATTTCATACTCTTCTGTCTCAAGTCTTTTGATCTGGCAAATAAAGTTATTTCCCAGTGCCCTCTAGCAGTCTCTGTTCTAGATGGCCTTGGTCCTTGACTGACCCAGTCTATGCCAGGCATGCTGTGAACAGCTGTGCTCCAGCTGTGCCATGGCTGAAAGAGAGCCTATTCTGTAGCTTGTAGGCAGAATTTCAAAATGGAAAATATGTCTTTAATGTCCTTTTAACCTTATTCTTCCTGTTCCTTCAGGTATCCTGGAATTTCATGGTGCCCCTCCCTCATGGTTCTGCCACTTCACAAGAGAATTTCATCTAAGATCATCACCACAAAGTAGGAACATAAACAGTGACCCTTTTCTGAATTTCCCCATCAAAACCACTCTGTCCTTCCCACAAGCTATTGCTTATGCACTTTCCTATCAGCAAGAATTACTTTTACCAAATACATCAGGTAAGTTCAGCTAACAAGGTCTATGATCATCTTAATCTGAAGAAGAAATGTTTTTGGCAGTGTACAAATAAATATAATTTGGCAAAAAGGAATTTTGTAGGCTTCAAATCATACTACTTTTATAACTGTAGTATTTGGCTCTGAAATTTGCCACTCTCCATCAGAACAAAACAGAACACCAGAGAAGTTTTCTAACTTCTCTCCTATTGAAAATAGCCCCTGAATTATTTAACTCACAATGATCCTGCCTGAGAGATTGCAAAGATAAATTTAGTGGTAAATAGCATACCACATATGTTAAAGAGGACCTCATGTTTCACTGAGTTTGAAGATTAATGTTTTCTTTGCTTATTTACAGTTTTCCATCCATGTTGGACACTGAGAGTATTTTTCATATATAACTCCTCATAACTACGAGCCATTTTTCCCTGACCGGTGCTCATGTTTTCAGTGGGGTCATTTGGGGAAAAAAAAAAAAAAAATGTATAGAAAGTGCATTCTAAGTTCCCAGAGGCATCTTGGTTTGCAGAAGGCTGAAGACTGGCTTCAGGGCTTGCAAATATGAAGGAGAGTGTTTCACCTCAGTATCCCTGAATTTCAGCCAACTTGGGTTAATAGTGCCCAAAAGTCATTTTCTCGCCTACTCACATGGTTGGAAGGGGATGATGTGATGGCGGCAGTTTCAGACATCCACCTCCCAGATGAGCATTGCCATATGGACGCAGAGCTGGAAGGGAAAGTATGATGAGTTTGGAGGCAGCGGATATGAATGGGTAAGGAAGCAATTTGAGCCAGGATGCCAGGAAGAGCAGGGCACAAATGAGGGAAAATCGTTTAGAGAAAACAGCTTATGGCTTGAGATCAGGATACCTGAGATTTTCTGGCTGTACCTCATTTCAGCTAAGTGACCTTGGAGAAGCTATTTATTCTGTCTAGGTGTCTGTATGTGTATGTGTGTAACAAATGAATTTAGCTATTTATCTCTGCAGTTTCTTACAGCATCAGACTTCTGAGGGAAGAATTATTGAGCAATGTTTTATTATCAAATAACTATACTTTGTAAATCAGTAAAAGAATCTGCACCTCAGTTTTACTCACTTATATGAATAGAAGGTATTCATAGATGCTTTACAAATTCCTNGAAGGTATTCATAGATGCTTTACAAGTTCCTTAAGACAATCCAATCACTAGTAATAATACATGCTCATTATAAGATATATGTGCATTATAATTCACTTTACATATGCTCACATATAATCTTCTCAAGAATCTTATGTAGTATTATTATTCCTTTTTTGTGGATGAGAAAATTAAAGGTCAGAGAATATAACACTTTTCAATGTCACATAGCGGATAAGAATCCAGGATTTTCTGACATGACGGCCAAACTCTTTTAGTATGAAACAATATTAATGATTCCATCACATGTGTAAATTCCATAACAGACATGAAATGTGTCCAGTCTCTCTTCTTTATAGAGCTTATGAATTATCCATGGAATCAACACACCCCCAACACATATTTAAACATCAACATGAATAACATTAAGGGTATAATCAATACACATGAAAATATCAATAAAACATAATAATATAAAAAGTATTAATTGGCAATAAGTGCCATTGATAATGAAAATTTGGGGAGATGTAAGTACTTACTGTGTGTTGAACACCCTGCTATATATGTCTGCTTCTCTAATTAGTATTATAAATTTGATTTAGTACTATAAATATGATTCTTTAACTTAGACACACACACTCACGTCCCAAGCTTTGTGTTAAACAGTATTATCTTATTTCACATGATAGAATTATATAGTTCAGAATAGTGAACTGTCTTGCATAGGACTCACAAAGTTACAAAGCCAGGATTTAAGTTACAATTAATAAATGGTACAGTTCTTGATTTTTTTTCAAGGGCCAGTTATATTGGAATATCTTCATAAAGAACTTGAAGGCCATGATGGTGGGGTAGGGAGAGCTTTCCATGTTGAAGCAATGGTGTGAGGAAATGCACAGAAGTTAGAATTAATCTTGGGAAGAAAAATCCAGATATCACCTGCCATTCAGAAAACTTATATATAGAAAATTGTGAATGATACAAAGGTGGTCATTCCAAAGAAAATTGAATTAGTTATAAATTTTAAAATAAAAACATAGATAGGATCTATATGCCAAAAATTACAATATGCTAATAAAATAAGTATTAAAATACTTAAAGAATGGAGAAAAGATTTAACATGGAAAAGAGATCAGTTCTCCCAAAATTGACCTATATTTTTAATGTGCTTTCAAGTAGAATCCCAGCAAGATTTTTTGTAGACATAGACAAACTGATATAAATTAGAAAGACATAGGCCCTAGTGAAAAAAATGGATAAAATAGAAAGAATTACTCTTTGCTATATTGTCTTACTATGTTGTTGCTCTGTTTGTAGCTCAATCATGTTTGACTTTTTGCAACCCAGTGGAGTGTAGCCTGCTGGGTTTCTCAGACTGAAATTCTCTTGGCAAAAATACTGGAGTGGGTAGCCATTTCCTTCTCCAGGGGATCTGTCTGAAGCAGGGATTGAACCCATGTCTCGTGTATTGCAAGCAGATTCTTTACCATCTGAGCCACCAAGGAAGCCCACTATATATAAATATATATATAAGAACTTGATATAAACTTGATACTTTAAAAAATTAACTCAGAATCAGTCACTAACTTAGGTGTAAGCATACAAGTATAAAACTTTTAGAACAAATCATTAGAAAATCAGAACTGTGTAGGAGTTCCTAGATTTAACTCCAAAAGTTACTGATCAGTAAAAGGAAAAGATAGATAAGTTGGACCTCATCGAAATTAAAATCATTTGATCTTGATAAGAGGATGAAAGATCAAGCTACTAAATAGAAAAAAAAAAAAAAGAAAAGAATAGGACATTTCAAAGCAAAAAAGAGAAAAAAAAACAATTTCATTATAAAATGAGCAAAAGATATGCTGTTGCATACAGAGTGTATACAGATGAGAAAAGAACATGAAATGACATTCAACAGCTACTAGGAAATGGAATTAAAGCAAGAAAGAGGTATCACTACATAGTTATTAGAATGTGTTAAAAAATTACTGACATCAGCAAATTAAGGTGAGAATGTGAATAAACATGATCACTCTACTTTCTCAATCATTAGTACAATGCTAGTGAATATATGCAAAGGTCCAGCCATTCTGAAGAACAGCATGACACTTTCTTATAATGCTAAACATGCAATTACTACATTCCCCAACAGTTCCACCCTTAGCCATTTATTCCAGAGAAATAGAAATACATGCTCAATAAAAGAATCTGTATAGAAATATTTCTAGCTTTATTCTTAATAGCCACAAACTGGATATTATCCAAATATTCTTCCCTGGGTGAATGATTAAATGAATTGGTATTTTCATGTCACCAAGTATGATACAGGAATAATTTTTTAATGTACTGATACAAATAACTTGATGAGTTTATAGATAATTATGCTGAAAGAGAAAAACTCATTCTGAAAGATTCCTTATGAAATATTACTTACCATATGACTGCATTTTTTAACATTCTTAAAATGACACCTTATAAAGATGGAGAACAGTTACAGTAGCCAGAGGTTAAGGAAGAGAGCAGTGAGGAAGCTGAGTATGGCTATAAAAGGATACAGGAGTGATTCTTGTGGATGAATGTGTTCTGTATTTTGACTGTGGTGATATAATATGAACCTATGCATTTGGTTAGAATGGCATAGAGATAAATACACACACACACACACAGGAGTATATATGAAACTGGTGAAATTTAATCAAGGTCAAAGGAATATATCCATATCAATTTTCTGGGTTTGGTATTGTACTATGACAATGGAGGAGGTCACCATGAGATTACTGGGCAAAAGGTATACACAATTTCTCTGTATTATTTTTACAAGTAAAAAGTATTCTGTAATCATCTCAAAACAGAAAAGTTTAAATTAGAAAATAAAAATGAAACTCTGAAAAAAGTCAAAGGGTCTTGAAAACATTCAAGTGTGATGTGTATAAAATTTGGGAACTTTAGCGAGCAAAGAAGTGATATATGAGGACCAAAGCCATTAAATCTTAAGTTCATGTAGAGATTTTGTGACAACATATCCTCACTTTTGAGCTTCCATTCTTTCCACTCAAAGAAAAGTTGTCATACGTATCTGTAGAGTCCTTCTCTCCCCAGGCTCTTTGATCCCACAGGTACCAGACTACCGGGACTGATCCTACTCTCTTGCCATAGAATTGATTGAAAACATTATTTTTGTGTTAACTCATGCGCTTTTTGTCAAGTTTATCAATTTTTCTGTCCTTTTCTATCCCAAAGCAGGGGTGAGTGGAATAATTTCCTGCTGTGAAATAGAACATGTTTTTCCTAATTGTTAAGCAGCTCTTCTTCATGTTTCTATATAGACCAGCAATAACATATCACCTTTCCTGTCTTATTGCAAAAATGGGTCCTGGTGGAGTTGCATGTACATCCCAAATGCTATATATTACAACTGATTACAACAAAACAACTATTAGGCTTTAAAAGGAATAATATTTTAAGCCTACTCAACTAAAATACTATAGTCTATGCACAATCAAACCTCTTTGAGGAGATTAGACAGAAAGCACTTTAGTTTATCCATTCTGGAGCGTGGTGCCAAGAGTGCTTCAAAGATAAAAACAAAGAAATCGCTAAGTTCACTATTTTGTTTTTTTAATCCATCAACAGCAGTGTCCCTTGCTTTGGAAAAATAAGGAAGAGCACCATGCTTCATCCAGCTCACTCAGTAACAGATGGAAGGACCTCCTCTAATCAAGTTCCTAAATGACTCTCATTTACATATATTTAAGGTTTAGAGAATTTGTGTTCAGGTGTCCTCTTCCTTTATCAGAGCCTCCTTTAGACAGAGTCCTCACAACAGAGCTCTATGTTATCCAGATTTCCTCATGTCCTAAAATCAGCTTGTTGATACTGTTATGTCTATAAATATGAATGCCTAATATCATTCTAATTTGACATGGAAAACTTTATAAAAGTGAATTATACAAACTGTTCCATAGTTGAATAGGAATCACACCCTAATCAGTTTACTAAGTAAGACCATTTTTTTAGTTCAGTTGGCTAGAACATATCAGACAGCTATGCATATGATTTCTAAATTAATATTACTCTTCTGAGGTCCTGCAATAAGTGAGGCAAAAAAGTTTGAGACTAGGAATCAGATGCACAAATACCTTTAAGGAGGATTTGACATGTCACATGCATAGTCTGCCAATTTAGATGGAAGAAAAAGTTGAAAATAATTAAAGTTGAAGCAAATGATATAGGGAGTCTGCACTATTAAAATATTTGTAGAGCTATTTGAATGGAATAGTAATAGCTATCTGTAATTGAGGATCTTCTAAGGAATATGGTAGAAATTTGAGAGTCTCAGTGATTTTTTTATAGAATAACTTAGCTAAGAAAAATGACACTTGACTTCAATATTTGCTATTCCTTTATAAATTAAGTAACTTAAAATAATATATCTGTTGTTGTTTACTCAGTAAATTGTGTTCAATTCTTTTGTGACCTCATGGATCTTAGCCTCCTGGGCTCCTCTGTCTATGAGATTTCCCAGGAAAGAATATTGGAGTGGGTTTTCATTTTCTTCTCCAGAAAATAGTATATTAACAATTATTTGTTATTGTCATTCTTTATTATTAAGCATTGTCAAAGATTACCATAGGCAGCTATCACATTTGTTCCTATAAACAAAATTTGAACCCTTACCTTCTATGGCAGGCAGTATCCTACCCCACACCACACTGCCCCATTTCTCCCTGGTGGAGTGTGGATTTGACCTTCCTGGTGTCCAAGTACAATCACCCTTTCTCATGTCTCATTGCTGGCATACTTTATTATCAATACAGGAGAGCACTGATATTGTTTTCTGTGATCTCAAACTCTCAATAACTAATATTGTGGCTAGACTGGCTCTTGTGACTCTTATTATGTTTGCAAGATACCTTTCAGTGGCAACTATCAGGAACAAATAAAAGTTTACTACTTGCAAGACTTAGGAATTATGTAACACACCTGTGCCAGATAACAAAGTCATGGTGGGAGAGAGCACATGAGCCTTGGGTTCTGCCTTGACTAGGGTCAAAGGTGGGGGCCTAGGATCTCACAGGTTTACTCTTTATTGATGAATTTAAAACACAGTAACAGGAATTTAAAGCATGGAAAGAGAAAAGCAAATGGCCCAAAAGGTCAGTTATTGAAATCTTCCAATATTTCTAAGACAAAGGAGCCTCAGTTGGGAAAGTTGGCCTGGCTGTTTATCTATGCATATGGCTGGCAATGTGTTTACTCCAGATCTTTGAAGCAGATGCTTCTTTGAAATGAATGTCTCAGCAGTCAAAGCTTAAATCAGGCACTTGCATTACCAAAAAAAGAGAGAGAGAGAGAAGCAAGCAAACAAACAAACAAAACAAAACAAAAAAACAATTCTGTCAGTCAGGGTTTACTTTATAGATATACTTCCTGAAACATCCACAGTAATTTTCCTTCTAAGTAAACATTGTGCATATGTGTTAAGTCACTTCAGTGTTATTGGACTCTTTGAAACTATAACAACTGTACCCCACCAGGGTCCTCTGCCCATAGGGTTCTCCAGGCAATAATAACTGGAGTGGATTGCCATGCCCTCCTCCAGGGGATCTTCTGGACCCAGGGATCAAATCACATCTCTTACATCACCTGTATTAGCAGATAGATTCTTTACTACTAGAGACACCTGGGAATCCTAACATGGGAGACAAGTGAAGCAATTTCAAATTATGTGGAGTTTCACTTATTTGGGGGGGAATAGTGAGAAGAAACCAGAAGATAGTAATGATTTCACTGTTGTATGTAGTTTGTCACATATAGACTTTCCAAATATCAGCTGATAGAGGCACACTGTGGGGCAGAATGCTCTGATTATGGCCTTCTAGAATGGCAGGCTGGAGTGTTCACAGGTGTTAAAAAGAGCATCTAAAGACGAAAGAATTCTAAGGTGGAGTTTCGTAGCTAGTTTTCCACAGGCATGACTGGAACTATGGTGAATTTTAGAAAAGTCTTTGAGATATATTTACATATTTTTTTTTGTATTCCACAGTTCAGTTCAGTTCAGTCACTCAGTCCTGTCCAACTCTTTTTGAACGCATGAATTGCAGCATGCCAGGCCTCCCTGTCCATCACGAACTCCCGGAGTTCACTCAGACTCACGTCCATCAAGTCCGTGATGCCATCCAGCCATCTCATCCTCTGTTGTCCCCTTCTCCTCCTGCCCCCAATCCCTCCCAGCATCAGAGTCTTTCCAATGAGTCAACTCTTCGCATGAGGTGGCCAAAGTACTGGAGTTTCAGCTTTAGCATCATTCCTTCCAAAAACACCCAGGACTGATCTCCTTTAGAATGGACTGGTTGGATCTCCTTGCAGTCCAAGGGACTCTCAAGAGTCTTCTCCAGCACCACAGTTCAAAAGCATCAATTCTTCAGCACTCAGCTTTCTTCACAGTCCAAATCTCATATCCATACATGACTACTGGAAAAACCAGAGCCTTGACTAGATGGACCTTTGTTGGCAAA
>SJYQ01000378.1:1970686-1984214 GCA_006410935.1 Redunca redunca
ACAGAGGATGAGATGGCTGGATGGCATCACTGACTCGATGGACGTAAGTCTGAATGAACTCCGGGAGTTGGTGATGGACCGAGAGGCCTGGAATGCTGCAATTCATGGGGTTGCAAAGAGTCAGAGATGACTGAATGACTGAACTGAACTGAATGGTTGATTTACAATGTTTCTAATATAAAATGATTCATATATATATATATTTCTAGATTATTTTCCATTATAGTTTATTACAAGATATTGAAAATATTTTCATGTGCTATATAGTAAGTCTTTGCTGTTTATCTATTTATGTAAATAATGCATCTACAATCACAAGCTTCTAATTTTTTCCTTTCAATTTCCCCTTTGGTAACCAGAAATTTGTTTTCCATGTCAGAGAGTTTATTTCTCTTATAAATTTGTATCTTCTTTTCTAAATTCCATATATGTGATGTCATATATTTATCTTTCTCTGAATTACTTAGTATAAGAATCTTTAGATCCATCCACGTTGTTTCAAATTGCATTATTTCATTTTTTATGACTGTGAAATATTTCATTCATAAATGTACCACAGATCTTAATCTAGATGTCTGTCAGTGGACACTTAGGTTGCTTCCATATATTGACTACTGTAAACAGTGCCTCTATGAACATTGAGGTGAATGTATCATTTTTAATTAGAGGTATATTCCTGGTGGCTTAGACAGTAAAGCGTCTGCTCTCAACACAGGAGACCTGGGTTTGATCCCAGGGTTGGAAAGATCCCCTGGAGAAGGAAATGGCAACCCACTCCAGTACGCTTGCCTGGAAAATCCCATGGACAGAGGAGCCAGGTGGGCTGCAGTCCATGGGGTTGCAGAGTTGGACACAACTGAGTGACTTCACTTTCACTTTATTTTCCATATTTCTCCCCAGGATTGGAATTTCTGGGTCTTTTGGAGGGTTCTGCCCCACCTTGTTTTATTCACATCATCTTCAGCATTTATTATTTTAGATTTTTTGGTGATGGCTATTTGGCAAATTGATCTTGAGGGTTCATCAATATGCTATTAGTATATTCCTCCATTGATTTGATAGCTGACTGTTTATCTGTCCATTCACCTAACGATGCACATTTGAATTATTTTCAGGTTGGGCCTACTGTGCATAAAGCTGCTGTGAAAATTAGAATGCAAAATATTTATAGACTATAGCCATAAATGCTTTATTTGGGAAGATACCTAAGAATGAAATGACTATGGCTTTGCTAAGTTCATTCATAAGTTTTAGTATTTTTTTTTCTCATAATTTAAGGATTGGAAATGAGAATGATGGGGATCTCCTTCAAAAGGTCCCATACATGCACTGCTACACTCAGTGCCCCCAACCCTTCAGCAGGCCACTGCTGACCCACACCTCCGTCAGAGACTCATGGACACTCACAGGCAAGTCTGGATCAGTCTCTTATGGGGTCACTGCTCCTTTCTCCTAGGTCCTGGTATGCACAATGTTCTGTTTGTGCCCTCCAGGAGTCTGTATCCCCAGTGCTGTGTAAGTTCTGGCAGCTCTATGGTGGGGTTAATGGCGACCACCTCCAAAAGCGCTTATGCCATACCCAGATCTGCTGCACCCAGAGCCCCTACCTCTGCAGCAGTTCACTGCTGACCAGTACCTCCTCAGGAGACACTTAAATACAGTTCTGTCTCAGTCTCTGTGGGGTCTCTGGGTCCTGATGAGCAAAAGGTATGTTTGAACACTCTGAGCATCTCTAGCCAGCATGGGGTTTGATTCTAAACGTGATTTTGTCCCTGCTACCATCTTGCTGGGGCTTCTCCTTTAGCCTTGTATATAGAGTATCTCCTCAAAGTCACTCCAGCCATGCAGTCCTGCCATTCAAAAGAAAATTTGATTAAAGATTTGCTGAGCATGGCCTGGCCCATCAGAACAAGACCCATTTTTCCCCTCAGTCAGTCTCTCCCATTGGAAAGGTTAATAAGATTATTTTCCTTCTCCATCAGAGAGCACACAGACTAAAAACCACAATCAGAGAAAACTAACCAATTTGATCACGGGGACCACAGCCTTGTCTAATTAAATGAAACTATGAGCCATGTTGTGGTAGGGCCACCCAATATGGACGGGTCATGGAGAAGAGTTCTGATAAAACATGGTCCACTGGAGAAGGGAATAGCAAACCACTTCAGTATTCTTGCCTTGAGACCCCATGAGCAGTATGAAAAGGTAAAAAGATAGGACACTGAAAGATGAACTCCCAGGTCGGTAGGTGCTGGAGATCAGTGGAGAAATAACTCCAGGAAGAATGAAGAGACAGACCCAAAGTGAAAACAATGCCCAGTTGTAGATATGTTTGTTGATGGAAGTAAAGTTTGATGCTGTAAAGAGCAATATTGTATAGGAACTGGAAATGTTAGGTCCATGAATCAAGGCAAATTGGAAGTGATCAAACAAGTGGTGGCAAGAATGAACATCAACATTCTAAGAATCAGCGAACTAAAATGGACTGGAGTGGGTGAATTTAACTGAGATGACCATTATCTCTACTACTATGGGCAGGAATCCTTTAGAAGAAATGAAGTAGCCATCATAGTCAACAAAAGAGTCCAAAATTCAGTACTTGGATGCAATCTCCAAAATGACAGAATGATCTCTGTTCTTTTCCAAGGCAAATTATTCAATATCACAGTAACTCAAGTCTATGCCTCAACCAGTAATGCTGAAGAAGCTGAATTTGAGCAGTTCCATGAAGATCTACATGACTTTCTAGAACTAACAACCCCCAAAAAATGTCCTTTTCATTATAGGGGAGTGGAATGCAAAAGTAGGAACTCAAGAAATACCTGGAGTGACTGGCAAATTGGGCCTTGGAGAACAGAAAGAAGCAGGGCAATGGCTAATAAAGTTTTGCCAAGAGAATGCACTGGTCATAGCAAACACCCTCTTCCAACAACACAAAGGAAGACTGTACATATGGATATCACCAGATGGTCAATACCAAAATCAGATTGATTATATTCTTTGCAACAAAGATGGAGAAGCTCTATACAGTCAGCAAAAACAACCAGGACCTGACAGTGGCTCAGATCATGAACTCCTTATTGCCAAAATCAGAGATATATTGAAGAAAGTAGGGAAAACCACTAGAGCATTCAGGTACGACCTAAATCAAATCTCTTACAAATATACAGTGGAAGTGACAAGCAGATTCAAGGGACTAGATCTGATAGACAGAGTGCCTGAAGAACTATGGACTGAAGTTCTTTGTATTGTACAGAATGCAGTGAATAATATCACCCTCAAGAAAAGGAAATGCTAAAAGGAAAATGGTTCTCTAAGGAGGCCTTAAAAATAGCTATGCAAAGAAGAAAAACGAAAGGCAAAGGAGAAAAGGAAAGATATACCCATTTGAATGCAGAGTTCCAAAGAATATCAAGAAGAGATAAGAAAAAGTTCCTCAGTGATCAATTCAAAGAAATACAGAAAAACAATAGAATGGGAAAGACTAGAGATTTCCTCTAGAGAATTAGAGATACCAATGGAACATATCATGCAAAGATGGGCACAATGAAGGACAGAAGTGGTATGGACTTAACAGAAGCAGAAGATATTAAGAAGAGGTGACAAGAATACACAGAAGAACTCCACAAAAAAGATCTTCATGACCCAGATAATCATGATGGTATGATCACACACCTAGAGCCAGACATCCTGGAATGTGAAGTCAAGTAGGCCTTAGGAAGCATCACTACGAACAAAGCTAATGGAGGTAATGGAATTCCAATTGGTCGATTTCAAATACTAAAAGATGATGCTGTGAATGTGCTGCACTCAATATGCCAGCAAATTGAGAAAACTCAGTAGTGGCCAGAAAACTGGAAAAGGTCAGTTTTCATTCCAATCCCAAAGACAGACATTGCCAACAAATGCTCAAACTACAACACAATTGCTCTCATCTCAAACACTAATAAATTAATGCTCAAAATTCTCCATGCCAGGCTTCAACAGTACATGAACCATGAACTTCCAGATGTTTAAGCTCGATTTAGAAAATGCAGAGGAATCAGATATCGAACTGCCAACCTCTGTTTGATCATCGAAAAAGAAAGAAAGTTGCAGAAAAATATTATTTTTTCTCTTTATTGACTACGCCAAAACCTTTGACTGTTTAGATCACAACAAACTGTACAAAATTCTCCAAGAGATGGGAATACCAAACCACCTGACCTGCCTCCTGAGAAATCTGTATACAGATCAAGAAGCAACAGTTAGAACTGGACATGGAACAACAGACTGGTTCCAAATAAGGAAAGGAGTATATCAAGGCTGTGTATTGCCACCCATGAGAAATGCTGGACTGGATGCTGGACTTGATTCCAGCTGGAATCAAGTTTTCCAGGAGAAATATCAATAACCTCAGATATGAAGATGACAACACAAAGCAGAACTAAAGAGCCTCTTGATGAAAATGAAAGAGAAGAGTGAAAAATGTGGCTTAAAATTCAACATTCAGAAAACAAAGATCATGGTATCTGGTCCATCACTTCATGGCAAATAGATGGGGAAACAGTGGAAACAGTGTCAGACTTTATTTTTTGGGCTCCAAAATCACTGCAGATGGTGACTGCAGCCATGAAATTAAAAGACACTTACTCCTTGAAAGAAAAGTTATGACCCACTTAGACAGCATATTAAAAAGCAGAGACATTACTCTTCCAACAAAGGGATATCTAGTTAAAGCTATGGTTTTTCCAGTGGTCATGTATGGATGTGAGAGCTGGGCTATAAAGAAAGCTGAGCACTGAAGCATTGATGCTTTTGAACTATGGTGTTGAAGAAGATTCTTGAGTGTCCCTTGGACAGAAAGGAGATCCAACCAGTCCATCCTAAGGGAGATCAGTTCTGAATATTCATTGGAAGGACTGATGCTGAAGCTGAAACTTCAATACTTTGGCCACCGGATGTGAAAAACTGACTCATTGGAAAAAACCCTGATGCTGAGAATGACTGAAGGTGGGAAGAGAAGGGGACGACTGAGGATGAGATGTTTGGATGACTTCACTGACTTGATGGACATGAGTTTGAGCAAGCTCCAGGAGTTGGTGATGAATAGGGAGGCCTGGCATGTTGCAGTCCATGAGGTCACAGAGTCGGATACAGCTGACTGACTGAACTGACCTGAACTGAATGATCAGAAAACTCTTTCTGTCAAGAATGCTAATAATAAGTATTTTATGTTTTGTAGGTAATGTAACATCTTTGTCCCTTATTCTTTTTCATCTTCTTTTTTCTCCTCTTTTTCCTTTTATTTTTTTCATCTTATCATCTTTAATAATAAACATTCTTAGCTTAAGGAACAAATAATAAATTGAAAAATAGAGTTTTGATCCACCAATGATAGTTTTCTTGTCCTTGATGTTTTCCTTTTTTAACCTAGACAAATATGCCATTTAAAATTAAAGATACATTATTTCCTTTCCAATATGGATAACTATTAATTGTTTCCTTTTCTTATCCTTGCAAAATGGTATGTACAAGTAGTGACAGTGGATCTCCTTGTTTAATTTTTGGTCTTAAGGACAAAAGATTCAGTATTTTCATTGTGCCTTTTATTACATTGAAGATGTTCCATCAAAAGAAATTTTAAAATATAGGTGTGAATGCAAATGACATATTTCCTTCTAATACTGTAGTGAGTTATATTGTAAAATTTATTGTACAATATTGTTATTGTTATATTGTAAAGAACACTTGATTGTGAAGAACATTGTAAAGAACACTTTATATTATTATTATATTGTAAAGTTTTATTGTAAACAACATTTGAGTAGAAAATTATAGGCCCAGCCCCAAATTCATGTCATATTCTTTTGAGAAGTTTATTTTTTGCATACAGTAAGTCACCATTTCTATGAGAGAAAATAGCAATAAAGCCATATTTTCCCAGACAAAATTTTATACATTTTATTCAAGTGCTTGAAACATGACCCTTTATTCACCCTAAAATAACTTCCATTTATCAAAAGGTCCCTAAAATATCAATAGTACTTTAACTACAATAAGACAAAAGAAATTAGAAATGCTGTCAATTTTGCAATTCCTACAAAAGCCATCTCAGTTTAAATGGCCTGGTTGATAAATGTACATGTTGTTTTATCAAAAGCTCTACCATGCTGTTTTATCAAATAGTGTACCAGGCACAGCCTGATGCCATTCCATCCTAATCATGAAAATATAAGGTTATTTGTTTCAATAATTATCAATTTTGTAGATTAATAATGATGTTTTTACCCTCATTCCACTATACTAAAATGTTAGGCACAGTCATGCCACCTTGCTGTTTATTTGTGGACAATAACTTTACCTTCTACAGTATTTGGTAGAGCCAAACTCATTTTTAAAGACATAGGTCTCATAAAATGGTTGTCTACTCATCTACCCTAGCTACAGTTTCTCCTTTTTCTATTCTCCTAGATGATAAGATGTGTTTACCTGTCTACTCACCTCAACTAAACCACACTCATTTTTTTTTCCTTTTTGCAATAAGACCTGAAAACAGAGATCTGTATTCTTCATGCCCAGTAGACTGTTTATGAAAGTCAGCAGTGATGTTTACTCAGCAGTGATTTGTTTCCTTTAAGTTAAGTCAAGTCGCTCAGCTGTGTCCTACACTTTGCAACCCCATGGACTGTGGCCCACCAGGCTCCTCCATCCATGGGATTCTCCAGGCAAGAATCCTGGAGTGGGTTGCCATTTCCTTCTCCAGGGTAAACTTTGTCTTAGGAGATGGCAAATTTTCTAAGTTTCCAGGGAAATCAGAAAATTTAATTTAATAAGGAAGGCTCATCGCTCCCCCAAACATACTCAATGACTTTAGTTAGGAAAAACCTTAAATAGTAAATAAAAATCTCTAACCACTAGCAAGATTGTCAGTGACCTTGAACAGAACACATAGATAAGGGATAAGAATCTGAAAATCGGTGGGACTGAAGTAAACATTGACAGAGGACTGGCAAAAAGGTTTTGGCCTTGGACCAGGAAGAACAGAACAGAGCTTTAAATTAAGGACAATAGAAGAAAAAATAATTGCTTAGGTGGGCTTGTAGCAGAAAGAGAAGGTGAAGTGCAGTGTAGGTTGCAGAGAGAAAAAAATAGATGTTGCTAGCTTTGTATTTTTGTGCCTGTACTTCACTAACTTACATGTGCCATTGTTTACATTGATCAGAGACCTAAACTTCAAAACCTTGTTAAATTTTTTAAACATATGGCATGAAAAGGTTATTTCTTTATTTCATTGTAGTGACATAATGAGGAAGATAAGTTCTCACTGGAAAACAAATTCAGCTGTGAGTACTCACTAACTCTTTACAAACAAACAAACAAAAAAATACAGTTTGGTTCAAAATGAAATAATTCAGTCACAAAAAATTCCTGTTCCTTGACAGGTCAATTTGATTTTGCCCCTCAGCCTGACTGTAAGGATATGACTGAAGAGGACACATTTCCAGCAGGGTACCGGAAACTCTAAAACATTTCACACTTTATAACACTAAAAAGGAAATTTGACCAACCGGGAAAAATGCCCTATTGGCAACTTGACAAAATTCTTGGGAGAAAAAGCAAACCTATGTGTTCTTTGAGTACTTTATGTAAATGTGTTGATGTATATGCACATGTTGGTGGGAAAATAAATGCAAAAAGATGGAAGTTCCAACGAATGAATATGTTGAATTGCTAAAAGCAACATATTGCAACTTATGTTCTGAGAGCTCTTTGCTCGCTATGAAATCCCCAAGCTGAATGTATCCAGAAGAAATGCAATAAGGTATGGAATAGTTCCAGGTTCAGATGTGAACACAGATACAAACACAGTGAATGTCGAAATGTGTATTTGATGCTGTTGTGCAATGTTGAAAAAATAAATTGGATGTTGTTCATGTTGCTAATGCAAAAACAGAATGAATGCTAAAATGAAGTTATCTGCTGATTTTGGAATCTCATTTATCCCCTGCTGATTCATATCATCTGTTTTGGTTATACACGTGATACAAACATTCGTTTTGTGAAATCCCACTCCTAAGTCTTCAACGTTACCCCAGCTTTTGAAAATTACCACTAGTTCAAATACCAGGAGTGTGAGATAATTGATTTCCAGCTGGTTAAGAAAGTATTTTCTGGAGTTGACGCTCTGTGGAAATAAAAGTTTATTTTTTTAAATTTGTTTATAAAAGAGAAGTATGCTTCTTTCACCTAATAGGCATACCAAAATATTTTACTGAGGAAAAATATAAATAAATAAAACCTTTTGTCTCTGATCTAAATAATCTGAAGATACAACTGGAGTAGTCAAGGACTATATCTTTTTATACCATTAAATTAAACCATAAAACCAAGCCAAGTAATTATCACAATACAAAGCAATGCCTGTTTAGGTGTCATTCTTAGTAAAAATCCATTTCAATAGGAATTTAAGGAAGGAGAATGTCAGAGATTGGATTTAAAATGAGATTTCCTGAAAGATTTTTATGCTTGAATTATAAAATAAGAGAAAATATAGCTAATCTGTAAATATGCGGGAAGTCATTTTTGATAGTGGATCAATCCAAACAGAGAAGAGATAATGATGGATGCAATATGCACAGGAGATTAAGGGAAAAATATCAATTCATCATGCATCTTCCTTTTGAATTTCATATTTAAATATGGGATTCTAGGCCTCTGGAGAAACTCTGGAGTACAGATTAAAGTTGGCTGCTTGAAGATATATACAACTTCTTTTGCCTGCAATTGTCCAATTAGATAGTTAAAATCTAGTCTGTTTGCTTTGTTTTAGAATTTTATAATAAATTGACCCTTAATAGAATTAAATGAATATTTTCCTATATAAAATTCATGCACTATACAATTAAGGTTAGAGAATTCATGCTGTGGTGGTGGTTGGCCTAGATAGCCTCCACATTTAAATCTTTTGAGTTTGCAAATTTAATTTTATATTAGCACATTTGTTTTTTAATTAGCTAGAATATTTCACTTATTTTTGCAAGTAACTTCTCCCTGATGAACCAGAGAGTGGTAACTGAAGTTCAACATGACAAAAAGGTGCCAGAATTGATTGACAATTTGAAGAACCAGATAAGAATTTGGGGGAAAAATCATTTGATTCGACATGACATCTATAGAGACAATCTCTATAAAAAGTGCGTGTTGTCTAAGCAGTTATCCAATTAATACTAATTACTTGGTAATTTCCAATCCAGGTAATTTTCAATCTCTGAATATATTCTTACATATAAAGAAAATACCAAGATTTGTCACCATGACAGACTGAGCTGATATAAGCATCCTCCCTACTTCAAACACAAAGAAATTTTGAATAAAATATTCAAAGGGATCCCAAATGGATACCAGGGCCTGAATGAGATCAGAATTGGGAAATTAAACCTAGTGGACATTTAGAAAGTGAGGTTTTTACACTCATGGATGTCTTGAGACAAAGCCTAGGACCATGGAAGGGATAGGAAAGCAATTGCCTAAATGTGAAACTACATAAGAAGGTGGAACCACAAATGTTTGTATGCTCCTGAGTTTTCTGGTTTGCTCATTTTGGTTTTATTCGTCCATTGAACAAACAATTTTGGGTGTAATGCATGCTAGACACTGGTACTATAGTGAAAAACAAAAAAGAAGAAGAGGAAGAAAGAAGGTCCCATTTGTGCCCCTGAGAAGTGTGTATTCTAGTCATGGAGAAGAGGGAAGCTATGTACATTATCTTGTGATAGATGCCATAGAAAAAATAGACAAAAAAGAGATATAAAGAATATGAGGATTTCCACAAATCTAAATGAAGTCATTTGATATATCTTGATTTTTAAAATGACTTTAATTAAATAAAGTTAGTCAAGATCTCAAAGTCATATCTACACACATCCCCAAGCAGAAGAAACCAAAATTACAAAAGTCTTTAGTCAGAATACTTCCAGGAACATTCAGGAACTGTAAAATTACCACTATGGGTGAAACAGATTGATGACATATATAAGGAAATTAAGCCAGACTATTGATGAAAACCCAGATAATGTGGGCACTTTTAAGAGAGATGGGGTGTACATGGGAAGTTTAATTCTTAGGCTATGCTAATCATCCAAGTAGGAAATAATAGCAGATTGGACCAGTCTGGTAAGAGTAGAGGTGAAAAATAATGGTCCTATTATGGATATTCTAAAATGAAGTCACTAGGATACGTGTGAGATAGAAGAGTCAAAGTTTGTTTTGGTACTAGAAAGATGAGGAAAAATATCAGGAATGTCTTTTTTTTTTTTTTTTTTAGAAAAATTAGATCACAGTCATAAGGTATGCTATGTTGAGACATCTCTTAGAAAACTAAGTAGCTATCTGGTAGACAGTTGGATCGGAGAAGGCAATGGCACCCCACTCCAGTACTCTTGCCTGAAAAATCCCATGGACGGAGGAGCCTGGTAGGCTACAGTCCAAGGGGGCGTTAAGAGTCAGACACAACTGAGTGTCTTCACTTTCACTTTTCACTTTCATGCATTGGAGAAGGAAATGGCAACCCACTCCAGTGTTCTTGCCTGGAGAATCCCAGGGATGGGGGAGCCTGGTGGGCTGCCATCTCTGGGGTTGCACAGAGTCGGACATGACTGAAATGATTTAGCAGCAGCAGCAGCAGCAGACAGTTGGATATATGGGACTGGATTGAAAGGGAGATGTCTGTATTAAAGATGTAAATTTGAAAGTCATCAGTGTATAGATAATATTTAAAGCCATTAGACAGATGAAATCACCAAAGAAATAAGTATAGATAGATTCATGGTTGTGAAATCATGTTCTTGAAAGACTATATTTCCTGGGCAGGGATAGATTGAAAATAGGATGCCCAGGGCTGTGGCCAGGAAACATGCATTTAAAATTAGAAAAGCAAATCTGATGCATGTGGAAGTGTGCTATCTGAACTCCTACTACTCTTCTGTAGCAAAAAGCTTATGTAAGTAGCTTGGCATTTGGCCCCATCACTTCATGGCAAATAGATAGGGAAACAATGGAAACTGTGACAGACTATTTTCTTGGGGTTCAAAATCACTGTAGATGGTGACTGGAGCCATGAAATTAAAAGACAATTGTTCCTTGGAAGAAATGCTATGGCCAAACTAGACAGCATATTAGAAAGCAGAGACATTACTTTCCTGACAAAGCTCCATCTAGTCAAAATTATGTTTTTTCCAGTGGTTATGTATGGATGTGAAAGCTGGATCATAAAGAAGGCTGAGCACCAAAAAACTTATGCTTTTGATCTGTGGTGTTGGAGAAGATTCTTGAGAGTCCCTTGGACTGCAAGGAAATCCAATCAGGCTATCCTAAAGGAAATCAGTCCTGAATATGCATTGGAAGGACTGATGCCAAAGCTGAAACTCCAATACTTTGGCCATCTGATGCAAAGAATTGACTCATTTGAAAAGACCCTGATGCTGGGAAAGATTGAAAGCAGGAGGAGAAGGGGACACCAGAGGATGAGATGGTAGGATAACATCACCAACTCGAAGAACATGAGTTTGAGCAAGTTCTGGAGTTGGTGCTGGAGAGGGAAGGCTGCATGCTGCAGTCCATAGGGTCATAAAGAGTCAGACACAACTGAGTGACTGAACTGAACTTACCCAGTTTCATGTAACCTGTGAGTTTCCAGAGAGAGAGAAAGACATAGACCTTAAATGCTTCCCAAGGACAAGTGTGAGTCTTCATAAAATACCATAACCCATTAAAGATGGCATGGTTGTCAACATTTACAAACCACCATAAGGTGTCAGTTGTTTGGTACCTAAGTCATGTCCAGCTCTTTTGCGACCCCATGGGATCTTCAGACTCCTCTGTCCATGGGATTTCCCAGACAAGAATATGGGTTTGTGTTGCCATTTCCTTCTGCAGGGCTTTTTCCTGACCCAAGGATTGAATTGGTGTCTCCTACATTAGAAGGCAGATTCTTTACCACTAAACCACCAGGGAAGCCCAAGGTATCAGTAAGTACTATTAAAAAAAAAAAAAGAAAACAAAACAAAAAATTAGATACAAAGAACAACTCTAAGTAGAGGATATTATGAAAATAAAGGAATGTCATATTTGAATACTGCCACATATAATCATTAAAATTATTTTTAAACTGATAGACATATTAAGGTAATTACATATATATATAAAGCAGGGCATAAACATTAAAAAAATAGATTTGAGGAAGCTATTCATGATGCATTTCAGAAAGATAAAGGAATTAATATACAAGGAAGAAACTAAGAGATTCAGAGAACAGAATTAAAAGGGCCAAGTTAACTTTAATGAAAAGCTATGACAAACCTAGACTGTATATTAAAAAGCAGAGACATCACTTTATTAATAAAGTTTCCTACAGCCAGAGCTACGATTTTTCTAGTAGTCATGTACAGATATGACAGTTGGACCATAAAAAAGGCTGAGAGCCAAATTGATGTTTTTGAAGTGTGGTGCTGGGAAAGACTGAGAGTCCCTTGGACAGCAAGGAGATCAAACCAGACAATCTTAAAGGAAATAAACTCTTAATATTCCCTGCAAGGACTGATGCTGAAGCTGAAGCACCAGTACTTTTGCCACCTGATGTGAAGAGCCAACTCATTGGAAAAGACACTGATGCTGGGAAAGATTGAGGACAGGAGGAGAAGGGAGTGACAGAGGATGAGATGGTTGGATGGTATCATCAACTCAATGGACATGAGTTGAACAAATTCTAGAAGATAGTGGAGAACAGGGAAGCTTGGTTTGCCAAAATCCATGGGCTTGAGGAGTCAGATATAACTTAGGGACTGAACAATAAGAAACAACAGGACAGAAAGAAGAAAATGGAATGATAAAAAGAAATGTCAGAGAAATTTCAGAATTTAACAAAATTAAAAGTCTTTAACATAAAAGAGAATCTTAGTGTCTCAAGAAGTATAAATAAAAATAATTCAATATCTAAATATATAATGGTGAAAGTTGAAAATTCAAAAGCAAAGAAAATATATCAAAAGTAACAAGGGGAGATTTAATTAAAAAATAAATAACTACCAGGGATAACAATCATACTCACCTTAGAACTTCTGGAGAAGGACATGGAAACCCACTCCAGTATTCTTGCCTGGAGAATCCCATGGACAGAGGAACCTAGCTGGCTAAAATCCACAGGGTTACAAACAGACATGACTGATGCGACTTAGCATGCATGCACAGATGTTCTCAGAAGCAACAATTGCAAGAAAATAGTATAATATGTTCAAAAAATTAAGAAAATCATTAACAATCTAGAATTAATTTAGGAGTTTCACCCCTACCATCTAGGAGTGAAATAACAGCATTGACAGGCAAAGAGAGAAAGAGTTTACCATATGCAGACCTTCCCTGAAGATCTAATGGAGATTGGAGTTTAGATTTTTGATTTTGTGTTTTCTTTTTGGTCCAAATACTGGTAAAACCTTTTGGAGGAATCAAAACAGGTATCACCTTATTGAGAGAAAGGGAGAGAGCTAGAGAT
>SJYQ01000378.1:1998013-2122797 GCA_006410935.1 Redunca redunca
AAAGAAAATGAACTTAATAAAGTTATATATACATACATATATTTATATACACACAGAGAGACACACACACACAGATGTCTCAACTGAAAGAGTTGAATGAGTTGAGACTCTGCCAACGTTATTCCAGGATGCTGTTTTTTTTTTTAATTAATTGACCATATATGTGAGAGTCTATTTTTGTCTCTCTATTGTTTTCTGTTGGTCTAAATGTCTGTTTTTATGCACCATAGAGCACCACATTTAAAAAAAATTGTTTATTTTTGGCTGTGCTGGGTCTTCCTTGCTACGCATGAGCTTTCTCTAGTTGCAGCAAGCAGGGGCTACTCGTCCCTGTGCTACACTTGCTTATTGAGGTGGCTTTGCTTGTTGCAGAGCATGGGCTCTAGGGCCTGCAGGCTTCAGTAGTTGCAGCATGCGAGCTCAGTACTTGTGGCTCAGAGGCCCTAGATTGCGGGCTCAGTAGTTGTGGTGCATGGGCTTAGTTGCTATGTGGCATGTGGGATCCTTCTGGACCAGGAATCGAACCTGTGTCCCCTGCATTGGCAGGCGGATTCTTATCTACCATACCACTAGGGAAATCCTATTCTAGGATTCTTCAGTTTCTTGGTGAATTCTCTAGTGAAATTCTATCACCGTTTTCACTTTGGAAGCCCATTTTAAATGTTAATCACCATAAAGTTAACAGTTGGAAAATACCACAGGATCCTTTGGAAGGTACTTACTATAGCAACATTGTCAGTTTCCCCTTTTTATGGAGGGAGGTGTCACTGATTCTTCTTCCCTAAACTCGCTCTTCAAAGCTGAATCCCTTAGCAGTTCTCAGTGCTCATGGCTGCACCGCAGGCTCACACACACTGTTCCTTGCGTCGGGACTCTTGCAGGAGTGGGCAGATGTTCCCCGTTTGGGGGTGGGGGTTTGTAAGGTTTCTTTAGTCACACTTGGTAACACTGCACAACTTCCAGTGGGCTTGTCAAACATGGGGAAATCCCTGTGTGTAGATGTTTATGGATTAGGAATCCAATGTTAAATATTTACTTCAGCTCCTTGGAATTAGACATGATTTAACAAACTCTTTGGGGAGTTGGAATGGCTTTGGTTTAGAACCAGCCCATATATTTTTCTTCCCGGCCCCCACTCACTCTTTTCTGACATAGCAGCATTGGGGAGATGCCCATGAAAAAGATGGAGAGCTCAGCTTTTAATTTGGAGGTTGGGTTCATTCGTTTGCCTTCTATATTGTATGACCTGTATTTTCAGAGTGGGCATTCACGCAGGACTCTGAGGGCAAAAATCCACCCTTCAGTGCCAGCCTTCACAACCACACTGTAACACAAACCACCTGGATGTTTATCAGAAAACACGGCCCTTCCTCAGATCCAGTGAGTGGGCATCTCTACAGGTGGGGACTGAGCATCTGTTTGCGTCCAAGCTTGCACTGAGAACCTGAGGAGGTTTCTCTCTGCGGAGCCCCTGGGAGGATCCTGAGGTCACAGAGAACAGTCTTCAGAATGAGACAGGCCCAGATCTGAATCTCATCTCTGCTGGTGGATGGCTGTGTACCTTGAAAAAAACTTTTCCTCTATCGACTTCAATTTCCTCGTCTTGATAGCAGAGATAAAAGGTAACTCTCTGTACTAGTTTCCCAAGGCTGCTGTAAAAAATTGCCACAAGCTTAATGGCTTAACAAAACAACAGGGACTGACTTGGTGGCCCAGTGGTAAAGAATCTGCCTTGCAATGCAAAGGACATGAGTTCAATCCCTGGTCTGGCAAGATTCCACATGCCATGAGGCAACTAAGCCCACACACTGCAACTAAGATTCAGTGCAGCCAAATAAATAATTAATATAAAAAAAATAATAACAGGAATGTATTCTTTCACAGTTCCAGAGGCTAGAAAGTCAAAATCAAAGTGTCCATGTGAAGGTTTTAGAGGAGAATCTGTCCCTTGCATATTCTAGCTTCTGGTGTTGGCTGAAATCCCTTGGTGCACGGCCACATCTCTTTATGCTCTTACTCCTCTACATTTGTCCTTGGATTTAGTACCAACCCAAATAATCTAGCATGATCTCTATCTTGAAGTACTTAAATATATCTGTAAATACCTTTATACTAAATAAGGTCACATATATCCCCGAATTGGGACACGAAAAAGATCATTTAAGGGTTGCCATTTAGCCCATTATTGTTGTTTAGTTGCTAAGTCACGTGAACTCTTTGCAACCCCGTGGACTGTGCAGCATGCCAGGCTACTTTGTTCTCTACTGTCTCCTGGAATTTGCTCAAAATTCATGTCTATTGAGTCAGTGATGCCCTGCAACCATCTCATCCTCTGTCACCCCCTTCTCCGCCTGCCTTCAGTCTTTCCAAGCATCAGGGTCTTTTCCATTGAGTCAGCTCTTCACGTCAGGAGGCCAAAGTATTAGAGCTTCAACTTTAACACCAGTCTCTCCAGTGAATATTCTGGGTTGATTTCCTTTAAGATTGACTGGTTTGATTTCTTTCTTTCTTTCTTTCTTTCCATCAGTTCTGAATGGCTAGTACCCATGCCATGAATTTACTTGTAACAAGCCTACTTTGTAGAGATATTGTGGTTGATTGAAATTATATGCATGTACCTATGTGCCTGGGGCATAGTAAGCATTTATTAAACAGTAGCTTCTTTTATTGCAGTTTACAAGGTCTTCACATGTATTATTCATCCTTCATTCGGTTGTTTATTCATTCATTCACTTTATATTCATTTAAACAGCAGTTGGTGGAGTACCTGTCTACCATGGGCCAGTCACTAGCCAGGCCGTGAAGATATAAAATATAAAACACAGTTTCTTTCTTGAGACACAAGCCCTATGTGAGAATAGACAGTGACTATAGCTCAGTGTAACATCTTCATGTAGGTATTTACCAGGTATTGGAGAACGCTTCACAGAAGAGGTAGCCTTCAAGCTCACTTATGAAAGTTGATTAGGAGTTGACTAAACAAAAGGAAGACTTGCATGAGCCACTTGCAATGCTGCATGTATTGAGGCATAAGAAATCATAGCATTTTTGAGGGGTGGTGACAAAGTCAGGGTGTGGGGGCACAAGGTTTATGCAGGGGAGATGAGACAGCCATAGGAAACAAAAGCCAGATTTTATGTGATGCTCACAAAGTAAAAAGTAGTATTGATCTCATTTTACTGGGGAAGAAAGAGAAATGGACTTGCCCAGCATCATGTACCTGGTTAGCAAGAGAGCTTGTGCTCAGCTGTCTGCCTCTCCTTTCTCATAAGATGAGCGTACCTGAATGCCCTTCTTCCACTGTCTGCCAGGATTCTCTGCAAGGTATTTTTATTCTCTCTCTATTGTGGTCCCTTTGATGCTAGGGGCCATGCCTTGTGACTAGCATGCACCCCTGGCCTGCCTTGTGCCTGGCAACCATTCGGCTTAAAACAAATCTTTGTTAAATGAGTTTCATTGCAGCTAAAATTCTGGTATCAAGCAGGAGAGCTCGCTGTGATTCTTTTTTAAGTCCTCCCTGACCTCAAGCTTCTAGATTGAGTTTGCTTATGTGGGAAGGTGAGGTTTTCTTTGGGGGTCAAAAGACATGGCTACCACCTGGGGCCTGTTGTTACTTATTTCTCTGGGGTAGCAGGGGAGTGTTTTTTCCCTGCAGAGCCTACTCCCCGTCTGTCACATGCTTTTTTATTGGTTTACAAGGATAGATCTATTTATATTTGCCGTCCACGAGTGCTGCTTTCTCAATAATTCATGGAAACGTCGCGCAAAATTAATCTACAACAAGAACCTGAACTTGACTGAAACTGAAGCCCTTGCTTGCGAATGTCTTTGTTACTGACAGCATATCCATTGGAGCTCTTTTCAGCATTTCCCAAGTTCCGAATTCTCCTTTAAGAAGAAGCAGATTGAGGAAATCATTAATCTCTGACAGTTGTATAGATATAATTAAAGATATATGAATTTAAAAATACCTGCTCTTTCAAATTACTTCCTAAAAGAACAGGGAAGGGAAGAGAGAGTGCTATTTAAAATGTCAGATACAGACACATTAGGCTGGGTAGTCAAAGCACTGTATGCCTGTCACTCATGAAAACTGACAATTAGGTCCATAAATAGATTTTACAGGCTTCCACACAAGAACACACATCCTGCTCTTCTTATCCACATAAAGATGAGCGTGGATGGCAGCCTCCCCTGACTCGCTGACTCACGGGAAGGGAGCAGGGCTTGGGAGATGCTGAATGAGACATTCAGAGCAAATTCACTGTGCCTGGGGGCTGGGTGTGGGGCTGGTGGGAGGTAGGGAGCCCACTGATGTTGGAGAAGGATGTGTCAGAGAAGCCCTTCCTGGCTCTTCCATGTAGCACCCACGCAAACCCTGGCTGGTCTCATCTTTCCTGTTGTAGGTTTATTTCCCCATGTGCAAAATGAAATTGGCAGTAACCATCTCTACCGTTCCCATCTCCTACTTTTAAGGGTTGTCAGATCAAATGAGGTTAGAGAACTCCTTGGAAACTTGGAAAGACTGTACATACATAAACCATTGATTTATTATTACTAACTTGTTAATATTGTCAGCTGAGATATTGACATATATACCAGGAAGAGATTGAGTAGATGATCAGAAAGGTGTTAAGACCAAGACATCAGAGGATCAAAGAGAAATGCCAGAGTTACATTGAAATTTGCCTCACCTTTGAGAACAGAAAATTCAGCCACACCCGCATGGGTGAGAGCCTGGGAGGTTGGGGGACAGGATTGGGAGATTAGGAGACCAGCTTTCAATATTTAGGCTGCATGCCCAGGGGTCTTTACTCTCTAGGGGTCAGTCTTCTTCTCCACAAAATGGGGCACATGGTTCTGTGCTTCCCTTCTCCACAGGATCAATGTGAAATCAAGTAAAATCTCAGATATGTGTTGCAAATTATAATGCCAATATAAACTTTCTGGTTGAAAATAGGTTCATAATCAAATTGGAAAGGGGTCAGAGGCAGGTCAAGCACTCACCTTCTGTCATTCATTCGTTAACCTCATTAAATAAGCATCTATTTATTTATTGTTTCCTGTGTTGATTGAATGTTAAGTTCCACAAAAGCAGGAATATTTTTGTGTTTATTGTTCATTGAAGTTTCCCAAGTGCCAAGAAGGGTCCCCATCATCTGGTAGGTGAACAGTAGATATTTCATGAGTTAAGTTTGTTACATGTTAGGTATTAGGATTTGGGCCTGTGCTTGGGTATAGAGAAGACTGTTGTCCTTCAAAGAGTTCATTGTTTGGTTGAGGGGTTAGTGTAGGGGAGACATATGAACAGATGAGTCTAAAGCAAAATGTTAAGAGCAGTATGATATATACTGAAGATATATACACTGTTTGGGCTTCCTTGGTAGCTCAGCTGGTAAAGAATCTTCCTGCAATATGGAAGACCTGGTTTCGATCCCTGGGTTGGGAAGATCCCCTGGAGGAGGGCATGGCAGCCCACTCCATTATTGTTGCCTGGAGAATTCCATGGACAGAGGAGCCTGGCAGACTACAGTCCACGGGGTCGCAAAGAGTTGGACACGACTGAATGACTAAGCACATCACAGCACACACACATACACCATATACATATAATATTGCTTATTATATGTATATAAATATATGTTAAGATATTTTAGGTTGACAGAAAAATTCAGGATTTTCCATAACATCTTATAGAAAAACTGAAAGGAAGCTTTTGTGTATCCCAATAAACAGATTCAGACATATATAGAGAAAGTAAGAAGGGAGCATAAAAGAAGGTATTCTCCCAGGCCAGAATAGGCGTCTGTATTCCTGACGTCTCTAGTTTGCCCACTGTGTTCTGTTGTATGGCAAAGAGCCTGGTATTCTTGGAGTGTGGGACCCATATTTCCTGAATCAGAGACTACTGCCAAGAGACCTTCTGTCTTAGACTTGGGCTGCGGGCAGAGATGCGAGGATGGTGAGCCTCTGCCCACGCACCCTCTGAGATGGTTTGGATCCCACTTCACATGATGGGCTCAGTACCTTACAAAGAGGAAGAGCAGCCCCAGTGGCCTGGCTTGATGCAAATGAGCCTCTAAGAGATGCAAATGACTTTCCTACAAAGAGGAAAAGAGCTCTGGGTGTGAGCCGAAAGGCTGAGTGACTTAAACCACTGTCTGCTGAAAAACAGTCCCTCGGGGACTTGCCAGCTCATTAGCGGCCCTGCTTGGTGGCCTGTAGACCTGGGTTAATCTGTGGGTCTAGTGTTCAGTCTTCATCCTTGTGGGCAGCCCTGGGGAAAAACCGCAGGGCAGAGCACAGATCTTGGGCCCTGGAGTTCCACATCACATGGCACCAGTGTTGTTCACAGCTCTCTGGCAAAACTAAACTTCTCTAGACTGTTTTGCCTAATGATTGTTATATGATGTGATTGCAGTCCAGCAGGCCTGGTTCAAATGTGGCTTCTGTCATATAAAGCTGTGTGACCTTGGGTAAGTTACTGGACCTCTCTGAGCCTTGGTTTCCTCATTGGTGCCATAGGAATAGCAATGCTCTGTGACAGGAGTGGTTCTGAGTAATCTCCCTGGCATGTTGAATAGCTTCGTACCTCTCTGGGTGCATCCCTTCTTCCTCTCTCTGCCTTGCATTCCTAGATTCCACTTTTTTGGCTGTCCTTTCCTCTGTGGACTGGCTGGAAAACACCCCCTCCCCCAAAGCCTCCGTTCTTTTTTCCTCCGCACCAGTAAACTCCTTGAGGACAGTGGCTGTGTCGTGTTCACTGAGTTTGCTCAATGCACGTCCTAGATGGATGATGAGTAAATGACGTCCCTGTCATTCCATACGCAAGAGCAACAATGACATTTCTGTACTGCACTTCAGTTTGGAAAAGTAATTTTACTATTCACTTATTGTTTAGTCTGCTTAGTGTTCTGTGAGACGGGATATATTGTTATCATTTTACAGTGACTTGCAAGTTGCAGTGACTTGCCCAAGGTCAACCTGCTGGTATGTGGCATGTCTCATGCTTCATTCACTTGTTAGCAAGTGTGCATGAAGCACTTCCTGTGTGTTTGCAGAACAAGGACTGCCTTTGGAGGTTCCCATGGGAAGCAGATTTGATTCCTGCTGAGACCCAACACTTCAGTGAACATTTCTAGCTGCTTGAGATGAGCCAAAATAAACATGGATCACTGCCTTCATAGAGCTTGCTTTCAGTTAGTGGGAACAGAGTGCAGGGATAAGCAGCACATTCTGGGCTTCCCTGGTGACTCAGGCTGTAAAGAGTCTGCCTGCAGTGCCGGAAACCTGGGTTCAATCCCTGAATCAGGAAGATCCCCTGGAGAAGGAAATGGCAACCCCACTGCAGTATTCTTGCCTGGAGAATTCCATGAGCAGGGGAGCCTGATAGGCTATAGTCCATGGGGTTGCAAAGAGTCGGATACAACAGTGATTAACTTTTCGCTTGTTTAATGAGTAAGTTGTCAAGAACATTAGAAGATGATACCAGATATAGGAAACGGATGAGTTAAGGGCTCTGATAGCTCTGAAAGGACTCTCTAGCCTCTAACATCTCTGGTTATAAAACAAATTTTCTTTGATTCTGATCTGCTGCTGCTGTTGCTAAGTTGCTTCAGTCATGTCCCACTCTGTGTGACCCCATAGATGGCAGCCCACCAGGCTTCCCCATCCCTGGTATTATTCAGGCAAGAACACGGGAGTGGGTTGCCATTGCCTTCTCCAATGCGTGAAAGTGGAAAGTGAAAGTGAAGCTGCTCAGTTGTGTCTGACTCTTAGTGGCCCCATGGATTGCAACCCACCGGGCTCCTCTGTCCATTGGATTTTCCAGGCAAGAGTACTGGAGTGGGGTGCCATTGCCTTCTCCGATACTGATCTGCATTTTGAGAAAATATATGCCAGATCCTGAGGAGATTCATTGCCAAATGCAAGAATTAAACCCAGGCAGTCCATGCTTTCTTTCAAAGGCTGGGGTGTTCGTGGTAGTTGCAGGAGAGTATCAGAGAACCAGAGTGCCAGTGTATCCCAACAGATCAGGAGGTTATCTTTGATATGAGTCCCTTACACGTAGTAACTCATTTAATCCTGAGAACAATCCTGATTGATAGCTATTGGGCCTCATTTCATGCAATGGAAAACTAAGTTCACACAAGAGATCTAGGCTGGGAACCCAGGCTGACTGTCTCCAGAATGAGCTCCTTTACCTGTGCTACCTGCTGCAGAGTTAGAAACCAACCCCCTCTGATTAAAAGAGCTGGCACTGTGTGGCCTGAAAACATCCCAAGTCCTTCTGACATGGGCTGCAGAGTGATAGGGGCAAATGTATAGCAAAATCACTCTGAGTGTGAGGAACCGAGAGCGCTGGACACTTCCAAGTTGTTTTTGACCTCTAGTGGGTCACCTGACTGCTGTGTGCCTCAGTTTTCTAATTCATACCCTGGGGGGTTATTGGGTTAGAGGATCTTGGAAAGACCCTTTTCTGTGCTTCGTAGCCTCAGGATCTTTGCGATTTATGCCATTGCATTGGCTCTTCACAGTCAGATTGTCAGTGGCAAAGGTTCTAAGTTGGGAATTCAACCTGATTTCAGTTTGAATTGTGAATCTATGTTTTCCTGAGGGTAGTGAGGTGGCTTGGAAAAATAGCTTAAATTGGGTAACTTGAGACTTAGTTTTATGGTCTGCTAAATGGATGTCCCAAATGATCCTGTCCCATAAGGTTCTTATGAAATTTAAATGAGATCATGCATGCAATGAGTTAGCTATTCTCTCTGGCATTCAATACGCATCCAGGTGCTGGTGGATTCCTCTAGCCATAATGTGGAGAGAATTGTCCGGATCACCCACCCTAAAGTGTGGTCACCTTAAAGGAAGGCAGGGACTGTGTTCTCCCTTTTTCCCTGCTCTGGACCCGAGGACGGCACCGGGTGTGGTACCAGCCCTGTTGAGTGTGGGTGAAGCAATGGAGTCTTTCTGTCTCTCTGCCCATAGAACTGGGCGGCAAGGTGCTTCTTGGCACTGTTCTTAGTATATCTGAGAGTCAGTGCTGCATATATTGTAGAGTTCTGAGTCTTTAAGGATGCTTTCCGTGTTGATTAGACAATGAAGAACAACCTTGATGTTTGCAAACTTGTGTCTTTTTTTAAAAATCACCTCACTCCTTTCTTGCTCAGTATAATAGCAAACAAGAATAAATGCAGGATAATGTAAAACCACAACTACAACAACCAAAACCCAAACCTGATTATCTTGAAGCTGTGAAAGCCATCTCATTTAGTTTTGAGGTCCCAGTCTGTTTTTAATCATTCAGATCCCACAGCAGGATTGCATAAACCTGCAGAATCATTGGCAGCAGTTGGCAAGGCAATAAATTTCTCTTAAAACTTATTCATAATCTTTTTAGTACTTTTTGTGCACTAGTTGGGCTTCCCAGGTGGCTCAGTGGTAAAGAATCTACCTGCCAAGCAGGAGACAAGGATTTGATCCCTAGGTAGGGAAGATCCCCTCAAAAAGGAAATGGCAACCCACTCTAGTATTTTTGCCTGGGAAAATCCCATGGACAGAGGAACCTGGCAGGCTACAGTCCATGAGGTCGAAAAGAGTTGGACATGACTTAGTGACTAAAGAGCAGCAGCACACTAACTGCCTTGTGACCCAAGTAAATTACAAATGACAATGCCTTCACTTGTGTGTTATTTCGTCTGTTTTCTGCAGTTTCTCACCATTGCTTTGCTTTGCCTTTGCCCACCAGGGACTAGCAGGGCCTCAAACCTCCCAGAACCTTCCCTGCTTTTCCTCCTTTAGGTCTTTGTATGTGCCCTCTTCTCAGCCTGGGGTGCTCCTCTCCCTCTCTCGAGGCCAACTCCTGCCTACCAGTTAAGAATTAGTTCAGCTATCCCTCATTCTGGAATCAGATGCCCTGATGGGCTGGCCCCAGTTTGAATTAGGTAACTTTCTTCTCTACTCTTCTAGGATAACCTGCTTCCCTCCTCCAGGCCTCACTTCACTGTTTCAATCACACTTGTCTGCCTCGCATCTAAACTGTGAGTCTCCCAAGAACAAGAGCAAGTTCTGTGGCCGTTACGTCCTCAGCTGGTTCTTAGTATATTTTGTTGGCTGGATGGTTCATGAACAGGAAGAGATCAGACAGGGGCCTGGATGCAGTGAACACCCTGCACAGGGAAGGCAGAGACCAGAGGATATGCTGTAGACACAGGGACTTCCACTTTTCACAACAGCTACTGTGCAACATCATCTAGTTGTCAATTAACTGCATTGTGTTGCTCTCCAAGGTGCTTAATCAAACCCATCTCATTAATCCTCAAAAATCTTCTAAGGAGGCGAGAACGTAGAATTCATTTCTTTGTAGCATGAGGAAATGAGACATCAAAGGTGCCAAACCTGCTGCATTTGGATATTCATACAGTTAACTCCCCAGCTCCTGGGGGAGTGGGTCCAGAATTCACTCCCCACCCCAAGCCTGCACCTCCTGTTCTTTCTCTGACATCATCCTGACATGTCTCCCCGACCTCGTCCCACCGCCCACCTTCCCACTGCCATCTGTTTATGACTTGCTGCGTCACATCCAGGTTCACAGATGATTTTAGAAGTGGAAAGCCAGCAGTTTAACCAGAATCAAAAGGATTTGGATCATTTGCGTAATTGGGCTAGCCAGATGGTAAATGTAGTTCAAAGTATAAAAATGTAGAATAATTACAAGGGGAAAAAGTAACGCAGTTTATAGATGAGGGAGGTGATTTGGGAGAGAAACTCATTGAAATCATTATCTCGATGTGTTAGAAATGAAGGACAAACAGCACCACTCTGGGTAATAGAGCATGCAGAGAGCCCTGGTGACTCCCCACCTGCTTGGAATGCGGGAGAGAGGACATTTCCTGAAGCTAGGAAGGGAATGGATGCGGTGGAGAAGGGCCTGGGAGAAGGAATGGTGGTTGGTCAGGCAGAAGAGCGTTCATGCTCACCTTATTGGGTGCACGCCTCACGTGCTTCCGTCTTAACTTGTGACCCTCAGTGAAAATCTGTGTCCCCCTGAGCTTCGATTTCCCATGTGGTAGCATGAATAGGCTAATGCCTGCTTTCCTGATGCTTTGAAGAATATATGAGATCTTGGATGTGAGAAATACATGCACATTGTTCTGGAAACTGAGGAAGTTCACTCTTAAATACTATATTCACAATGCCAAAAAAAGAATCCAGTACTTTCCATGAAAGGAAGTTGGGAATGGATTGTTCACTAATATGATAGGCTGAACAATGACCCCCTAAGGTATCCATGTCCTAATCCTAGGAGCTTGTGAATGTTAACATTTATGGGACTTTGTAGATGTAATTAACTTACAGATCTGGCATTAGGGAGATTGTCCTGAATTATTCAGGTATAGATTAAATGCAATCACAATTTTTTTTTTTTAAAGACGGAGACTAAGGGAGATTGACATAAAAGAATGTAACGTAACCACAGAGGCAGAGATAGGAGTGATGAGGCCATAAGCCAAGGAATGCCAGCAACCATCAGAAGCTGGCAGGGACAAGGATAGGATTCTCTCCCAGGGCTCTGGAGGGAGCACAGCATTTCCAGGACTTTGATTTCAGCCCAGTGAAACTGATTGTAGACTTCTAGCTTCTATAACTCTGAGAGAATAAATAAGCTGTTGCATTAAGATACCATGTTTGGGATAATTTTTTTACATCCACCACAAGAAGTTAATATAAATAGAAAGAGAATCCAACCAGTGCAGAAAAGATCTGGATCAAGTCCAGTCTCTAATTTTCACTTCAGTGGCACCCTGGATCATCTAACTTTCTTTGTCTTTAAAATGGGATAATACCATTTTCCATATGTGGATTGTTGGGAATACATAAAAGAGATAATGCAAGTACCTTATCCACTGTAGACACTAAAAACAGTTGCTATGCTTAGTTTCGAGTTTTACATCAGGTGGTATTTAGCCAGTTCTCAGAGTTCCAGAGAAGCTGACAGGGCACAGTTTTGGAGGATGGAGGTAAAAGTCAGTACTATGGAGGCTGCCGGCAGTGTTAATATCCCCTGCACAGTGTGTTAGGAGAAGGCAGGACCATGGAACCAGAAAGAGGCTCAAGTCTGACTCCTGTCCTAGAGAAGGTTAGGGTGGTAGGCAGAGCAATCCAGCAGAACCCAGGATTTGTGCAGGGAAGTCATTCTGGGCTTCTTGATCCCAGGTCTGACTGCCAGCTGAATAACCTCAGGTAAGACTGCTGGGCCCAGACTCTAGGTTTCTAAGGATAAATAATGCCAGGCCCTAAGATTTTGAAGTCAATGATATAAATCCTGCTTTCATCAGAATGGGCCCAGGGATTGATACGGGTCTGGTCCAGGAACAATGACTGCCAGACTATTGGGGTCAGTGAAGGCTGCTTTGAAAAATGGGACCAGCTGGTTAAGGAAGTCTGAGCTGGACTTAGATGCTTCTAGAGAGGGCCAGGGTTTGTACCACTTCAAGAAACAGCTAAGCTGATCAGTTCACACCTTGATCAAGAAGGAAAACCAGAATACAGAACTGGCCACTGTCTTCAAAGATTTGAATCTGAGGGACAAAGCAAGGTGACAGGAAGTGAGGCACAAGGTCAGGATCTGAAAAGATCAGCCATGTCTAGAAAGCTGAGTGCCAGATGGGTGCGAGCTAGCGGTTCTAACTAAAACTGTGGCTGAAGGTAGGGCCTGAGGGACCCTAGGTGTGTGTGTGGGTGTGATGTTGGCTCCGATACAGGGAGGCTCTGATGGATAAATATGGAACCCAAAGACAAGAGGGATTTAGCAACTTGCTTAAGGATGTGGCATGTTAGAAACAGAGCTGGACCTAGACATTTTGTCCTTGGCCAAATTTTTCAGCTGATCAAATATCACTTTTTTGTAGGTCTCAGAGACACTTTGCTCTTGCATTTGCAGAGCTTCAGTTCCAGATCCTGCCTCTGTTCTAATCAGCATTCACCATTTAACAACTTTTGTGTTCTCTGATTACACCTCAAGTTTTTGACCATCATTTGAGGAAAGAATGAGCAGGGAGAAAGGGAGGATTCAGGAATAAAAAGTAATTAAACATAATAAGTCTGTTGAGATTAGCCATTAATTTGGATGTGAAATGTAAAATTGCCTTTAAAGTAATAAGGGATAATATCGAGCAATTGTAATACCCAGCCTGGGAAGTACCATGCTGATAATATTGCATAGGGCAGGATAATACATGTGGCAGTTCCCTGATTTTTGTAGAATTAATGATGTTGGTTTCATTTCACTGCTGATTTAAGATATACATTTCACAAATGGCACATTAAGGCAAATGTATCAAAATTGCACCAAAAGAGCTGAATAGTCGGGAAATGGCAGCCCCTTGAACTTAGCAATTTGATGATATCTTATGTTTAATGCTTAATCAGTAGATATTTACAACTGTTTATTTTAATGCCTTAAAGTCCTAGTTCAATAGAATTATCGGAACTACTATAAGAGAAGCTTTTTAGTATGCTGGGATAGCATTCTGATTTAGACAGTAGACTGGAAAAGAGACCAGATACTCTTAAAGAAAAGACACAGTATTTTTTTTTTAAACAGAACAGAGGGCCTGGATTTTTCTTGTCATCCTGGAAGAGATGTGTTGTTTGGATTTCAGAGAATATATTGATACATAAAGCATATAATAAAGTGAGTTAAGACAATTTCATAACCAGGTTTGACACATACTATATTAACTCCAGACTTTTATCATGATGGTGCCTGCTTCTGACCTAATGGTTTCTAGGAGAAGCAGTGGGATTGTACAGCTGAATTATTTCAATGTTTTCAGGGTAAAACCATTCATTCATTCATTGTTTGTTCTTTTATGCTATTTAATTTATCCTTTCATCAGGTGTTTATTGAGTGCCTGCTATTTGCCAGGCACTGTTTTGAATGTTGAGGATTCAGTAATTAAAAAAGAATCAGTAGTCTTTTAAATTCTGTGTTATGGTCTTAAGATAGAGTATCATATGCCATAAGATTTTTTAAAATGGTTAAGGACTTGACAAGATTCTTAAGATCTCAGTGCCAAAGCAGAATGAATGTCTGTTTCAGTTTTAATCTTCAGTTTTATCTCTCTGTGTGTATGTATGTGGGTAGGAGTAGAGGAATTAATTATTAGAGTGAAACACTCCAGATAGTAAATGTGTATACTTTGATTTTGTAGATTAAGTGTGCATTTTGTTTTCATTTTTGTATTTGTATTGTCTTCCACAGTAAATACTCATGGCTTAGCAAGATAAGAAAAGGAAATGGGTATCCAGAATGATTACTGGTTACATAACTGACCGGCATGGATGAGTAGAGGATTTTTAGGAGGTTAGCTAGGGTACAGAGGGAACTTTGTGTAAAACAGTAATGTATTTGGATCCTTTGTTTATCGTGTTTTAAAGTCAAGAAGTCCTCCCCTTTCTTTGGCGCATTCTTATCACTGACAAGAGCAATGATTTCTGACATGATGAAGGGATTTCACATTAGTGAAGGATTATTAAAAACTAGCCGCTTTTGGTAATTGATTATTTTGTGTGTGTTACCTTAATGATACTGTCAGAAGGATGAAATATCTTTTCTGCATTTGGCAAAGCAGCCTTCTGTAACCCCTGGTGACGCTGGGTTTTCCTCACTGCCTTTAATTACTCCATTTACTCCATGCAGAAGCTCCTGTTTCAAGTCTGAGTGTGCTTCACCCACAGTGAGGGGACCCAGCTGATGAACTAGCCCACAAGAGCTTCCAGAGCTAGTCATGGAATTTGGAAACCATTAGAAAGCCGGGCAATTTCATTATTCATTCACTTGAAATAATCCTGAGACTGCTTTCAGTGACATGGTTCCTTCAGCAAATAAAGATAAGCCAAATCCCTGGGCACTCAAAGGAGGAGAAGATTCTCTAAATTAATTCCAGGCTCAAATAATTCAGCAGTATTTGTAATATTCTGTGCATAAATTGGCAATTTGCTAGAGAGATCAGGAAATGATAAAGGCTTTCTTTCCCCTCCCCCTTCTCATCTTAACAACTGCTGAGGCAGCTATTGGGATAAAAGAAATGTTTTATCCTTAATAAATGTCCTATCGGGTAATGCGCTGATTAAGGATGTCCAAACAACATCCGCCCCTCCCCCTTCAAAGCAATTATTTTTCATCAGAGAGACTGAAATACTTGGGACATAGAAGATGGTCTTAACATGTCTTTTTTTTTGACACAAAGAAGTTTTATATGAAAAATAAATATATACCAACAATATCAAGAAATACAGGAATATTAGTGCTAAATTCCAGGGTTTCCTCTTGGCAATTGAAAGGTGTTTTAGTGGTTTTGTTTTGTGGTGATTTTTGAAAGATCATTCACTAAGGTACTGCTGATTCAGATCCCAAATCCAGCCTTCAGTATCTCTGAAATCTCTTTTTGTCCTTTTTAGCCCTACTGCCATTTGTATAATTTGGATTCTTCTTGGGGAATCTTCATAAGGGTTACTTACTTCTGTGTCCTCTTTCTGCATTTTGAGCTAACTGCAAACGCGACATGGGGAACCAGATATAGAAAACACCTACATGTTGCTGGCAAAGCTGGGCCCAGAGTATGTGGCTTAGATCTAAGGTTGGAATCAGTCTTCATCCTCCTTGCCCTCCAAGTCCGGAGAAGGCAATGGCAACCCACTCCAGTTCTCTTGCCTGGAAAATCCCATGGGTGGAGGAGCCTGGTAGGCTGCAGTCCATGGTGTCGCACAGAGTCAGACACGGCTGAGTGACTGCGCTTTCACTTTTCACTTTCATGCATTGGAGAAGGAAATGGCAACACACTCCAGTGTTCTTGCCTGGAGAATCCCAGGGACGGCAGAGCCTGGTGGGCTGCCATCTTATGGAGTCGCACAGAGTTGGACACGACTGAAGCGACTTAGCAGCAGCAGCAGCCCTCTAAGTCTGTATCTGGAGTCAAAGTCACAGTTACTCAGCTGGTCAGGGAGGGGTGAAGACAGTGTTATACTAATATTTTCCCCTTGCTTCTTCCCCCACCCAAACAGGGGCAGAGGCAGGACTTGCCCTGATTGGCCCGACACCAGCGTGCTCACTCTCATTATGTAGATCCTGAAACAGAACCACAGATGGTCTGCACTGCACTCCCCACATTCATTCCCAGTCCCGAGGATCAGATCACGCACTCCTTCTCTTACTAGAAATGGCAATAGAGAGGGATGAAAGGGCTAATGCTACCTTCCTGTCCTTTGAAAGAGGGTGAGGGGCTCCACTGTGTGGCTTGATTCAGCTTGATCCATACAGCCATCTACCTGGCCCTTGGAAGTCTGACATCATCTGTCTAAAACACAGAACTGGTCCTGCTACTCTTCTGCTTTCTAGTCTTTCAGGTTAGCATGGTTAGAAGCCCATTCATGATGTGCCTGCCATCTACTCCCCCTGATTCATAGCTACACTCCGGCCATGCGCAGCTATTTGTTGGTAGGACCTTAGAGCCTGTGCTCTCTCAGCCCTGAAGCTTTGCCTCTAATTCATGCTCCATTGTGCTGGGGGTGGGTGGCCTTCATCTCAGAGTGCCAGGCATCTGCATTTATTTTACATCCATTGTATTTCTTACCACAGCGTATTTTCACTGGCAGTATACTTTTCCATGTCTCCAACTAGACATGTGAGATGTCATGTTTGGTACACAGTAGAGGCTCATTAACTTATAGTTTAGTATGTAAATGAATGCACATTTGGGGAAAAAAAAGAGCAATTAGCCTTACATCGAATCTATCTGAAAGGAGGTTATCAAATTGATTTCTTGTTGCATTTTGCTTTTTTGTTTTTGCAGAAATAAATACTTCCTAACACAGTTCTTCATTGTTTTAAAGATACCCTTAAAATAGCCCTGAGGTTTGTGATTATGATCACTGGAATCAGAATAAGAGCCTTCACCTCATCTTGGCTCCTTTGTAATAAGCTGCATGAGTTCTTCATCTAGTACTTAAGTTGCAGGGACTGGTTTTACTTGCATGACATTTTATCTTCTTGGATGCAGAATCAAATAGGAGAACATGGGCTATAGGCCAGGTTTGTACTGATAATTAGCAATGGATGAAAGATTTTTTTTTAAATATAAGAGAAGGACAAATGAATGTATCTTTGTATTGGCTGTAATAGGAATTTTCCCCTATTATTAAATGTATTCTTTTCAGTTATAGAGAGCCCTTCTTTGATGTCTCTGACTCACTAATATTGGGGTAACAGTGGCTGTGATTTATTCTTAAGGACTTAAAGGAAAAAGAAGACAGCCGCAGGTGTGTTTCACTTTCATCCTTGCCCAGAGAGTCTCTGCTCAGTGTTCAGGCTTGTGGTCCCGGAGGTTTCTATGGAGCGTGGCTGCTGGAGGGCTCACGGTGACAAAGGTCATTCCCTATTAGTGCCTTGCATCAGTGAACACGGGCCCCTCCCACACCCTCTGATCGCATAGAAGGGCCACCATTTTCTGTTTCCAGAATCACTGTCTCCAAAGAAAGAAAGAAAACTTCTCCCAGAAGGTTTTGTTTGGAAGAAAATGGTTTCAGGGACCAGCAGAGAAAAAAAAATCCTTTCTCTTTCCATAAGCAAGTTAAAANAGTTAAAAGGAAGGATATATATATATTTTTTTTTTTTTTGCTTTGCTTTATTTTCTGTTAAGGCTGAGCTGATAAAAGTCCTGAAATAAGAAAATCAGGGGGGCAGCAGTTATAAGCACTTGTCTAATGATGTCTTTTTCTGTCTCCTCAAGAGCGAGTTTAAGCTTCTTACTGGCCATTTCAGTGTTCTCGGGGTTACTCGCTGTATCACACACTAAACCTTTTAAATACTTCGTTTACAAAATTATTCATCTCCAGCAGGCTAGACAGTTTTAAAAGGTTGGCCTCTTAAAAAGCCGTCTGGGTAGAAGATGAAGCTGTGTACATCCTTACAAAATATTCCATAAATCTCAGCATTTCAATAGGTGCTAAGGACACTGGTGAGTAACAGTGATATCAAGGCAGTATGATGACTGGGTTTTCAGAAATGGCCCTGGAAGCTGGCAGCCCCAATGCCATTGTTTTTCTGCTTTGAAGCAAGACTTTCCACTTCAAAAAAATATTTCACATTTACACAGACAGTTGACTATTTAAACTAGCATATTTAAGGGACTACCATTCACATTGGTAAGATGTGTTGACTTTTTTGGTAGCCCAGGGTGATATGTGGACAACTAAACATATCAAGGCCTTTATTTAAAATAATATATGGGGACTTCCCTGGTGATCCAGTGGTTAGGTTAAGGCTCCATGCTTCCATGCAGGAGGCACGGGTTTAATACTTGGTCGGGGAGCTAAGATGCCACGTGCTGCATTGTGTGGTCAAAAAAATTTATTTGAAAAGTTTTTAAAAGATATATTATTTGCTAAAAAAATTTAAAAATAATATATGATTTTGTCTATGAATTCAGTGATACCACATTTTGTTTTCCCCGGCCAATTAATACTACCCCTTCCTGCCCCCTCCCACCCTCATGGCACTACCACACACACACAACTTTTGAACACAGTTTAAATCTTGGGTCAGAAAAATGCTGTCTGGATGACTTTAATCAAGTTAGTTCACCTTTATGGATATCAGATTTCTCTTCTGTAAAATAAGGAGTAGAAGCATTTCCCTTAAAAGAAATACATGAAATTATGCATATAAAGCATTTAGTAGTTTACTGATATAAAAATACCTAAATATGTGTATTTACCAAAATAATGAATTAATGAAAAGCTGTTGGCTGGTGAATGAATCTTTGCTGTGGGCCCATTATTCTGTATTGATAGGCATGCACAAATTATGAAAGGCTATAGATTTTTGCTGTAATGTCAGGAACTAGAAAATCTTAAAAAGATTTTTGGAGTGAGTCTGTTTTTTATAGACTTTATTGGAACCTAGCTTTCTGTGCTAGGTAATAGGAAAGCCCCATTAAAGAACTCTTTCGGTTTGTCCTTAAAGGATTTTATAGTAGGGTAGAAAGAGGAAGCTAAATGTTCTAGTTTTTAGTATATTTGCCATCTCCCTAGGTTATGACCCCCTTGTGTAGAAACTACCTTAGTTTTACATATTTTTATTCCTTAGTAAGTATAACCTGATTATAAAAGATTGAAAGATTACTGACATAAATAGTTATAGTACAAAACCTAGACAGATGGATGCACTAGATTCTGCCAATTGAAATGAGGAACTAACATTTGTCTCCAGACAAAACTGCAAACCACAAAGTCCATGGCAGTGTATTTGATTCATCTGAGCAAGGGCATGAATTGGTTTCAGTTCTTCTACCAACTAGTTCTGTTGTCTTGGGCAGGCACTTCCATTTCAGTGGGATTTGATTTCCTTCTTTGCAGTTGAGTTGAGGACAGCAAAGGTTGGCTGAAGTTTTGTGGGCCAGCTGATTCTAGGCACTGGGACCTAAAGGTAGAAGAGACTCAAGCCTTGCCTTCGATTGCCACCTCTGGAGAAAAGGTAGACCTGTACATTCCAATTGTGTGTTAGTTGCTCAGTCGTGTCTGATTCTTTGTGATCCCGTGGCTCCTCTGTCCATGGAATTCTCCAGGCAGGAATACTGGAATAGGTAGCCATTCTCTTCTCCAGGGGATCTTTCCAACCCAGGATCAAACCTGGGTCTCCTGCATTGCAGGCAGATTGTTTACTAGCTGAGTCACCAAGGAAGCCTGAATGTGCCAAATGCAAAAATAAAATTATTGTAAGACACACGGAGTAGGACAGGTTTTAGTCTAAAAAAATAAATTATCAGAGCAGTATAATAGAGGAGGAAATGCCCAGGCCGAATTTTGAATGGAGACAGTTGTCAGACACAGGAAGTTAAACAGATGGAGTGGAGTAATGGAAAGAGCACCAGGCATTCTGGGTAGAGAGAGAACATGTACAAAATCAGAAGAGGTATGGTATGTTAAGATCAAATTATAAGCAGGACTGTTTTGTCAAGAGCTTCATGAGAGTGGAGGACATTGTTTTATACAGAGATATAGCTCCAGTTCCTAGAATAAGGTCTGGGACATGATACTCAATAAACTAAAAAATGATGGAGTAGATAAATCAGCATAATACAGAAAATGGATGTTTTTCTCTATATGTCCAAGGACCACATCAAAATTCTGTGCCCGTGCTCAATTGTTTGTCACATTTCACAAGTAAATCATGCATTCCTCACCAGCAAAAAGCACTTGGAAGGCCTTCAGTAAACACGTGACAGTTGAATAATTGGTTCAAGTCTGAATCACTGCTTAAAACCTTTAGAGAAGGTCTAACTTGGCACTGCCCATATCTAGTCATCCTGAGCTTAACATGCCTCCCTTGTTGAGGGGCATCACAGATCAAGAGGGTTAATTCTCATGATTGTCCTGGGAAGCCTGTTAGCGAAGACAACACAGCATCTGCAAGAGACTTGACTGGGTTTCATAAGGAGGAGAAAAAGTGTTAGGGAAAAATTCATTGAAGATTAAATAACATCCCATACACTATAATGAGGGCCTGAGCAAAGGCAGATACCTGTGGTTAAAGAAAATCACAGCTCCTACCCTCCCAGCACAATTGTGGGCGTCGGGGACCTTCCTGCTTCATTATTCTGAGGAATAGCATTATCAGGGAATTGCAAAGATTTGAGCTTCAAAATCAATATGTGCTGAGAATTACACTGCAGGAAAGCGAGAAACTATAATACTTTGAACACTGTTTTTATAGTCAGTTTTGACAAAGTCCATGAAGTCAAACTCAAGGACACATTTTCAGCCCTGACACTTGTTAGCTGATGTAGGTGTGGGTTTCTTCATTTGTTTTCCCCCTTCATTTCTTTTAGAAGCCTTAGATGAGAATGTACCGTTGGCCAAGCACTGTTCTAGTTCTATGGTATGTTCAGTGCTGTGGATCTGGGTGTCAAGGAGCATACAGTGGTGTTAGTTAGGAGAATTCCAGCCACTCAGCCAAAATGCATAATTCAAGAGAAAGCAGAGTGAACTTTCTCCTGTAGTAGCCCTGGGCAGTGGATCTGATTCGCAGGCATCTCTTTTCCATGAGCCATTCAGGAATATAGGCTAAGGGAATTCCCACCATTTCATGTAAATAGGTCCAAGGCCTTCCTGGTGCTGGTTTCCATTCCAGAAAAGTGAAAAAGGCCAAGGGAAGAGTGTCCATAAGTGGTCTTTATGAACAAGAGCTGAAAGTGGCCCTTTTCATTTCTACTGATACTTTTGGTCCATGGGCTAGAACCAGGCAGAAGCCCACACCTAGCTGCAAGGGAGGCTGGTAAATGTGGCCCAGTGGAGGGGTACAGGTTGTAGTCTCTACCATAGCAGACTACATGAGAAGATAAGTTAGATTCAGAACCCATGGTAATATAAGAGAAAGGAGGACCATGTGCATTTATTGGCTACTGGGTAATAGGCCCCTCACTTTACACTGCCCCATGAATTACAGCATGTTGTCCTCCAAGTAACTTCAAATTATATATTAAAGTTATTTTACAAAAGAAGAAGTGGAGATGTGGAGCATTTTAAGTGACTTTTGATGTGTTTATTTGAAGCTAAAGGTAGAGAATGAAAGGAAGATTTGATGCAGTCCCTGTGTCTATGATTTGCAGGGCAAATGTTTTCACTGGTCAGGAGTAACAAGGCAATGAATACTATTCAGCATCTCTCAAGACAGGGTTTTCAGCTGGAGATCATCTGCCCAGGTTCACAATTAGCACATTTTGGTGATATGTGACTTCCAGTAGCAGTTTAGTGGATAACGCTCCTCTAAGGCATGGAACAGAGAGTCATTCACTTGTTTGCCCATCCATCCACCTTTCCTTCATTGGTCCATTTGTTCGTTTGTTCAGTTTTTCTTTTATCAAACGTATCTAATGTTTACTGTGCACATTGAATGTGTTTAGCACTATGATAGGTATTTGGAATACACAGGAAAAGTGTGGTGCCTTGCCTTTGACAAGTTCACTTTGTAGCCAGGCAGTCAGACATAGAAAACAATAATTAAAATGTTGTAAGATTTTGAAAAGGACATGGGGCAGAAAATGCAATTGGACTGAGAAAAGGGAAAACTGATTCTTCCAAAAAGGGGTCCAAAAGAGAAGATGCACAAAAAAAGAATACATAGATTTGGGGAAACGGAAAGTTTTCCCAAATTAAAGAAGCAACAGGCAGAACATTACAGGTAGAGGAAATGGCACAGATAAAGGAAAGAGGCATGTGAAAATGAGATATGTTCAAGACTAGTTTAAAAAACAAAAGCCACGAGGTAAATGACTGTGGGGAGTGGCAGGAGATGTGCATGGATTGGATCTGAATGTTAAGAATGTTCATTTGTTTCAGTGATGAGTTGGGGTCCAGGTGGTTGTCAAGGTTGGTCTGTACCCTTGGTGTGCAGGATGTCACCAGCACTACCACTGTTTATGTCACATAATAGGCAGTGCCGGGATCCATCTGCCCCAGTGGACCTCTCCAGAGTCTGAAAGAAGACATGACCTCTGCAAGGAGTAAATTTCCAGTGCATTAAAAACTGGAATTGCCTTGTCCAGCAGGCAAGCCTGACATGCAGAATGAGTCCTAGAGGTCAGACACTGGACAGATGCAAGATCCAAGGAGACAGCAGCAGAGAAGGGACAAGGGAGGTGGGGAGCCAGGGCTTTGGGTATGAGCTTGCTTGACCGCCCCCCATTCCTGGCATTCTTCCTCCTTCCCAAAAACGTGTATGTGCACACACATGGATTGTGATTCTTCTACCTAGTGAGAGCTTAGAATTTTTAGAATTTTATTAGCTTAGTCATAAGGAAGAAAACACAGACTTGGGGGCCAAAAAGTGTTGGAAAAACTACTGTGCATGTCAGGATGCGTGGGAGAGATGCACCATTAACAGCTAATCCTCTATGGATTTTTTCCAAGTATGTCTCAGCTGTTATATTCATTCACAGTGATTTCAGGGACCACTCATAATTACACCAAGTAAGGCAGTCTTTAAGAATGATTACAGTAAAAATAGTAAAAATAAACATGAAGGTATTGATGCATCATGGCTGATCAGTCATCTCTTTTCCATTTAGCGGGTAGATAATTAGCACTGTTAACAGGGGGGATGGCTCAAACGTAAACTAGAGTAGCTCAGTCGAAGGAACCTCAGAGCACCCACTTTAGGACTCTCACAGCTGACAACCCATTTCAACTCACAGCTGACAACCCACTCTCACAGTGACAACCCATTTCAAGTCAATTCAGTAAGTATTTATTGAGTATCTACTAAGCACATGAATTGTGCTGCCAGAGTAACAGTGATCAAAGGATACTGATCTGAATGAAATTCTGCTTGAAGTTTTTTTTCCAGTTGGTTAATTATGTTTAGAATTGTGGCTCTAGGGGATGACAAATGGAGATAGTCTAAGAACATAGTTCTGTTTAGATGTGTTTTAAAATGCTTTGTGAGACTTTTGGCTCTTTTATAATGAAAAGCAGGTTAAAATTTGCTTGAAGAATGGCTGGAAGGTTAATGACCTTTAGTATTAAAATATTTGGCAGAAATTAGGAGTCATAAGTGACTCCAAAAATTTTAAATGGATTGGGAAAAATTAAGTTACATAGATGAATTATTTAAGCATGATGAAGCAGCCAGCAAGGGGTTGTATGTAGACCTGAGGAGTTACATGTGTGTTGCTCTTGTCATTGTGAATGTCCTTGTATTTTTCTTCCTCCTGTTTGTAAGAATAAGGAAATTGTAAGGGCCAGTAGGTTCTGAGATAGTACGTGTTCTGAGCATCTCCTTTAGAAATGCAGGCACCTCCTGGAGCTCCCTGATGTATATCTCCCTCCACCCCCACCCTAGGAAAGAGCCTTGGCCCTTTTTCCACTCCAGAGGAATCCCTTTCTGTCTCTCTGCCTTTGCCCAGGCAAAGTCCTTTATGACCCCTTTGCCCAGAGTTAGAAGATTAAAGGCAGAAGGGAAGCACCTGAAAATGCTTTTGTCTCCAAGATGCTCTGAATCCCTGAAGGGGGAAGACTGTAAAGATGCTTTTAACTCTTAGAAAAAGTTCAGGGAAAGTTTGAAGGTTGCTTTTTTCTAAGACCTTGGAGTTGGGCTTTAATAATTTCAACCATAAATCTATAACCATTTGCTTGTGATATCTTTTTCACATCCAGTACCTAGAAAAAGGTATATGAAATGATGCATATATACACATATGAAAAGATCATACAAGTGAAACTAGCTCCTGCAAACCTAAGACTATATGGCTGTCATAACTCAAGCAGAATCTTCTATGAGATTTTGTAACTTTAATGTAAGATTGAGAAATAGGAATTGATTGAGACTGAAGGCATTAACAAGCTGTAGATAGCTCTTGAAAATATGGGCTTTCCTTCAGCTGGTCTTAGAATGCAGGGGGATTAATAAGGTAGCTGGGGCCTCGCTGCAGAAGGGATGAACACTGGGTGTTTGAAGCTCTGCAAGTTAGAGGAACAGCCCCATGGCTTCCTTTCCATGGCAGAACCCAGCCAAAAGCTCATAGCATGGAGAGAAGAGAAGTGAAGTTGCTCTTCACAATCCCATGAGCTGTAGCCTGCCAGGTTTCTCTGTCCATGGGATTTTCCAGGCAAGAATACTGGAGTAGGTTGCCATTTCCTGCTCCAGAGGATCTTCCCAACCCAGGGAGCGAGCCCAGGTCTCCTGCATTGCAGGCAGACTCCTTATGGGCTGAGCCAGAGGGAAGTCATAGTAAGAAGAGTAAGGCCCTAATTCCCAGGATAGGATCTGGCAAGGGCTAGATGGACTTGGAAGGACCCTCTATGTAAATGGTGACATTCTCATTTCCAGTGAGAAACACTGTGCAGCTGCCGAGCAAGTTAGCAATACAGTCCTATCCTCAGGGCCAGGTTCGCAGACAGATAGTAACTCAGTTATTCTTGGATGTCCAGGCCCCATTCTAAGCCCAGTGGCTATTAATTAGGCCTATGGCCAGATGACCAATTCCAGGCGCTACATTCTAGTGAGACTGATGATCTATTTTCTGCTCCGGGTGATAGACTTGAGACTTGATAGGCTGGAACCTGGGATGTTTCATATGCATGTCTTATTTCTCGATTAGAGGAGGACTAAAGAAACCAGGAGAAGGCTGACAAAGGTCGTAGCCATATAGAACAGTTTATTTCTCAGGGCTTTATTCCTGCTCTTCTTCCTCCTTCCCCTTGTTACGTGGAATATTTGTGTATTCCTTTTGGCTGTTGTGCAACACATACTGTGTTGATTAATAGTTGGCAAGAAATACAAAGCAGTTAAGTTCATGAGTACAGTACACTTTTATGGAGCACCTAATCTGGGTCAGGAGATACAATGGTGAATGAGATAATATCTGCCAGATTTCTATATTGCACCCTCAGTTTTCTTTCTTAGTATACCTACTGTGCTAGTGGTTACATACATAGAAAAGATATATGCCCTGTAACTGTTGTCCATTATTTGATATATTTGGATGTGCACAGCTCAGATAACCCTACCAGGAAGTACAAGAAGACACAAGGTCTGCATTTATCTTAAATAAGGCCTTTCCCTGAACAACAGTCAATCCCAGAGGGAAGGTCGATATAATTAACCAAACGTTGATAACAATAATAATCTCTGTAGTTTAATCACATACATTGAATCTGAAATGGTAAACTCTGTGTAATGACTGAAATTTTAATTTCCGTTGTACTATCATATCCATCCTTCATTTTCCAAGTCCATCCTCCTCAGCTCATTCTAGCCTATGTTCATCATTCTTACCTTTCATCAGTTAATTTGTAACATTAGAGGCAATGTTGTCTAGTGGAAGAAATAGTGGACATGCAGTCAGAAAACCTGAGTTTGGGTCTTGGTGCCTGTATTATTTGTGACTTTGGTCCAGGCTTTCCTGATGGCTCAGACAGTGATGAATCTGCCCACAGTTCAGGAGACCCAGGTTTGATCCCTGGGTTAGGATGATGTCCTAGAGAAGGGAATGGCTGCCCACTCTAGTGTTCTTGCCTGGAGAATTCCATGGACAGAGGAAGCTGGTGGGCTGAAGACTATGGGTCACAAAAAGTCAGCCACGATGGAGCCACTAACACTCTCCCTTTCACTGGTCTGGCTACCATCTTCTGAGCCTGAGTTTTCCTCATCTGTAATGATTCTGGCATTTTAGGGTTGGTGAGTCCAATCAGATGATGCGTGAAAATTGCTTAAGAGTGGAGCTGTTTTTCCAAAACACCTTGCACTGTGTATGGCACTTTATAGACGATCGATAAATGTGTGCAGTAAAACCATTATTTGTCATATGTCCTGTATGAGATTCAGATTGCCTTTTTGAGTGTATTCTTCTTTGATTTATTACATTTCAACTTTTTATAAATGTCTTGTCTCCCTAATCAGATTCTCTACTCCTTAGGGAAGTGCCTTTTCCTTTTATTTGTTTTGTCCCTCTTTCTCCCAGCTCCCAGGTATTATCACAGTGTAGAGATTTAAGAAATGCTCAGTAAATAGTAAAATAGTGCTTCTAAGTTCTTTTCTTCTTCTGCTGCTGCTGCTGCTGCGTCGCTTCAGTCGTGTCCCACTCTGTGCAACCCCATAGACGGCAGCCCACCAGGCTCCCCCGTCCCTGGGATTCTCTAGGCAAGAACACTGGAGTGGGTTGCCATTTCCTTCTCCAGTGCATGAAAGTGAAAAGTGAAGTCGCTCAGTCGTGTCCGACTCTTAGCGACCCCATGGACTGCAGCCCATCAGGCTCCTCCTTCCATGGGATTTTCCAGGCAAGAGTACTGGAGTGGGGTGCCATCGCCTTCTCCGAATTTCTTTTCTACCACCAGTTGATACATATTTGTCATCAGTATGCATGGTGACACTGATGGTGGGTGAGGTCTGCAGTGTGCCGTAGACAAACGAAATAAAAAAATGAATACTAGCTCAATTCAAAATAATCAGGGTCAAGAGATAAGAAAGCTTAAGCTTCTAGAAGATACAGGCTGTTTCCTTTCTCATCTATGAATTCTGGGTAGAGGGACTGGTTCACAACAGGGTCTCCTTAAAAGTTTGCCAGTTGGATGGATGGATAAATTAATTAGTTAACTGACAAATGACTTGACAAACAGCAAAAGTCTTTGAGAATCAGAAGGCAGAGAATTTATTAATAGAGTTTGTTTTTTTTTTTTTTTCTGAAGAGGAACCTAATTAGTCTGTTTGGATTCTTTCAGGATGAAATAATCCTTTGGGTAAATAAAAAGAAAAAAGGGAATATCTCTACAGTCAGGGAAAACAGAACAGGCAAAACTTGTCTTTAATTTTCTTATGTTGAAATCTAATCCAGTCTTCGAGATCTACATATAATTCATTTTAGTTAACTCAAAGTGTTTTCCATACATGTGGTAGGAGCTTCTTAGATCAACCTGGTTTTCAGTTTTAACTCTACCTCATAAAGCTTTGAATCTTTGAATAATTTGGAGAATTGCTCTGAGCCTTTACTTTTTCTGTAAAATGAAAATGATTAGAAACTTTCAAGGCTATTGTTGGGATCAAACGCATCAGTGAATGGGCAAATGTTTCATAAACTGTGAAGTGCTACTTAACACTAGTTATTTGGGCTATTATTTTTTCTTAGACTGTGTCCTATATACTCAAGACTATTAGGAAAATTATAATGAACATTTTTGCTTAGCTCATTAGCAGTAGGAAATAGGAGTGGCCTTATGAGAAAGAAAGAAAATCTTCCTGTTTCTTTATATAGAGCCCTGATGCTAAAAAGAAGCAAAGAAATTCTTTTGGTTGGATGATAAATGTAAGCAGGGATAATTTATTTTCCAACTTAGCTTACTTCTGGGCTATTAAAAATAAGTCTCAGAGGTGGTTTGTGTTTAATTATAAAGCTTCCCTAAGAGAAGATAAGTCATCTCCCCTTGGGGAAAGATTGCCTTTCATCTGGGCAGTACCTGCTTCCACTCAACATACGTTCCCCATGTCAGGTCCTGAGCTGGGCACTTTGGTATACTCCCATAGAAGGACAATTTCTGCCCTCAAAGAATTCAAATCCAATAGTGACAGGTGTCAGAAATGCCCACCACCACCATGGGATAGTCTCTCTCATCCACATGTATGGGGAGGCTGGGTCCCTTGAGAAGAGAGAGTGGAGATGGAAATACCCAAAGAATTCTAACTCAGTGTTCTCCCATAAAGTTGCCACTTGCCACACATGGCAAGTTTAAAATTCAATTAATTTAAATGCATTTACATGAAAAATTCAATTCATCAGTTGCACTAGCCACATGTCCAATGCTCAAAAGCTTCATGTGGCCCACAGCTACCCTATCAAAAAGCACAGAATATTTCCATTGTGTTAGAGGGTATGATGGAGAAGCTCCAGGAATCCAGTTCCTGTGCTTCTCTAGGGGACTAAGGACCTGGTGGGATCCATGGTCTCCGTTTTCATTAGCTTTCTGTCCCTTCATCTTGATCTACCCTGGGATAAGAGTGATATGTTCTACTCTCAAATGGCAAGATTTCTCATTTAGAAGAAAAATCAGTCCTTAAGTTCTTCTGCAGTGAGAAAAAAAGAAAGTGTTCAGCATGACATAAAAAGAGCATCCTTGGGATTCTTCCCTGTGCCTTCCCTATCCCATGCCCCATGTATGCTGTTGCTGTGCTGAATTCACCGTTTTTCAGTCCAAGCCCTTTGCCTACCTCTTACCCCTTCCCTCTTATCCACATTCTTTGTGTGCATCCCTCAAGGCATCTGCTAAACGTCTACTGACAGGGACTTCCCTGGTGGTCCAATGGTTAAGAGTTCATCTTGCAATGAAGGGGATGCAGGTTCAGTCCCTGGTTGGGGAACTAAGATCCTACATACCATGGAACAACTAAACCTGTGTGCTGCAATTAGAGAGCCTGTGCACCGCAACTAAGATTCGATGCAGCCAAATAAAAAAATAAACTGACTTTCAAAAGAAATGTCTACTGACAGTTGGTCTCTTCCTTCATTGTGCCTTAGAGCTTTGCTGTGGCATTCCCCATGTCCCTGCTGTAATGAACCTTTAATATGTCCCTCTTCCTCCTCGATGGAGAGCTCCTTGTGAGCAAGACCTCACTTAGTCACCTTTGAAGGCCATGCTTCTCATAAAAGACAAAGTCAAAAGTGACCATTTGAATGAATGGGTTCCCACATGAATGAATGAACTGCGATGCAAATGGGTGAACGAAAGCGTACACATGGGACTTCCCAGGCCAAATGAGAATGAAAGAGCTTTGTTAAAACTTTTGGATCCCCAGACCAATTCTGTTCTTTTCTTGGCTTTAGAATTCTACCTGATCTCTCAGTGTCCAGAGCCAAATACCTATGAACTTAGGGTGTTAACCCAAATACTAGGGCACTACCCCCCAAAATGAGTTAATCATACTAGGGAAAATGTAGGTCAGGAAGCATGCTGGCTTCTATTGAGACAGATGTTGCTAACAGGCCCTGTGTGTTCTCCTAATGAAGTGGACTATCAATTCTGCGCTGTGCACACTGCAGCAAGGGGGGACGCTGGCATTGTGATGAGTCTGCATGATTCTGTGAGCTTAGCGTTAAGGGGATTAAAATGCAAGCCATAAAATTGTGCTTACTGTGGTGGGTGCAGCAGACGTGATTCAGTAATACACTAGGCGATTGTTTTTTGAAAGTTTCAGATGGAAAGCACAGTGCTAAGGACTAAGACAGGTCTAAGTTTGAGTTTTGGCTGGCTCTGCTCTCATTTAATGAGGGACACTGAATAAATTACTTGACCCTTTCTTACCTGTAAAGCACTGGTAATAATAGCTCAACACCTGACATGGATTTGTGAAACCTACATGAGAAGACAACCACCATGTACAACATAGACTCCAGGAGGAAAGGAACTGTTGTATATCAGGTACCTTCTGTGACCCAGGCCCTATAGTAGATTCTGTATCACGGTTAATTCCCATCACAGTCCTCAAAATGTAATGTGATCATTACCACAAAATGATGTCTCTTGTCTTAGACCATTCTCTCCATTTCTGACTTCTATCAGACATCAGTTAATTTCCCAGGTGGAACTTCAGTAAATCCTCATACTAGGTAAACTAGTTCATAATATCCTCCACTTAATTATGATGAGCCAACTCACTCGAAAAGACTTTCATGCTGAGAAAGATTGAAGGCAAAAGAAGAAGAGGGCGGCAGAGGATGAGATGGTTGACTGGCATCACCGACTCAATGGACTTGAGTTTGGGCAAACTCCAGGAGATAGTGAAGGACAGGGAAGCCCGACATGCTGCAGTCCACGGGGTCCCAGGGTTACTTAGTGACTGAACAACAACAGCAAAACTGTGATGAGAGAGACGTTCAGAGAAATTAAGTATCTTGTCCAGAGGCAGAGATTAAATGGCAGAGTGAGAATCTAACCCAACATTACAACTACAACTGAGACTTGCCCCACTCATTCAGTTGGCTATAGTTGTGTGCAAGGCAGCATTTCTAATATTATGCCCAAATATTGTGCCCTGATCTCTGGAGTCTGTGCTGTGATGCGATGCCAGTCTAGTGATTGCATTATGTTATGTGCATAGTTTACATTAAGAAGGAAGATTTTCCAGGTGGGGATGATCTAATCACTCAAGAGAGATTTCTGCTTTTAAGGTAAGATTTTAAGATTTCTGCTTTAGAAGAGGAGTCAGAGAGGTTCAAATCACGAGGGCAATTTACTGTGTTGCTGCTGTCTTAGAGATGGAGAAGGGTCCCTAAAAGGTATTGGCATGAGCTTGAAGAGCCCTGAGTGGCACTAGCTCACAGCTGTAACTACAGAGAACCAAATTCTGCCAACAACCTGAATGTGTTTAAGAGGTGGGTTCCTCTCCAGAGTTCCAGATGAGAACACCTCTAGCCAGCACCTTGATTTTGGCCTGGCCAGACCCTGATCCGAGAAGCCGGTTGAGCCTGCCTGAACTGTGAACTTATAAACAGGTGAGAGGTTAAGCTGCCAAATTTGCGATAACTTGTTACTCAGCAACAGGAAGCTAATACAAATGCTTTAGATTAGTTTCTGTTCGTTAATAGCATCTATCTGATGAGGTTATGAGGTGAAAAAAGTATAAAGCACTTAGCACTATTCTTAACATTTTGTTGTTGTTATTTAGTTGATAAGTCGCGTCTGACTCTTTTGTGGCCCTGTGACTGTAGCATGCCAGGCTCCTCTGTCCTCCACTATCTCCCGGAGTTTTCTCAAATTCGTGTCCATTGAGTTGGTGATGCTATTCAACCATCTCATCCTCTGCCACCCCCTTCTCCTTTGGCCTTCAGTCTTGCCCAGCATCAGAGCCTTTTCCAATGAGCGAGTTTCTTGACATTTAGGAAGAACTTAAAAATTGTTCTTCCTTTTACCCTTTCACTGATTTTACAGATTGGGAAACTGATGTTAAATAGGTTAAATAGCATGCCCAAGGCTATAGAACTGGTGGGAGTGATGGTGAGAATCTGCAAGAAGGGCTGCCTCTTACAAAAGTATGCTTTTTGTCCATAGACCAGTGACTTTTAACCAGGAATGCATGTTGGAATTATTGGCAGAACTTGCTGAAATACCAGTTCTTATGTCCTGATTAGTTATTATGATTCAAGGTCTTGGGTGATCTTGGGTAGCTGTCTTTTGTAATAAAAAGCTTCATGGACACTTTTAATGTATACACCTGTAGAGTTATTGCCCTAGACTATGAACTTCTTGAGTTAGGGAGCTTTTTTTTTTTTTAATTGAAGTATAGTAAGTGATTCGTATGTATACGTGTGTGTGTGTTTCAGATTCTTTTCCACTATAGATTACTATAAGATATTGAATACAATTTCCTGTGCTATACAGTAGGTCCTTGTTCTTTATCTATTTTATATATAATAGTATGTATCTCTTAATCCCAGACTGCTAATTTATCTCTTTCTTGATCCTTTCTGCTTGCGTAACCATAAGTTTGTTTTCTGTGTCAGAAGTCTGTTTGTATTTTGTAGATAAGTTAATTTGTATTTTTTTAAAGACTATATATATAAGTGATATATAATATGTGACTTCCCTGGTGGCTCAGACGGTAAAGGATCTGCCTACAATGCGGGAGGCCCAGGTTCAATCCCTGGGGTGGGAAGATCCCCTGGAGAAGGAAATGGTAACCCACTACAGTATTCTTGCCTGGAAAATCCCATGGACGGAGGAGCCTGGTTGGCTACTGTCCATGGGGTTGCAAAGAGTCAGACATGACTGAGCGACTTCACTATCTTTCTATCCACTATATAATATTTGTCTGTCTGACTTACGTAACTTAGCATGATAATCTCTGGGTCCATCCATGTTGCTGCAAATGGCATGATTTCATTCCTTTTTTGTGGCTAACAGTCCATTGTACAAATACACCACATCTTCTGTATCCACTCATCTGTGGATGGACATTTAGGTGGTTTCCATGCCTTGGCTATTGTAAACAGTGGTGCTGTGAACACAGAGGTGCATGTATCTTTTCAAATTAGTTTTTGTCTTTTCCAGATACATGCCCAGAGAGTTTGCAGGATCGTATGGTACTTCTTTTTAAGTTTTTAAGGAGCCTTCACACTGTTATCCGTAGTGGCGTACCAATTTATGTTGCCACCAACAATGTAGGCGGATTTTCTTTCCTCCACACCTAGTTAGGGGCCTTTTTAATCATCATCATCACAAAAGGACCTGGACTTGTAAATACATGGATATATATGCCTCATATTATTCTTCCAGTGGATTGCTGGGACTTTACTAAGGTCCCATTGACCTTGCAGTGGTTGTGGGTGAAAATGCTTCCCTACCTTTCTCCTAAATTGCCCCATCTTGGTGACTAGCATGAGCCCAACATTTAATGTATCTGACAACTCTCAGCCCTTATGGGTAAGCCTTCCTGGGCCCTACCTCCACACTTATATCCATGTCTATAGTTTTTTGGTTTGTTTTTCTTAGTCCATGGAAGAGGCCTTGCCACTCATCTGACAGCAGCAGGTATTAAATAAGTTTAAGAATAGGAGCAGAAGCTTGCAACTGTATTGCTGCAATGGACAAAGCCTTGTTGAGTTGGCAGAGCTATTGGAGAAGGGCAGTGAAAGGCAGCGGGGAGCAGGAGTGGGGTAAGCCTGAGAGGGAGCCCAGCTCGGAGTGCCAGCACTTGGTGTTTCATTTCAGCCTCAGACGTGGGTGCCAGGGTCTTTCGGTTTTTCCTACTCAGTTTTACCTTTAAAACAGTTCCCTTTTCTCCAGACAGCCCACACAGTTCTGTTAGTAATAAATCATGCAATGAACACCTTCAAGGAGACAAAGGAAGGCCACTCCACCTCCTCAGAGGCATTGGCTGCCTGCTGAATGTTTGACTGGACATGGTCGTGACAATAACAGTCCCGTTCTAAAAAATTTATACAGCTCCTGCTGTCTTTCCAAAGAAACCACACTCTACTGTCAAATTAGTTTCTAGTGCTTCTGGGGGAGCTGAATGCCAGGCCTTTTGAAATGTCCCTGCTTACATGGTGCCTAATAAATGCCAACTCACATGTTGCTCATCAGATGGGCGCCGTCTGGTGTATTGGACAGTGATTTCAATTGGAAACAGGAGAGAAATGGGCATTTACTAGACTTCTGGGTCTGCGTTTCCTCTCTAAAACTGGGAAAGAGTGTTTAGACAATCTTTAAGGTACATTTCATCTGTTAGAGCTCAAGCAATATATCAAGGATGGAAGTAAGCTTCATGAGGGGTGGCCATCTGTCTTGTTCATTGCACATTCCCATTGTCTGGCATGGTGACCAGCAGGTAGCAGTTGTAGAGTAAATATTTGTCGAATAATGCCTGACTGACTGACTGGATGACTAAACTAATGTCAAAGTAATGAAGAAATCCGCGGCATGTATTATTGTCTTTTATGCTCATTTTAATGGGATTTATTTAAAAAAAAAAACAAAACAGGAAAAGGAAAAAAAGTGGCTGCTTATATAGCGCCTTTGACAACTGTATGAGCTGTGATGTATGAGAGTAATGATAGATTTGTTGCTCTTGACTCATCAAACCCCTGGACAGTTAGTCTCTTTATTGGTCTTGGGTGTTTTATAAAAACTTGCAGTGTACCAGTCTGAATTAAGTGTCCTGATGGCGTATGGTTGGCAGTAGCCACCAAGGGTGGTGAGTGAGAGAACTCAGAATTCAGTTTTCCCTTAGACCTCAGGTTTAAACTGCTAAGAGATGAAATCTAAGAAACTCAGTTTAGACAAAATAGAGAAACTTTACAGGTTGAGAGCTTAACCTGGGTGGCTTAACCTGGGCTTGCCAGGTGGCGCTAGTGGTAAAGAACCCATCTGCTAATGCAGGAGATGTAACAGATGCTAGTGTGATCCCTAGGTTGGGAAGATGCCCTGGAGAAGGAAATGGCAAGCCACTCCAGGATTCATGTCTGGAAAATCCCATGGACAGGGGAGCCTGGCAGGCTACAGTCCATGGGGTCACAAAGAGTAGGACATGGCTGAAGTGTCTTAGCACATGCCCTACAAGTAATCCATGGGTTAAGGGAGATGGGGTACAGACCCAGTGAATGAGAAACTCAGGAGAAACAGTTAAGGAATAGGGAGCTTGATATCTGATATCAGAGTGAAGACTGGATGAGTCAGAAACAGATGTTTCATTCTAGGGCCCCACAGGTGAGAGTCTTCATTCTAAAAGTTCCTATGTGCCTCCATTTTTCCCAAAGAGAGTTTGTTCTATAAGGTGGGTGATCTAGATGAATGGAGAGAATGAGTTTCAGCATTAGACCAAAGCGAACTTGAAAGCTGGTGCCATCATTTACTACTTTCATACCCTGGAATGGCTTCTTTCTCGGAATCTTGGTTTCTCCATCTTTAGTATGTAGTTGGTAACAGTGCCTACTTGCCAGTGTTACTATGAAGACCAGGTCAGGTGACAGGTATGTAAAGCATCTAACTCTGTGTCTGGCACACAGCAAGTACTTGGTAAATGTTTGTTTTGTTTTCTCTTTCTCATTCCTAGTCAGTCATTAATTATTCATTGAGCACCCAGAGTTTGGTAAGCTCTGTGCTTGACACAGGTGATAAGACGTGAAAGAAACAGTCTCCTCTCCCCTGTAGCTCACGGCTGAGTGGGAGGAGCAGTAAAAACCGTAAGTATACTAGAAATACAGAAGTGTGAACTGGGAATATCGAGAAAAAGAAATGCTCAGTTCTGTTTTGAGGAGTCAGGGAATTTATCCACTTCACTCCATGTCAGGTATTTTGAAGATGCCTACGAAGATCCCTAGTTTGGGGAAAGAAAATGTTCTCTCATATCTTAAATGTTATTGTGTGGACTTTTCATTTTAAAGGTTTTAATTCTTCATTTGAGTTGTAGGAATCAGGAACACTTTCTTGATGATCTGTTGAAACTAGCAAGGTCTCACACATGTCAATTATGTGTGGCAAGTGATAATAATATTAGCTAATATTTATCCCTGGTGGCTCAGACAGTAAAGTGTCTGCCTACAATGAGAGAGACCCAGGTTCGATCCCTGGGTCGGGAAGATCCCCTGGAGAAGGAAATGGCAACCCACTCCAGTATTCTTGCCTGGAAAATCCCATGGATGGAGGAGCTTGGTTGGCTACTGTCTATGGGGTTGCAAAGAGTCAGACACGACTGAACGACTTCACTATCTATCTAAGAATATGACTAATAATTACTAATTCATCTTTATTATGTGACAAGCTTTTTTGAAGCCCTTTCATTCATCATCTCAGTTAATTCTTCACAGATTCTTATAATATACATTTTATTATCCCATAACACTTTTGTTATTCCCATTTTACAAGGGAGGAAAGTGGAGTTTACAGAAGTTAAGTGATTTCTGCAAGGTCACCAGTTAATAATTTGCAGAATTGTGACTTGAACCCAGTTTTGTCTTTAAAACTCATGCTCTATAAGAGAACATGCTGCCTCCAGAAATCTCTTTATTTAGAAAAGAGAAATAGCATGGTTGAGTTTAACTGCAAATCCAAATTAGAATATTGGAAATGATGTTTGTTCATTTCTATATAATCATTTAATTTTAATGATCCTATTTCCTTATCAGGATGACATTCTTTTGGAAGATCTGATGAGTACATTTGATATCTTTGTTGTCATTTAATTCACTTAACATCTGGAGCAGCTGTTCTCCCCACCCCACCCCCGCCCAACGTGGTGGTAATTGTAATCTTTAGGGAAAATTTTTGCTTTTCCTTATACATCTTCAATATTGAAAAACAAAGCAAATGGTTAAACCAATCTCTGAGTCATAGCTGACACATTTTCAGAGTAATTCTTAGCTTGCATAAAAAAAAGATAATGTAGACACTGTCAGAATGAGAGTTAAAGAGCTCAATTTTGGGTTGCTAGAGAAATCATCTGTAATCATGAGCGAGATTACTAGGGTGTTCATTGAGTTCAGAGCTCAAATATAGAAGTCTCTGTAATAGTCACATATTTTTCATATGTTGGGAAGGAGAAATGTATGCTTCAATAAACAAGTCTTGGTGATAAAGACCAAATAAGGAAAGTGGGAACTGTGCGTAACTCAAATCTTAGGCTCTTGCAAATTTCCCTCTGATGTTTGGGGCAACAAATCAAGGGCGCTCATCTCAGATAGAGTTCAGTTGAAAGACACTTACTCAACTCAAAGTGAACCCCATAGAAAAAAAGGCAAATTCAACTTTTTTGACAATGAATGTAACACAGGGTATTTGCTTTTGCTTGGAAGCAGAAACATAATTTTGGGAAGATGCATATGGCCATATAGTTCTACAGATGGCCACCAAAATGTTGAAAAAGTCTCACTTGCAACCCAGAAAATCATTCTGATGTTTCATTGTTGCTTTTTAAAATTATGCAGATTTTAAACATACAGATAAATACAGAGGCTATTATTATAGATATCAGCATATCTACTTCCTGGTTTGGACAAAGCTTCAGATTTTTTTTCTTTAAGAATTGAACCTATTCCATCTTTACTCAAGTGGAAATCAGTATTTTGAGTATGGTGTTTGACGTTTCTTTAAGAGTTTAAAATTTTACTGCATATGACATATCTAAAACAAAATGTGCTTTAGATGCTGTGTATTTTAAAACTTTGCAAAAATGCATTCATACTTAATATGAACTTACCTCTTTACTGGTTTGGGCTTAGTATCAATTTTGAGATTTATCCCTGTTGGTAGTTCTGATTCATTCATTTTAACTGCTACTTAGTATTTAGTTAAATGGATATAAAAATATTTATTTACCACATCTTCTGATGATGAACCCTTGGGTAGTTAACAATGTGGGGCTATAAACAATCTTTAATAACTATTTTTATCTATCCCTTTGGCCTCAAGTGAGAAGATATTGTAAAGCAGAATGTCTAGGACCAGATTGTTGGATCTTGCTATATATGCATTTTCAGTTTTAGTGGCTATTTCCAAATTATATTTTAAAGTGGGTTTCCCAATTTATATATTCAGAAGCAGAGTGTAAAAGAGTACCCTGTGCTCCATATAAAAAGCAATAACTAAATCATTTGTTACTGTTAGACTTTTAGTTTTTGCCAATCTTATGGGCATAGAATGATTCCTCATCTTTGTTTTAATTTGCATTTGCCAGAAATACATTTGAGGTTAGGCTATTTTTATCAGTTTATTGGCTATTCAGGTTTTTTCTTCTGGGTTTCATGTTCATATCTCTTGCCCTGTTTTTATCCAGAGTGAATTTCCTTTTTCTTATTGATATGTAGATCTTGTGTGTTCTAGCTACAGATTTTTTCTTGGTGCCTTTTAAAAATTTGGGGGGTGTTGTTTCTGCAGATGATACAATAAATTCAGTGCAGTCCAGCTCAAAATCCTAACATGTATGGGTGTGTTTGTATATTATTTGATGGCTTTAAATTTATATATCAGAATGCAGATGTCTAAGGATAGTGAAGACTATTTTGAAAAAGAATAAAGTGGCAAATATACTTCTGGATATCGGTCTTATTGAGCATATATTACATGCCAGGTATTATTACAGACACTTAGTCTGTTAATAAAGTGGAAGATTAGAAGTATTCCCTTTAATGCCTCAGGAATCAAAAGAATTTCTGCTGTTTCTCTTTCAGGTGATGAGGCAGGCAATAACTGATGCTTCTCTCCTCACTCTTTACCATTAGATGTGATACTTCTTCCTACTTTTCACCTGGCAGCTACTCTGCTGAAGAATAGCTGGCCTCTTGCTATTGCTTCAGTGCACTGGCAGCATCCCTGTCTCTGCTGCTTTACAGTAGTCATTCTCTGTTGCTCCATGTTCTTTACCCAGCTTTAGCACTCTGTTTATTTTGTTGTAGTCACTAAGTTGTATCCTGTTCTTTGCAACCCCATGGACTGTAGCACCCCAGCCTCTTCTGTCTTCCACTATCTTCCAGAGTTTGCGCAAATCCATTTCCATTGAGTCGTTATCTATTTTGTTTTATTGTACATCTTCCTCTTTAGACTATAAGTTCTCTGGGGATAGTTTCCTGTATTCATTGCTGAACCAACAGGTCTAGAGTTCTGCTAGATATGTAATAGATTTTCCAATAGTACCTGTTGAATGAATCTATTCTATACTTCAAAATCTTGACTCTATATTTCAATTCCCCCAAGGCCTAGGATATCAATGTAGTTTGCATTTAATGTACCAATGGCTTCTTGACAGTAGGGACTTATGATTGAGAGTGTGGGCTTTGGATTCAGAAGGAGTTGGCTTTCAATCATTCTTTTTCTACCATTTATTGGTGGTATGATTGTTTACTTAACCTAAGACTGTTTCTCCCCTTGTAAACATTGACATAATTATAGCACTCTTCAGTAACAAGATCTGACTTGCTTTTTCAAAGACTTGCTGTGGTGACTGCAGTGGGGGTAAGGGAGGTAAGGGAGTGGTAAGGGAATGCATGTAGAAACAAGGAGATGATGAGGGGCTGTAGACAATAGGGGTGATGAACACACTCGGCTTGGAGAGGAAATGATGGAGGAGTTGAGAAACAGCTAACTTTCCCATTAATTTTAAGGATAGAGCCTGCAGAGTTTATTAAGAGTTTCGCTTGTAAAAGGGCAATTGAGAATGTCTCCAAAAGTTTTGGGCTTGGAAACTGGGAAGGTTGGAGTTGCCATTTACTAAGGTGGGAAATGTTGAAGGAAGAAAAGGTTGGGGGAGTGTTACCATGGACATTTAAGTTTGAGATGTGGTTTAGATGCCCATGCGTAGTTGTGGAGTCTGCAGCTAGGTGGAGGAATCTAGAGGTCAGGAAGGATATAGATGCAATCGGAAACCGTGAGAACGTGTAAAAGTATTGAAGCAATGAGTTTGGGGAGAGAAGAGAAGAGTTTTGAGGTCTGAGTCGTGCTCTCTCAACATTTAGAGGGTAAGGAGACAAGAAGGAACCAGTGAAGAAGACTGTGTAAAAGTGGCCAGTGAAAAAACCCAGGAGGGTAACAACCAAGAGAAGAGGTGTTTCCAGGAGGCAGGGGCGGCCAACTATGTCCAGCACTGCTGGCCTGTCAAGTAAGATGAGGACTAAGAATTGACCCGTAATAAGTTAAATGTAAATAGTTCTATACCTTGTCTTAAAGGTAAATGCTATGGTGGAGTTTGACCCAGAAAACTTCTGAAATTCTCTTTTATTAAAAAAAAAAAAACAGACAAAAAACAATTTCCTCCATAATTGATGTCTTTAAAATGTTCATGAATTATGCTTTCCAGAGACCATTGATTTACAGCTGAGTGCACTTGAATTGGCAATCACTTAGTTATGTTTTTTATTTTAAAGACTTAAAGAAAACTTTTTAGGTTTACAACAAAGTTGAGAAGAAGGTATAGAGATTTCCCATATCTTTCCTCCCCGCACACAAACATAACCTCCTCTGTTATCATTATCAAAAAACTAAACCACTTTCACGAAGGATGAACTTACATTGATTCATCATAATCACCCAGAGTCCATAGTTTACCTTGGTATTCACTCTTGGTGGTGTACATTTTATGGGTTTGGACGAAAGAATAATGACACTCATCCATCATTATAATACATACAGAGTGTTCTCCCTAGCATAAAAACCTTTCGTGCTCTCCTGTTCGTGTCTCCCCTCTTCCTCCACATGCAGCACTGGCAAACACTGATCTCCTTGTTGTCTCTGTAGTCTTGCCTTCTGTAGATTAACATATGGTTGGAATCATATTCACCTTTTTTAGACTGGCTTCTTTCACTCAATAGTGTGCATTTAAGGTTCATTTCTTTTTAATTGACTAATATTCATTGTCTAAATATACCGTGGTTTATTTATCCATTCACCTACTGAAGGACATCTTGTTTGCTTCCAGGCTTTGGCAATTACGAACAAAATGACTGTAAACATATGAATGCAGGTTTTTATGTGGACATACATTTTCAGCTCCTTTCATTAAATGCCAAGGAACACAATTGCTGGATCAGATGGTAAGAGTGTGCTTAGTTATGTTAGAAACCTCCAAACTGTCTTCCACAGTATCTTTACTATTTTGGATTTCCACCAGCAATGAATGAGTTCCTGTCACTGCACAGCCTTGCCTTGGTGTTATCAGTGTTTTAGATTTTGTCATTCTAATAGGTGCAGAGTGGTTTCTCATTGTTGCTTTAATTTGCACTTCCTCATGATGTGTAAGGTAGACTGTATAAGTTTTCCTACGCTTATTTGTCATCTGTGTATCTTTTTTAGTGAAGTGTCTGTTAAGCTCCCAGCCTGTTTGTTTTGATTTTTCACTTTTTTAACTGGAGTATGATTGCTTTACAGTGTTGTATTGGTTTCTACTTTTGGGGAAGACTACCCCTCCCCACATCAGACCCCAGCTGCAAGAATACCCAGAAGAACTATTAAAAAAAAAAGGGGGGCGGGTCTTAATGACCCAGATAACCATGATGGTGTGTGACTCACCTAGAGCCAGACATCTTGGAGTGTGAAGTCAAATGGGCCTTAGGAAGTATTGCTACAAACAAAGGCTAGTGGAGGTGATGGAATTCCAGTGGAGCTATTTTGAATCCTAAAAGATAATGCTGTTAAAGTGTTGCACTCAATATACCAGCAAATTTGGAAAACTCAGCAGTAGCCACAGGACTGGAAAAGGTCAGTTTTCGCTCCAATCTCAAAGAAGGGAAATGCCAAAGAATGTTCAAATTACCACACAATTGCGCTCATTTCACATGCTAGCAACGTCTTGGTCAAAATCCTTAAGCTAGACTTTAAGAGTACATGAACAGAGAACTTCAAGTTGTACAAGCTGGATTTAGAAAAGGCAGGGGAACCAGAGATCAAGTTGCTAACATCCATTGGATCATAAAAAAGGATGGAAATTCCAGAAAAACATCTACTTCTGCTTCATTGACTACAGTAAAGCCTTTGTGTAAATCACAAAAAACTGTAGAAAATTCTTAAAGAGATGGGAATACCAGACCAACTTACCTACTTCCTGAGAAACCTGTATGCAGGCCAAGAAGTAACAGGTAGAACCAGACATGGAACAATGGGCTGGTTCAAACTTAGGAAAGGAGTATGTCAAGGCTGTATATTGTCAGCCTGTTTATTTAATTTATATGCAGATTATATCATGCAAAATGCCAGGTTAGATGAATCACAAGCTGGAATCAAGATTGCTGGGAGAAATATCAATAACCTCAATATGCTGATGACACCACCCTAATGGCAGAAAGCGAAGAACTAAAGAGCCTCTTGTTGAAGGTGAAAGAGGAGAGTGAAAAAGCTGGCTTAAAATTCAACTTTCAGAAAACTAAGATCATGGCATCCAGTTCCGTCACTTCAGGACAAATAGATGAAGAAACAAATGGAAACAGTGACAGGCTTTATTTTCTTGGGCTCCAAAATCACTGTGAACAGTGACTGCAGCCATGAAATTAAAGATGTTTGCTCCTTGAAAGAAAAGCTGTGACAAACTTACAGCGGAGACATCACTTTGCTGACAAAGGTCCATGTAGCCAGAGCTATGGTTTTCCCAGTAGTCATGTACCAACGTGAGAGTTAAACCATAAAGAAGGCTGATCACCAAGAATTGATGCTTTCACACTATGTTGCTGGAGAAGACTCTTGACAGTCCCTTGGACAGCAAGGAGATCAAACCAATCAATCCTAAAGAATTTCAATCCTGAATATTCATTGGAAGGGCTGATGCTGAAGCCCCGGTACTTTGGCCATCTGATGTGAAGAGATGACTCACTGGAAGAGACCTTGATACTGGGAAAGACTGAGGGCAGGAGGAGAAGTGGGTGACAGAGGATGAGATGATTGGATGGCATCACTGACTCAATGGACATGAGTTTGAGCAAACTCTGGGAGATACTGAAGGACAGGGAAGGCTGGTGTCCTGCAGTCCATGGGCCTGCAAAGAGTCAGATACGATGGAGCAACTGAACAACAACAAAATAAACCCACGCTTCTGTCTGGCTCTCTGCAAGTTGAGGGATTTGCATGGCCTCTTCATGTTCAGAAATTTGTTAGACTACCTCCCGGAGCTCAAGAAAGCAGTACACTTGTGATTATAGTACACTTGTGTTCCTCCTTTTATAGTAGAGGATCCAGATGAACAGCCAAATGAGATACACAGAGCAGCCAAATGGGGGAGGGGAGGGTCTAAGAACATTTATCCAACCAGCAACCTCCCTGAGCCTCACTGTTCAGAATTTTTATTGAGGTTTCACTATATAAGCATTATAGAGTGCATCATTGGTCACGTGATTAAATTCAGTGCCCATGGGCAGGGGACCAAGCTGAAGTTCCACCCCTTTAATCACGTGGTTTGCCTCTCTGGTAACCAGCCTCCATCCTGAATCTATCTCAGGGCCCTTCCAGAAGTCACCTTACAAGCAAGGGATTTTTGAATTCTCTTTCAGGAACTGGGGATATATATTTTTTGTTAGACCACAGTGATCATCTTAAAGAGGACTGGAGGAATAATTGAGCTCCAGATCTGCCTCAAAGGAAGATGCTAAAAGTGAGATGCTGCCCAAAGAAAGGCAGAGGAAGGACTCCAGTGTGACTCAGGTTGGCGGTGATGACCAAGGAAGGCCTGGCTTTTGGGTGGTGTTGGGTAGGATATGGCAGTCAGACCAGTTAGTCAGTTGGCAGCATCTTGGCTCAAGAATGGTTCATCCTTTTGAAACAATGTTCTATCATTGCCAGAAGGGAGGTGGAAGATAGGTTGATCCTATTCTCAAACAGTGGTTTAACTAAGATCCTAGTCTCTAGCCAGGGGGTTATTAGCTAGGATATATCTGGTAGGTAATAATTGAGGTTGGCCATAATCCCAGCAGAACCCAAGTAGTAATCATGGAAGGGAAGGGACAAGGTTAAGAGAAACAGCACTTATTAAGGGCTCCAATGATGGCCCACCAGAGAAGGCAATGGCACCCCACTCCAGTACTCTTGCCTGGAAAATCCTATGGATGGAGGAGCCTGGTAGGCTGCAGCCCATGGGGTCGCAAAGAGTCGGGCACGACTGAGTGACTTCACTTTCGCTTTTCACTTTCATGCATTGGAGAAGGAAATGGCAACCCACTCCACTGTTCTTGCCTGGAGAATCCCAGGGACGGGGGAGCCTGGTGGGCTGCCGTCTATGGGGTCGCACAGAGTCGGACACGACTGAAGCAACTTAGCAGCAGCAGCAGCATGATGGCCCACTGTGCCGGGTTCTTTACACCTTCCACAGCCATCCTTTTAGGTAGAGATTCAGTATTCATCTACATAGGTTTGTTGAGTCATGTCATGTCTCAGGCAATGTAGTAGTTGCTGGGGGTAAGACTGTGAATAAGCCTGAGGTGGTATCTATTTCAGGAACTTTAAATCTAGTTGAGGATAGTTACAAACTGCCAAGAACAGTAAAATATGTTACTCACAATGCAGGATGCTTGATAAATGCATAGAAAGAAGGTAATAAGAATTAGCCCAAACAGTAAAGAATCTCCCTATAATGTGGGAGACCCGGGTTCGATCATGGGTCAGGAAGATCCCCTGGTGAAGGGACTGGCTACCCACACCAGTATTCTTGCCTGGAGAATTCCACTGGACAAAGGAGCCTGGCAGGCTACAGTCCATTGGACCTCAAAGAGTTGGATACGACTAAGCAACTAACACTCTACTTAAGTCTGTCTAGTTAAGGATATCTACAAACTGGCAAGAACAGTAAAATGTGTCAAGCATAATGCAAGATGCTTGGGAAATGCATAAAGAGAAGGTAATGTTATAAGAATCAGAGAGAGGCTAACTTACCTATAGCCACCTAGCTGATTAGTGGTGGAGCCAAGAATTGAACCCAGGGTTTTCTGACTCCACAGCTAGTCTTTCCACAGTGTCACAGTCTAACCTGAAAAGAGGCATAGCGGTGGGAAGAATGGCTATGCCCCATGGCTCCCAGCCCCAGGGACTGTGGCCCTGGGACTCACTCCAGCCATGGCCACAGGTGTCTGGTGATTGCCATCTGGACTGAGTGAAGCTGGGAGTGCCCACTGAAGAGCATCTGTGCTGACTGCTAAGTGGGACTGCCTCAGAGGATCCACTGGGGATGCTTCTCTTTATTACGGTTCCACTGCAGAGCCCGAGGTGTTCTGCAGCATCTGCCTGCCTCTGTCCAGAGTCTGCTGAGGCAGCACATTCTGGGATGGGCTTGTCTTCCATCCACATTGCTAACTAGGAGGTGGTTGGTGTGAGAGACCACTGCTTCTTTCTACTTAATGAAGGGATAGCTCTGCTGAGCATAAGAACCAGACACAGGGCTCCAGTCTGGTCACTTGTAGCTCAAAGAGGGAGTGACAGATAGGGAACTGCAGCGACCTGCTGTCAGTTTCTAAGCCAGCAAGGCTAATTTCCAGTTTCTGGCGGGGGGAGACTTGGGCCATAAGGCCCTGGCAGATCCTGTACTTGGGGACAAAAGCCTTGCTGTGACCACACAAAGCATCCTCCTCTGTAACACCTCCTGTTTTGAAATCTCTTTTTATCTATTTTCTTCTCTCCTTTAAAAATAAAATCGATTCCCAAAGTCGTCACTGGGAGTGCTTTTGGAAACCTCCACTGTCCAGGGTGGTGGTTATTCTCCTCGGCCTCTTGGTCCCTTCTCCCTTTTGCTTCTCTAACAAATGACTATATTGATCGTAGTCTGAATAGCACTCACCTTTGGTTTCTGATGAGCTGAAACAGTGGAGAGGTTTCTGTGCAAAGGTGAGCTATGCACTGAGCCCTACATAGGGGAGCTCTTGGAGACCTTCTCCTGCCAGGGCATCCAGAGGAAGGATGGGGAGATTTTATACTGCTACAAGTACCACCGCAAGGCTCCACCGGAAGCCATGCTGGAATCTTGGTGCCCCGATGAGGCATCTGGTGTGGGGCAGCTGTGCCCAGACTCAGCTGTGAAAGGCATTACAAGTCATTAATGCTAACATACAAACAGTTGCCAATATGTGCCTGTTAAAAGAACAGTTAGATTGGATATAGGATTGTTCCTGTCATTAATTTCCATGATGCTTAATCCTTTCATTTCCCAATGGGAGAAAAATGGGGATAGATTTTCCACTCACATGCGTGAAATTGAACATCATTATATTTACATCTATGAGAATGGGTCAACCATGTGAATGTTTTGTGACGTGTGAGTCTAAAGGAAATCAAAACGTGAACCTGGGCTGTGGTGGAATACCTCTAGATTCCTAGCGTTGCCCTGTCCAGCTGTATCTCTGCCACCCGTTATTCACATTCGGTATCCCAGATTTGCTAACCACTGATCTGCTGGTGCCAAGCCTCCTCAGCTTACGTCCACTTGCACTGTGTCACCTGAAGCTCATGCCCACCCCCAACCCCGTGGAGGACTCAGCTGGGCTTTACTCACAGCTCAGGCACTGACCTTCTCCAGCTTCCACTACCCGTGTGTAGTCCCCATCACAATATTGCAGACTTTTCTATTATTCACTACATCAGCACTCCTTAGGATAGAACCAGAACTTTGTATCCCTAGTGGCAGAATTTGTTCATGTATTTGGAAGGAGGTAAAAGGGAGGGAGGAAGGAAGGAAGGAAAGAAAGATGAAGGACAGGTAGGCTGGAGAGTCCCATGTGCTTGGTACCTTTCAGAGTTTTCCTGTGTCATCTCAAGCGTATCTTTCCAACCCTTAATGTTTTGTTTCTTCAGCTGGGGAAAAAAAAGGAATAACAAAAATAATATTTTCCTCACTGAAGTATTACATTTGTAAAAGACCTAACAGTGCCTGGCCCTTGGAAAGTAAGATTAAATGCCAGTTTCCTGCCCAAGTGGTCGCTTTGGGCAAAGAAAAATAAAAAGGAATTCTTGTGAAAGGAACTGGGAAAAATAATCTATAAAAGCCCCACCCCCACCCCCACTGCCACAATCAGCTATTAACTACTGCCCATTTTAGGGTTAAAAAAAATTCTGTTCTTTAAATATGATGCAGAGGGCAGTGTTGCAGAGAGCAAATGATATCTTGGGATATTTTGTGGCAGAGAATGAAACGATGTGTGTATTTTTAATCTTTTTCTTAGAACAGTTCAGTTAACAGTTCAGTCGCTCAGTTATGTCCAACTCTTTGCAACCCTATGGACTGCAGCACACCAGGCCTCCCTGTCCATCGCCAACTCCCAGAGTTTACTCAGACTCATGTCCCTCAGGTTGGTGATGCCATCCAACCAGAACACTCACCGCAAATTTTGTCTTGATTTCTCAAGGCTAAAGTAGGGAGGGTGTGATTGTACTGAAAGCATGAGTTAAGTATCTTCATGCTACCATTCTCCAGGGTCTTAGCTCACACTTGCTAGCTCAGGAGGGAAGGATGTGGAGATTAGGATTCTCATAAATTGTGGACTCAAGCCCCATGTGTGCCCGACAGTCTGATTCCAGAGCATCATAGTTTTGTGAAAATATCACTGGATCTGGGGAAAAGAGATTGTTTATATTATTACTGATTAGGTGACCTTGGTCATGTAGCTCCTCTAAACCTTAGTTGGACAGTGAATATACTGCTTGTAATATCTGATGTCAGAAGATTGCCAAAAGGATCACGAGTGATGATGGGCAAGCAGTCTTTTGTGAAATCTGCATGGTGTACCAAGGTCAGTCAGGGTTCTGGTTGCTACCAAACATGTCCACAATTCAGGCCTCACCCCATCGAACCTTCTTGGGAATTTTTGTCTTAGACCTCAGGATGAAACAGTGCAGTTGAATGTCTGATTTACAGCTCAGAACACACAGTCTACCAATGTTCTTCTACTAGTGTCCTTGGGAAGATCCTCTTGGGTTTCCAGAAGGATTCTTGCAACATGACTGCAGCCCAGAGGGATCTGTCAAAGAATTTGGGAACCAAGGAGACCACCATGTCGTAGCTACAATTGCACGGTTTCCAGTGCTTTGGAAACCTGAAAAACAGAGGCAACTGTTACTGACAGCCTTAAGCCAGGGCTCCTCCAGATCAATCTGGAGCGTATATTCCCTAGCATTTATGTGCAGAACCATTTTTGGCCCTGTGAAATCTTTTCTCAATAAGCTGGTAAAAAGGTTAGTTGCCTAGTCCTGTCTGACTCCTTGCAATCCCACGGAATGTAGCCAACCAGGCTCCTTTGTCCATGGAATTCTCCAGGCAAGAATACTGAAGTGGGTAGCCATTCCCTTCTCCAGGGGTTCTGCCCCACCCCGGGATTGAACCCGAGTCTCTCACATAGCAGGCAGATTCTCTACCATCTGAGCTGCCAGGGAAGCCTACCAAGATAAGAGTCTTGCAGAATTTATGTAATCACAGGAGTCAGTGATTGCCCTCGCACTGTGCTGTATTTTGTTGAGAAGAAAGAAGTAACAGGACCTGCCAGCACTCAAAGGCAGCAAACTATACAGAGGCAGGGGTCACATCGAGCGGGTCTCCTTGGGGTGGATCAGTCCCATATGGTGTCGGGTAGGGTCTCTAAATAAAGAAATTTTAAAGCACTGACTTGCCTAATCTGAGCTGGTCTAGTTTTTAGTAGGAAAAATAACAGTCTCATGTATTTTTCATAAAGCCATATTGATTATTTTGAGACAAAATTTTATTTTAAGACAAATTTTCTATATTTTAGTGTTTAAATGCCTTTCTTTGATGAAACAGCAGTCATAGTACATATATTTAAAAAAAATTCTTGGTGAGTTAAATACGAGGATAGCAATACTATAATAGTTCTTGTGAATTTTTTTTTAATTGAAAGTTTCACTAATGTGTAAAAGTCCAAGACTGAAACTCCTCATTTGATGCATTAGCACTTGATTACTGTTCACTTGAGGGACCTAGATGATCTTGTATCAATGTAATAGAAAAAAAGAAAGTTAACATGTTGCACTTAGGTTATTTATAGACTAAGCATGGTTTTGTCAGTGCCCTTCCCCTGCAAAGCTTTACCTTTACCCTGAAGAATACCCTGATGAGAGAGCAGAGCCCACCTGTCTGGCTCTGTAAGCCCCTCTCCCACACCTGTGCAGCTGTCATCCTGAGGGAGAGGAATGGGGACTAAGACCCCAGCATCCTTTGTCTTGGCCCAAGCTGCTTTGTCGAAGCACTGCTCCTGTCACCTACTCGTGAGCCCAGCTCTCTTCTTGACACTGTTACTTTGTTTCCTTGTCACCCGTGAACACAGAGTCACCCGTGAACACAGAGCAGACTGTGCAAGGTGCTAAAATGTGGGTTATGGGAGCAAAAAGGAAGGAAGAGAAATTTTATCTTTAGTTAAATAAAGAAGATGACTTATAATCATTTAAGCTAGGTCCTAACAAAATAGGTAAAATTTTAAGTAGATGGAGTGAAGATATTGTAAGTAGATAAAGGCTTAGGTGGTACTAGTGGTAAAGAACCCACCTGCCAGTGTAGGAGACGTTAAGAGTTAAGGGTTCAATCCCTGGGTCGGGAATATTCCCTGGAGGAGGGCATGGCAACCCACTCCAGTATTCTTGCCTGAAGAATCCAATGGACAGAGGAGCCTCATGGGCTACAGTCCATACGATCACAGAGTCAGACACAACTGAGGTGGCTTAGCATGCACGCATACAGAAAGGCTTTTACGCCAGAGGACACAAAACCAGGAGATGCTTTTTCTCTCCCCAGTGCCTGTGCGTGTGCTGTGTCTTCCCCCTTCAGTGCCCTTCCCCAACCTTGTCCCATTTGTGAGTACCATTATTGACTTTCACAACACGGCTCAGCTGTTTGAGACCTTTTCTGCTTTCCTGTAGCATGGTATGCTACCATCCTAGGGTACTTGTCAACCTTCTGTAATTATGGGCCTCCTTTTCTAGACTGTGAGCTCTTAGAGGCCAAGGATTATTATTTGTTTTACATCCCCAGTGCCTGGAGACAGTGTACCCATGTTTGGATGTATGAATAATGAGTGAATGGTGATTTGGTGAAGGCAGTGTGAATGTGCACTCTGCTGCTGCTAAGTCGCTTCAGTCATGTCCGACTCTGTGCGACCCCATAGACGGCAGCCCAACAGGTTCCTCTGTCCCTGGGATTCTCCAGGCAAGAACACTGGAGTGGGTTGCCATTTCCTTCTCCAGTGCATGAAAGTGAAAAGTGAAAGTGAAGTTGCTCAGCCGTGTGCGAATCAGCGACCCCATGGACTGTAGCCTGCCAGGCTCTTCCATCCATGGGATTCTCTAGGCAAGAGTACTGGAGTGGGACGCCAATGCCTCTTGTGCCTGACTCTTTGCGACCCCGTAGACAGTAGCCTGCACCAAGCTCCTCTGTCCATGGGATTTTCAAGGCAAGAGTACTGGAGTGGGTTGCCAGTTCCTTCTCCAGGGAATCTTCCCAACCCAGGGATCGAACCCAGGTCTCTCGCATTGTAGACAGGAGCTTTACGGTCTGAGCCACCAGGGAACTGCGCCATTGCCTCTACAAGGAGACATATCTGGATATCAGGGGGTGGAGCGGGAGAGGGCACTGGTGCATGGGATCAGATCTTGGAAGAGTTTTAATGCAATTGCAATCATTTACTCCTCGGATTAGGGGGTTGTTGTCTCTGAACAAGACAGTGGCATTGTCAGAACCATGGCTTAGGGTGATCATTTTATCAAGAGGGAGAAAATTCCCAGCCTTCCCCTTCCCTGGCCTTGTGATTCTATCAGCCTAAAGATTTGCCAGATACCTTCTGAACTCCCTTTCTGTTGTCTTGTTCTGCATGCCTGGCCTGTTTTGTGTCTCAGTGCTCTGCTTCTGTGTTTTCAAAGTGTTTCTTTCTGAATTCCTATGGCCAAGGAATATAGTGACATAAGTTGAAGTTAACATGATTTTGTTTCTGAACCAGTTGGGAAGTGTTCCTCGGGACCTGTATCCACTGCCGACAGAGAGCCCAGCTCTGCCTGGTCCACTGTAGCAGGCTGACCTTCCCACAGCCCTCAGGGGGTTGGCCAAGGTGTACTAGAGTTAAAATCAATTTCCTTAATGCACTTTAGTGTAGAACCTAAAACACATAGTCTTTAATTTAAATACACCTATCTTAGAGTGGCATAAGAAGTCAATTAAGATACCAAGTCCCTTAAGTATTGTGAAGTAAATAAGAGGTATTAAGTGATACCCTGCTTTATGAAGACTAGTTTCTTTTCTTAGGCAGTCTTCTAGTAGAAGTATCTGTGCCAGGCTGAGAAGGCCATTTGGTTTGGCCTTCCTCTTCAGATCCTAGAGGGGCTGTACTTAGAGCCCTTTGCAGGCGTGCTGATCGGTAATAGGTTCCAGGGCCACTCACCCTTGCCACACACAATTACTTGTCTGGGCTGGTCCAAAAGGGGACTTTCTGAAACCTCTGGACATTCCCCAGAACCAATCTGAATTTGTGCAGAAGGAAAAAAGGAGGTGCAGATCTGCCTAGGTCTAGTCGTGGAGGAATAAGGTTGATGGAAGGAGGCAATTTTTTACTTTCAGTGATCATTGTGTTTCCATTAGGAGCAGATGACCTTCTCAGAAAGGTTATAGGATTGTTATTAGAGATCGTCAGAGCTGGGTAGACATTGGATTAACGGCAATTTGGTAAGTTTCTATAAAGAGTGCTTGCTCGAAAAATTCATGGGCCAACACAAAGACATATTTTCAAACCTCAAAGATTGTGTGCTCAAAAGTTTTTGGCTTTAGGAGGCTAATGTGTGTGTGTGTGTGTGTGTGTGTGTGTGTGCATGCACACACGTGCGCTCAGTCCTAATTCACAGTGCGGAGTTTTCAGGTGAACCAATCCAGGGTGGGGATGGCTTTCCTGGTGATGCTTTGATTTGATTTTCTCCCACATTCTGAGTGCAGTGTCAAACATAGAACAGTTGGTTTGTTCTAGCAAGTCCTCCTGGGAACAAATGTTTTCTGTTTTTATTAAGTTTCTACTTGCAGATTCTTCCCGAATGCGTCGTCTCCATCTGATTTGGAAAACTGTTTTCCCCCTCCATGTTTCATATCAAGTTAATATTATGCATCCATCACAGCATGGAAAACTGTGAGATCACAGCTTAGGCTGAAACCCCAGTGCTAACAGTCTCCAGGGGATAAGTGGACCTTCACCCTCTCAATCGGAGGAGAAGAGAGATTGTAAGGCAAGTGATCATTGCCTTACAAGTGCCTCACTTGCCTTAAGGCAAATGATCATTCCCCAGTCTGGAATTCCACATGGCCCCTGATGCTCAGATCTCACGAATCCTCATGATTTCTCACTCTGTGCTTTGTTTCATTTTGTTTTTCTAATCTGAAACAGAAGCCATGCCTTCGTCCTCTAAGGCTGGATTGGTGATCATCAATGTCAAGTTTCTTTGCTTTGAATTTGGATTTATCAACTTACTGTGATCATACTGGAAGGCTCTTGGTTATACTGGGGAAGAAAACTGGAAAAAAGAAATGATGACTTAATAACTGAGGATGACAGATAAAACCTCACCTCTTTGAGGCTGTTTATGATCCCCCTCGAACCAAAGGATGGTCACATTCTTTCTCCTTGTTGACCCCGTTATACTTTGCATTCCTCTAAAATACCTTTTTGTTCATCTGTTTCCCACTACACCTAACTTCTGAGGGCAAGGACTGTGTTTCTCAACTCTCAGTCCCCAGCAACTAGCACAGGGCTTGTCCACAGCACATGCTCAGTGGATGATGAAAGTTTATACGGAGGAGGACCAGAGGGAAATGGAGGTAGGTAGGGAGAAAGAGATTGGGAGAGAAGGAAAATTAACAAGTGTATTAGTCTAGATTCTCCAGAACCCATATGATATAGACATATGGAAATATTTGTGTATATGTGGGTGTGTATATATATAAATATGTATCATATCTGTATATGTGATATGTAAATGATTATAAATACAGACATATATAGAGAGATTTATTAATATAAGACATTAGCTGACATGATTATGGAGCTTATGACATTCCATGATCTGCCATCTGTGAGCTGAAGACCCAGGAAAGCTGGGAGTATAGTTCCAATCTAGTCCTAAGGGCCCTGAAGGGGCAACTCTCAGTTCAGGGACAGGAAAAGACAGGTGTTCCAGATCAAGGAGTTAGGCAGAGAGCAAATTCTGTCTTCTTTTGTTCTATTTGGGCTGTCAGTGGATGGGGGGATGCCTGTGCCCCCATCAGGGAGGGCAGTTAGCTTTACCCAGTCTACTGACATAAATGCTAATCTCTTCCAGAAATATCCTTCCAGACACACCCAGATATAATGTTTACCCAGATAGCTGGTTATCTCATGGCCCAGGCAAATGAACACATAAAATTAACTGTCACAGTTACCCAAGAATGAAAAAAAGACTGGTGAAATACTGCAAGGATCCTGGGTTAGTCAAGTCATCTCATTTTATAGGTAAAGCCTCAGGGTCTAAAAGAGGTCACCTGCCTGTAACACACTGCACCCCAAGCTTTGTTCTGCAGTTTTGGTACCTTCTGCTTCCTCTCTCATTCTTTCCCCAGGGAGAGAAAAGAGGAAGACCAGGCCAATGTGATGAGCTTTCTTTTCGTGTTCTGGGTGGAGACTGCGTGTTGTGTGATGGTAGACTCAGATGAGTTGTACGAAAAGTACTGTCTTTCTCCTCTTCCCTTTGGGTCCGTCCAGGACCCAGAGATCAGGACCTGGTCCCCTACCCACTACCTGAACTCTAGGTCTGCACTGTCCAGGATGGTGGCCATGGAGCACCTGAGTGTGTGATTAGTCAAAAATGGGGTGCACTGGAAGCAAAAAATGCACCCCAGGTTTTACTGCCTTGGTATGTAAGAAAGGAGTATGGTGGGAGGGGGTGCAGGATGGGGAACACGTGTACACCCATGGTGGATTCATGTTCATGTATGGCAAAACCAATACAATATTGTACAGTAAAAAAAAAGGAGTATGGAATATCTCATAAGCGATTTTTGCATTGAATGTATGTTGAAATGATAATATTTTGGATGGGTTGAATAAGATATATTTGTGAAATCCACCTGTTTCTTTTCACCTTTTTCAGTGTGACTAGGAGAAAATGTTCAATTGCATCTGTAACACACATTTGATTTCTTTTGGACCTCAGTGCTCCGTGACTTTATGGCAGGGTGCAGGATGCTGTGACATAGAGAACAGGAGTTTGAAAACTGCCAGCTCCCTGCTCTGGAACCAGAGTTGGGTCTCTCTTTCTGGCCCCCTCCACAGAGTGGCTGGAGTGGGCAGTGTTCTGCTCATGTGAACACTGTAGTCTCTGCAGTGGTGCTGGGGGCAGCTTCATCCTGGTTGGTGTTGCATCATGGCCCTTGAGGTGGGGAAACACACCGGGGCCTTCCCAGACCATGGCTTCTTCGGGACTGGAGCTCAGGAAGCTGATCAAGGCTGGTTAGCAGGGCATGGCACATCACCGCAGTACTCAGCAAGGATGCCTTCTGGTGCCTGCAGCCCTTTTATCCTCACCAGCAGGAAGCCCAGTCTCTCAAGGTGGTGGATCCCATCCCCGAGTAGCTGCTACTACAGTACCCTGCTCTTGGGGTTTCCAGGCCAAGGGCCAAGTGTAGTGAGGGATGTGCCCTGCCCAATAGTCAAGGAGGCAACGAGAGAGGGTCACATACATTTTTAAAAAATTTTACTGGAGTATAATTGATTTACAATGTTGTGTTAGTTTCAAGTGTACAGCAAAATGTCAGTTATACATCTGTGTGTGTGTGTGTGTGTGTGTCCATTTTGGGGCTTGTTCGTTTAATGACCACAATCATTTATCTTTTAAAATAGAAGTGTAGTTGACATACAATAGTTGTTTCAGGTACATATAGTGAGAGATGGTTACTAAACTTCTACCCATTCTTTTTCAGATTCTTTTCCCATTTACATTATTACAGAATATTGAGTTGAGCTCCCTGTGCTATACAGTAGCTACAAAAACCTAGGTTTCTGTAATCGGTTTTATACATGGTAGTGTGCATTTGTTAATCCCAATCTCCTAATTTGTCACTCCTCCCCTCACATTTCCTCCTTGAAAACCATAAATATGATTTGAAAATCTGTAGTCTGTTTCTGTTTTGTAAGTTCATTTGTATCACTTTTTAAAAATTGGATTTCACATATCAGAAATATCACATGGCATTTGTCTTCTCTAGTTTACTTCACTTAGTATCTCTAGATACATCCGTGTTGTTGCACATGGCATTATCTCATCCTTTTTATGGCTGAGTAGTAGTCCACTGCACACATGTACCTCATCTTCTTTTTCCATTCCTCTGTTGATGGACCTTGAGGTTGATTGGATGTTTCCACAACACTTTGAAATTCTTAGTCTGTAGCCCTAGTTTGCAGATGATTTAATGGAGACACCCAGTGGTTAAGTGATGTCTCCTAGGTCATTCATCTGTAAAATGGGAAGGTGGGTTTAAATGGATACCTCATATTCCTTCCTATGCATCATGCTGTATCTGGTAAAATATAGAGAAGAGAAAAATCTTCCTTTATAGTTCAGTGTAACTCTCACCCCTCTTCCCAGTATGGCTCTATGCAGATGTTCCCCTCCTGACTACCTGTGGGGTCCCACCCCTTTCCAGTGGTGAAGCAGTTTAGAGACTCCAGTTCTTTCTTCCAAAAGCTTCCTCACTGAAGAGCCTAAATGAACGCTCAGTGTTTTCATTGACTTTTCTGATCTTCCAACTCAAGTTAAAAGCATCATTTTGCTTCGCTGTCAGTCAATTTCACTTTTGTAAGAATTTTAAAGATGTATAAGCCCCTAAGGTGACAGTCTCAGCCTGATGCTGTCACACTGAGCTGTGTCATATTGAATTCTGTCACTGAAAAGAAACAAAATGAAATGCGCCCAGGTGTAAAATTCCAGGCCTTGTTCCTTCTTATCGATACCAGATTAGAATGGCAGTGTCTATTATTATGAAATGGATATGATGAAGATGGATGTTTTCACTTTAATGGGTGGGTTGTAAAATGTACCATTTGTGTATTTATGCACACATGGTAAAAACCAGTTCATTTGTCCCCCTTTTACATTTTAAGTGTGTTCTATTGGTAATTAGACTTGATGCCTGTTAAAATGTAAATACTCTCTTTTTGCCCTCTTTTTGAAACCCAATGAATTTGATTGCAACCACATGGTGTTTCCATCAAATTTACTGATAAGTCTATTGGTTTGAGATGAACCTTTATCTGCGTGTGTATATGGGTATGTGTATTTAGGTCTGGTGTCTTGCCGTGTTTCTCAAAATGCAGATTATTGTTTGAGATGGCAAGTTGATGAATGAGGCCTTTGGTATACTGCTGATGAGACACAGCAGTCTACAAGACATGAGGCTCTTATAACATTTACCAAGAAACCACTATCCCTCAATCTCCATGTCCCCCAACAAGCTGGGTAGGCTAGCTCCTGCTGACTTTACCTCCCAGGAAACAGGTTGGGATGTTTTATTTATTATTTTTGAGTTTTATCTTTATTCAGTAGAACAGTTTATTTTCAAGAGTTTTAATGGCAAGAAAATTTTAAATGACTGTCTTATCTTACCATCTTTTTCAAGTATGATTTTGGTTATATTTTCAAATTATAGCAATAGACATTTTCCCCTAAAATATTAATGGAAACTGTATGTCTTTAAATCACACAATAATGATGACTGTAGCAACATGATACTTATTAATATTAATACCAGTGCTAATGAGAATAGCTTCCACAGGTCAAGTTTTTAAGCACTCTTTCAGATTTTTTTTTTTCTATCTTCCCATTTAATCTTCACCATGATCCTAGAAGTTAGACATTATTATCTCAGTTTTCTTAATGAGGAAACCAAGGCTTAAAGAGGTTAATTCATTCGGCTAAGGTCACACCATTTGTAAGAAGCTAAACTGACATTTTAGTTTTGGGCTTTTTATTCCAAGCTATATGACTTTTCTATAATAATATAAAGACCTTTTCCTACAGAATTGTGTTGTGTGTATATCACAGTAGACCAGGTATACTGAGGAAGTGCCTGGTGTGTATGAGGGAAAGATTGAGGATGCAGGTATTGGGATCAGAGGAGGGGAACAATGGTGAGCCCCTGAATTAAACAGCAGTGAGAGGGCAGTGTGTTGTGAACCAGGCATTATGCCCATTGGCTTCTCCCACTTTGCAGTTGCTGGTTAGCCAGTAGCAGTAGTCAAAGTTCAAGAGCAGGTTAAGGTCAAATAAATCAGCCAAACCTTAGCTGTCAGATCTGTTCATCTCAGGGATGGGAGATGTGAGTTATATTACAGGGTGGTCCCCTTAGCTGGCAAAACAAAGGTGTGGTGAGGAATGGAAGCTGACTGCTAGGCATGCACTCCTTCCTTAGGTAAAAGACCTTATTGATGGAGCAAGCGCAGGCCACAACAGAGGCACAGTTTTTGGTGAGAAGGTCGGAGTGGTAGCTTACTGTGAAAGGTGTCGGATTCGTGATCTCTGAAGAAGAGGTAGCTTCGGGACCAGGGACCAGGCTTGATCACTCAAGAGCTTTTGTGTAGCAGAGTTTTATTAAAGTGAAAAAGGGAAGAGAAAACTTCTGACATAGACATCAGAAGAGGGATGGGGAGTGCCCCCTTTGCTAGTGTTAGTGAGGGAGTTATATACTTTTTAAATTATTGCAATAAATCAAAAGAATGTCTCAACGTTGTAAAGATCTTACTAGACCCACTCCCATAATTTATATTTTAAGATAACAGGATTCACCAGAAGGTTTTCAGGAAGGAGAAACTGTCCTCAAGCAGGATACATTGTTGTTACATAATCCTTAGCACAGAGTTTAAACTGAGTTGTTTGTTGTGTAATCATCAGTTCTGGGCTTAAAGAAAACAAGAAAACATTTCATGTGACTTACACTTAGGAATGTAGTTCTGCCCTCTGATGCCCTTTTGCAACACCTACCATCTTGCTTGGGTTTCTCTTACCTTGGACGTGGGGTAAGATCATGGCATCTGGTCCCATCACTTCATGGGAAATAGATGGGGAAACAGTGGAAACAGTGTCAGACTTTATTTTGGGGGGCTCCAAAATCACTGCAGATGGTGATTGCAGCCATGAAATTAAAAGATGCTTACTCCTTGGAAGAAAAGTTATGACCAACCTAGATACCATGTTCAAAAGCAGAGACATTACTTTGCCGACTAAGGTCTGTCTAGTCAAGGCTATGGTTTTTCCAGTGGTCATGTATGGGTGTGAGAGTTGGACTGTGAAGAAGGCTGAGCGCCGAGGAATGGATGCTTTTGAACTGTGGTGTTGGAGAAAACTCTTGAGAGTCCCTTGGACTACAAGGAGATCCAACCAGTCCATTCTGAAGGAGATCAACTCTGGGATTTCTTTGGAAGGAATGACGCTAAAGCTGAAACTTTGGCCACCTCATGCGAAGAGTTGACTCATTGGAAAAGACCCGGATGCTGGGAGGGATTGGGGGCAGGAGGAGAAGGGGACGACCGAGGATGAGATGGCTGGATGGCATCACGGACTCGATGGATGTGAGTCTGAGTGAACTCCGGGAGTTGGTGATGGACAGGGAGGCCTGGTGTGCTGCGCGATTCATGGGGTCGCAGGAAGTCGGACACAACTGAGCGACTGAACTTAACGGAACTGAAGGAATGTAGAGAAGAAAGATGTTTGTTCTTTTTCCTCCTTGAGAATTCCAGACCCCTGTCTCCTCCTCAGGGACCCTGGACTTCTTTTTAACCTGCCTAGGAATTGACTCTCTCAGGAGGGAGTTGATCTTATCTAAGGGAACATTATGATCTGTGGTATTTAGATGAGAAACCTTGTTAGGAAGGGGAGCAGATGCTGCTGAGCCCTTCCGTATCCAGATCCATTGTCCTCTGCCATTCCAGTACCATCCATAGCTGCATTTCGTGCCAACTTTTCTGGAGCTGAGGATAGCCATTCTGCTAATCAGGATTGTTGACATCTCTTGCAGCCCTTAACCAATGACTCTGGCCATTATTATATAAATACCCTTTGGATGGAATAGTTGAGGTTGTGTGTTTTACTCTGTTTTCTAGACTTTTCTGGCTTCTGGTTTAATAATGGACTTTCTACTGGCCGTCTTACTTTCTTGAATCACCTTTCCTTCCCCTGCCAGTGTTTCTTTCCTCTCCTGAGTCAGTTACCTGCACTGGAATCCTTATTTCTGGGCCTGCTTTAGGGCATCTATAAGTAAGACAAGGAAGTGTTTTCCCAGCTTGGTGTCCCAGAAGGTCGTATGCTATTTCAAGGTCTTCGACCCTGTGAACACTTTGCACATGACCTGACAAATCGGCCATCAGTTTGTTTTGAGCTGTGGCTTTATTAAACTTTTAAGAACTAAGCCCTTTAAGATATAAATACTAGTCCATCCCAAGACTTGCAGCTTAGCCAGAGGAAATAAGTATCTAGCAAAGCTTCCCCGATAGCTCAGTTGGTAAAGTATCCGCCTGCAATGCAGGAGACTCCAATTTGATTCCTGGGTTGGGAAGATCTCCTGGAGAAGGGAAGGGCTCCAGCATATTCCAGTATTCTGGCCTGGAGAATTCCATGAACTGTATAGTCCATGGGGTCGCAAAGAATTGGACTCGACTGAGCGACTTTCACTTTCACACTTTCACAAAGGCAGCTTAAGCTCCTTTTGAAAAGAAAGAGATTAGAAATTTAATTCATTAAATTATTTCTGTAAAAGGACACACACTTTTTTTTTTGCTCTTCTTTTGGGGAAAATCATGAACTGAAGAAAGTGGCATGATCTACATTCCCATGATACCTGGAGTAAATGGTATTTGTTAACAATAAAAATAAGTGTGACTTTCTTTGCAATGTTCTACACAAGTCAGACATTGTACACACATCATGACACGTGCTTGTTGTGATGCCCTGTCTGACACATGAACTTCAGAGGGGCTGAAGAAGCATATAATTAAGCCCAGGTCTTCCTGACCTCAAAGCTCCTTCATGTTTCCCTTTGTCTACACACTGCCTCTTGATGGAGCCCCATGCTTGGGACTTAGCTCTGATCTGTAGACACAGGCTTGCAGCAGAACCGAAAGGATCATGGGCTTTTACATGTGTCTTTAGAGGCAAGAGAAACTGTGTGAGAGCCAGATCTGAGCTGCAGCACAGTCCTTTGAGGAAAAGAAACAGCCACCAGCCACAGCCTGGCACGTGATGGTACTCCTTTGTCTCGTCTAGTGACAGAAACAGCACATGGAGGAGACAGGCCTGGGTCCTAAAATGTTCACTGAAATACAAAGGAAAGGGGAAAATAACCCGACTGGTGTTGAAGGCTCAATAGTTTTTTTGTAGAAACTTAGACTATTCCCACATTACCACTCTGCATGTATGCATAGTCATGTCTGACTCATTGTGACCCCATGGACTATAGCCTGCCAGGCTCCTCTTGTCCATGGAATTTTCCAGGCGAGAATACTTGAGTGGGTTGCCATTTCTTTCTCCAGAGGATCTTCCCGACCCAGGAATCGAACCTGCATCTGTTGTGTCTTCCACATTGGCAGGCAGGTTCTTTACTAGCTGAGCCACTGGGGACACATCTTACCAATAAGGCAGTCAGAGTTAGGCATTTGGGTAACCAGAGCCTGGACCTTGGACTGCCCAGTGGAGCACTGTCTGGTAGATGGAGTCCCCATTCCTTCAAGCTGGGGAGGAGAGTGGTGATGAAAGAGATCGTCTGGTCCACCCTGATGTCTTTAGTTCTATTTGCTGAGCATTCCTTCCTTTCTTCCCTTCTCCCTCCTCTCTCTCCCTGCCTCCCTGCCTTCCTCCTATCCCCACCTCTTCCCCAAAGCCTTTCTAACAAGCTCTCTCTAACCTAAATTACAGAACAAAACCAGCTTCCTGCTAACCCCTTTGGACTTCAATTAAAGGCATATTTAAATGTGTTCCGTGCTCCAGCACCATCAACCCTAAATAGCACATAAGCACTTTTGCAGTGCTTAATGTAAATTTGTTGAGAATGTACATTATTTTTCATTGACTTTAAATTGGATAAATGCTCATTGAAAAGGATAAAGTGAATTGATACTGGAGAGAGCATTAAAAAAGAGAGTGACAAAGAGAAGAGCCAATAAAGGCGTGTGGTTTCTAAATGCAGATGCGCTAATTTATCTTTGTGGCCCTCATTTGGTTGCACTGTGTGAATGTACTTGGAGATGTTGTACATATTAATGAAATGAGGTTTGTTAAGCTTGTGTGCTGGAGATCCAAGTTGAAATAGCATTGCCTTTGAGACTAAACAGTCTCAGGTGGCCGCTTAGTTAGGTGCCTGACCTGAGCAAGGAAGTTTGCCTTTTTTGAGGTTCAGTTTTGATTATTAGAAAATCTGGATGAGATGATGTATTGAAGGTGGTTCAGATGGTGAAGAATCTGCCTGCAATGTGGAAAACCCAGATTTGATTCCTGGGTCAGGAAGATCCACTGGAGAAGGGAATGGCCACCCACTCTAGTATTCTTGCCTGGAGAATCTCATGAACAGAGGAGCCTGGTGGGCCTAGTGCATAGGGTCACAAAGAATCAGACATGACTGGACAACTAATGCACTTTCGCTTTGGTTATTAGGAAACTGGATGAGATGATGTATAGACACATCCTGGTCTCTGATGCATAGTAGGTGGTCAGTTACTCAGTTCTCTTTCTAGGTAAGTAAAGTCTCTGACTTTGGGGGCTCTAGTAGGGGGAACTTTGACACCCGTTCCCCTATTGCCTCTTTTTTTAAAAATTTTAATTAGAGTATAATTGCTTTACAATGTTGTGTTGGTTTTTGCTGTACAACAACCTGAGTCAGCTATAATTATACATATGTCCCCTCCCTCCTGAGCCCCCTACTTGCCTCTTGATTAAGTTCAGAAAGTGCTAGACCTACCTTTTTTGTTTACTGCCTAGCACCTGGAAGGTGAATGATAAATATTTGTTAGAAAGCATAATGGGTGACATTGGCTGAACCAGCACATTGCAGTGGATGTAGAGCTGCCAGGAAACCCAATTTTGTGAGAAGTTTTGGTTTTCAGGACTCACAAGGTACCCTGCCTCTTATTAGATGGTCTCACAAATTCTCTTTTGTGTTGGGTGAAGAGGGACTTTCCCCCCATGCTTTAAGATAACCAAGGAACTCTTTAATAGTGAGAGAATACAGGAAGGAACCCAGTGCCTTCAGAGGAGCCCCATTTTTTTTTTCTGGAATTCCATTAACACCCTTCAATGGATGGTCTTGAGTTTCCCACAGAGCAGCTTTGTTTTCCAAAGGTGACAGACTCCTCTGGGAAATTGCTGCAACCATCTTTTTTTTCTGTATTGAAATCTCCTTAAAATTAGTGTTGCTGATGCTGCTGCTAAGTCGTTTCAGACGTGTCCAACTCTGTGCGACCCTATAGACGGCAGCCCACCAAGCTCTCCTGTCCCTGGGATTCTCCAGGCAAGAACACTGGTTGCCGTTTCCTTCTCCAGTGCATGAAAGTGAAAAGTGAAAGTGAAGTTGCTCAGTCGTGTTCGACTCTTAGCGACCCCATAGACTGCAGCCCACCAGGCTCCTCCATCCATGGGATTTTCCAGGCAAGAGTACTGGAGTGGGGTGCCATTGCCTTCTCCGAAATTAGTGTTGCCATTTGTACTTTAATGGAGGAGGGCAGTTGAAGATCAGTTGATATTTTTCAGAGCCTCCTAGACATATATCTGATCACAATGAATAAAAGACAACTTTGGTAAAAGTCAGTGGCAATAATAAACAGCACATCAGCCTTAGTTACACTTGCTAATTCAACTTATATTTACTGCTTCCCTACTCTATGAAATATTTTACATACACGTCTCTAACCCTCCTGACAGTCCCAGCAAAGCCTTTGTTAGGGTCCCCATCCCTGCTGTGCCTAGAAGGAGCCTAAAATGCTTTTCCTGAGATCATGTCATCAAAGTGCCCAGGTCTGGAATCAAACTCTGCTGACCCCATCAGAGACCGGGTTCCTTGATGTTTCAGGTATGGACTAATTGCTAAACTCCTAGACCCACTTGGAGAGACATTCAGCATTTTTCTAGACTGCTATTTCCATTTCTTGTTTTGTGGATCCTTAGATCTGTGGAGGTGCATCAGGAGTGGAAGCAAGGGTGAGTCTGAATAAATGCTACCCATCCCCCCCTACTCCCATTTCAAAAGATCTTATTATTTTTTTAGATTTGGGGGTTTCTAAATACTATTTAATTTGGGGAAAAAATCTGCTTTTATTGTTTTTAAAGCACTGCTCTAAGAAGACTTTGAGCCAAGCCCACAGAGTGTGCCTCCTTGTCCTTACCAGTTTTCTAGAACTAGACTATGTTGTGTTATGTCCTTCAAGGAAAGAGGCCTTGGGAGTCTTAGAAGATGAAGAACATAACAATGTGGGCTTGGGTTGGAATGGAGACAGTGTATCTGATGCAAAGGCCACAGAATGCAGTAAGCTTTACCATTACAGTCCCTTAGAGGCCTTTCTCAGCTGTCACATGGTGGGGTTGTGTAAAGATCCCCACTGGCCAATTTGTTCTTGGTCAGTTTAGTTTAAAGGCTGGCTCAGTTGCTTTTCTAGCTGCCACTGGAACTGCATGGTGACAGCCAGTCTCAGGGGTGACTGCTTCCTATCCCCCCAAAGTCCCCTTTCTCACTGTCCCAGACAGAAGATCCTCCTCAGCTCATCCACACACTTGTGTGTCACATCCCACACTTTATTTTCCTTTCCCTCAGGGAGCTTATAGTCGAGCAGAAAGGGATACATGCATAAGCAAAGGTACATGGAGAAGTCAAGAAAACGGATGGCGAGATGACAAGAGGGGACTTGAAGGATTAGTAAGAGTTTATCTGGTGGAGAGAGAATGAGGGATCTTTCTGTCAGATTGTCTGAAACTTTGATGTGTGACCAGTAGCTGGCATTTAATTTTGGGGGTGTGTTTGGGGTTGGGGGCAGATGACATTCTTTCTCATACTGCTTTGTAGCCAGTTTCTTCTGCCTGAAACCATCTCTGCATCACTACTCCAATCATTTCATCCACGTAACACAGGTCCCCACTTAACACATGTCAACTTAAATCCCCTTTCCTTCAGAAGTCCCTGTGATGGGATTTCTTAACATGCATTTGCTCAAATTGATTGTCTGTCTGTCTTCCCTGCTTGTACTGAAAGATCTTGGGAAACAAGGCCTGTGCCTGCATGCTCATCACTGAGGAATGAATAATGGAAAACACACCTGGGAATGTGGGTTAAATCCAGTTATGGCAAGCCTTGACTTTGGACTTCAACTTGAAAGCAGTAGGGTTCCTCTGAATTTGCTGAAGTGGGGAGCTACATGATCTGATTTGTACAGAAAAAAGATAATTGGTGCCTGTGTGATAACTTAACCATAGGTTTTCAATGAGAATCAAATGAAATAATGAATAGATGTGTATGTTTTTAAAAATGCTCTTCTAAACTGTAAAGTGTTTATCCAAATGGAGGGAATAGCCACTATATATATTTTTTGACATCTGCTGTTCACAATTAGTATGTCAGAGAATGAATCTTCTCCATCATCTTCCAGTTTCTAATCTTGATTCAACTGTTAATTCAGTGATTAATTCCACATTCCACTTTCTCTTCTTCCTGAGTGAATGCAGGTAAAGGGATCCTAGTTAGAGACCTGGCCTCTCTTTGCATCTCAATATGCTCCCACGTGGAACTGCCAAATTCCAAAATGCTATTAAAATGATCAGCACACCAGCAAAAATCTGTCCTCATCAAAAATTCAGGAAAATAAAATAAAAAGATGTAAGGCCACATTTTCAAAGGATTCAGCTTGACCCCCGTGTATTTCTTTGTGTATGCGAAATGTAGTTTTTTGCACCTGCAAGCACAGTCTCTATAAGCCAACTATAGCCTCCAAATTGCCAGGGCTTGAAAAAATAAATCTGCTTTTCAAATCCAGCCCAGAAACCCAGCAATGAAACAAGAATGGGGTGGAGGGCTGCCTAAATCTATTTATAGGAATATTGGGCAAGATAATTACACCTTACAGCTTGTTCTCAAATACCTCTGCTTGGCAGAAATATGTCTACCACACTCAGAGATTGAAGGGAATCTTTAAAGATGGCAGATTACTTGAATTTGTGACAGTAGCAACTTGAATGCCTTCTTTTTCCTTGTGTGTGCTTGCATGTGGTCAGTTGTGTCTGTGTCTGACTCTTTACAACCCCATAGACTATAGCCCGCGAGGCTCCTCTGTCCATGGAATCTTCCAGCCAAGAATACTGGAGTGGGTTGCCATTTCCTTCTCCAGGAGTTCTTCCTGACCCAGGGATTGAACTTATGTGTCTTGTGTCTCCTGCACTGGCAGAGAGATCCTTTACCACAGGGGAAGTTCTTTTCCTTGCTCTATTTTTAAAAACAATCTATATAAGATGTGTTTGGAATTTGAACTGCTCACTCACTCATTCATGTATGCAGTCATCTTTCATTGGAATTTCCATAGAGCTCATCTATTAAGTACCTGCCAGGTGTCAGGCTCTATGCTAGGCTCTGTGGATTTATTGGTGAACACAAAGCCAAACCCCTATTCTTGCCATCTTCTGCGTGAGTATGAATTACAGCCAACAATTGATCATTCAAAGAATTCTTTACAATTGTGATAAGAGCTCTGGGAGAAAATGCTACCTCTGTCTAGAAAGGAAATTTTGATGAGAGCAGTGAGTTTATCTGTTGTGTTCCTGCTGAATTCTCAGGTCCTGCAACTGACTGTCCTAACATACCTTTCTGCATGAATTTAGAAACACAGAGTATACTTTCAGAGTACAGATGAGAGGGCTGACATGGACAGTGAAGCCCAGGAAAGTGGACTCTTCTCAGGATGTGACATTTAAGCTGAGACCTGAGGAGTGACTGGGAATTTGCTGGTTAAGAATGGGCACAGGTAGGGAGTGGAGAGTTCTGGGGGAGGGAAGAGTTTGTGAGGAGGCCTTCCAGGGAGACTGAGCTGAGTGCCTTTGATGAGCAGGTCTGGAGACAAAAGCAGGACCTGGGCCATGTGAGTTGTTGAAGGTGACAACCAACATGTGGAAGAAGTGCTTAAAAGGGTCCTGCTCTGGGATAGTCCTGCTGGTGGAATCCACAAAACTGTGCAAGGTGGTGGCATCATGTGTACTGGGTCTTTCAGGACTGGTTCATGGGAAAGATTTGGAAGCTGATGGATACCGTCTTTTGGCCAAGGCTGTAGACACACAGCTAAGTTCCAGGGGAGTAGGGTAGACACAGAGTGAATGTTTTTTGACTAACAATGAATGAATGAATGCTACTCATACCCACCACGAGTGCCTACTGTGTGTCACGCAATACGCGGTTTTATTGACAAAGGTACAGAAACTCCATGGCAAGGGGGTTTCTTTGCACTTTTTCTTTTAAATTGTATTTATTTTTGGTTCCTCTGCGTCCTTGTTGCTGTGCATGGGCTTTCTCTAGTGGCGGCGAGCAGGGCTGACTCTCTGCGGAGCATGGGCTCTAGAAGGTGCAGGCTTCAGTAGTTCTGGTGCGTGGGCGCAGTCGTCGCAGCTTATGGGGCACGTGAGCTTAGTTGCCCTGCAGCGTGTGGAATCTTTGCAGACCAGGGATTGAACTCATGTCCTCTGTACTGGCAGGCAGACTCCTAACCACCAGAGCACCAGGGGAGTTGTCTTTGTACTTTTTTCTGATGGTTTTGCAGAAGTAGCAGTGGCTTTTGATGTCGGACTTATCCCCTAGTTTTGCTTAGCTGTATGGCCTTGAGAGAGTCACTAAGCTCTCCAAATTTAATGTATGTAATGCATCAAGCATAGTGGCAATCTCATAGTAAATGATGCCTCAATCCTCTCATCTTCATTTGTTCATTCAAGAAACATCTTTTGCACACCTAGTATGTCTCTCACCCTGGGCTTAAGTGCTGAGGACCCTATGAAGAATTAAGACGTTAAGAAAAATGTCTTGCCTTGCCTACCTACTGCAGGTAGCTTTGTTTTGATTATCAAGTGAAAATATGCATGAAGATGTTTTGTAAATTGGAAAGTCATGTATAAACATGAGTTGTTTTTTATTCTGTAACTTTGCCTGTTTATTGATCATCACCTTCAAGCATTAACTTATAAAATTACAAGTGAAATAACTTGTGGGGTTGGTCAAATGTAATTATTAAAAATTTTACTAGCATTTGTTTTAGTTCTTAAGTTCTAGGTGCTGTTTTAAGGGCTTTATGTATATTAACTCATTGAGTCTTTGTCACATCTCTATGCAGAAACTGAGGCCCAGAAGGACAAAAACTCTTGGCCTAGAGTATACCATGACAAGCACCAGACTGGAATTTGTACCCAGACTGACCTGCCTCCAGATCACACTCTGGTCACCAGTGTATAACATATTGTACCAAGATTCGATTTTTATTTCATCATCAGTTTAATCCTGGCTTACTGCCTCCCCTCTGTGTCACAGACTGAACTGTATGTTAATGAGGGCTGAGACCATGGAGATGTTTACCCACTATGCCTAGAACAGTACCTGGCGCAGAGTACGTGTTCAATAAATACATGCTGGATGCATCCTTTCTAGCAACTTAAACACATTATTTGAGGCAAACCGGTTGACCTCAGGCTAGAGTATTGCTGAACCACAGCTATGCAGCAGCTAAAGATAGTCAAGGAGAAAGGGGGACAGGTGTGTGTGCGTGCTAAGTTCTTCAGTCATGTCCTATTCTTTGTGACCCTGTGGACTGTAGCCTGCTTACCTTCTCTGTCCATGGGATTTTCCATGCAAGAATACTGGAATGGGTTGCCATTTCCTTCTCCAGGGGATCTTCCCGACCCAGGGAAGATCTCTTATGTCTCCTGCAGTTGGTAGGTGGCTGCTTCATGTGCACGTGCTTAGTTGCTCAGTGTGTCTGACTCTTTGCGACCCCGTGGACTCTAGCCTACCAGGCTCCTCGGTCCATGGAATTCTCTGTGCAAGAATACTGGAGTGAGTTACCATGCCTTCCTCCAGGGATCTTCCCAACCCAGGGATCAAACCCAGGTATCCCACATTGTAGTTGGATTCTTTACCATCTGAGCCACCAGGGAAGCCCAAGAATACTGGAGAGGGTAGCCTGTCCCTTACTCAGGGGAACTTGCCTATCCAGGAATTGAACCGGCGTCTCCTGCATTGCAGGAGGATTCTTTACCAGCTGAGCTACCAGGGAAGTTAACAATTTTGTATCCGGTAGGGGGCAGTATTCAGTTTTGCCTAAAGTTGCTCTAGTGATCTCATCTGAAATATAGGGACTTGATTAAATGAAATATTGGTTTGCTTCACATAGTCCTATGAGGACTACAGCATTGACAGGGCTGATCTTAGAGACCAAGATCTCTTGGTTCCAAGCCCATAGGCTTCAGGAGTGCTCACAGTTCAGGAGCTTGGGGACCTGTCCTTGGCCACACAGCTTGTTGAAGGCAGAGGTAGGACCAGAACCAGGGTTTTGGCTCAGGAAATAAAGTGATGGTGTGTTGTACCCATAGTTCTGGGACTGCTGTTTTAGTTCGTGTCCAGTGTTTTCCGAATTTCGAGACTTTGACTGATTTGGAGGTCAGGTAGGTAATCAACGTGGAGATTGACAAGAGAGCAGGACACAGCCCCAGGGCTTCTCATTCGGGTCCACGTTCATTATTTCCCTTCTTGGTGAACTGAAGCGATCTTACTGTTCCCCTGCTTTAAGCCCTCTAGTTGCCTGCTCGTATGCTACAGGGAGATTCCCGTGTTCGCTTTACAGATGGATGCTGCAGGTTCTGACTCCTGCCTTGTTGCTGCCATGCCCTGCTTGTAGCACCCTCCTGACCTCAGGGCACCCCTCTGCCATATCTGTGCTCTTGCTTCCTTTCCTCCAGCTTCCAGCCCTGCTCACCTCCTGCTCAGATTATTAAACTCAGCACAGACATCACCTCCTCCAGGAAGCCATCCTTGAGTTCCCCTTCCCAAGCTTTTAGGGCCAATCCCCTTTCCTCTCCTACTATCTGGTGCTTGCCTGGGGGTACTAACTACTATGAAATTTTTGATAGAAGGCTTAGTCTGGATTCTTCTGTGAAATCAGAGTTGATTTCAGTATATGGCTCACAGTAAATACATAATACATATTTACTCAAACATGTAAGTAACCAATTAATTGTTCCGCTAGGTGGCAAATTACATCGGGTGGGCCTCAGCTCTCTTTCACCTATCTTTGGAACTCTTTATTTTGTGCTCTTTCCTGTACCTTTCTACTCAAGTGACCCTTATGGCAGAAAGCGAAGAACTAAAGAGCCTCTTGATGAAAGTGAAGGAGGAGAGTGAAAAAGTTGGCTTAAAGCTCAGCATTCAGAAAATTAAGATCATGGCATCCAGTCCCATCACTTCATGGCAAATAGATGGGGGAACAGTGGAAACAGTGGCTGACTTTAGTTTTCTGGGCTCCAAAATCACTGCAGATGGTGATTGCAGCCCTGAAATTAAGATGCTTACTCCTATGAAGGAAAGTTATGACCAACCTAGATAGCATATTAAAAAGCAGAGACATTACTTTGTCAACAAAAGTCTGTCTAGTCAAGGCTATGGTTTTACCAGTAGTCGTGTATGGATATGAGAGTTGGAATATAAAGAAAGCTGAGCACCGAAGAATTGATGTTTTTGAATTGTGGTGTTGGAGAAGACTCTTGAGAGTCCCTTGGACTGCAAGGAGATCCAACCAGTTCATCCTAAAGGAAATCAGTCCTGGGTGTTCATTGGAAGGACTGACGTTGAAGCTGAAACTCCAGTGATTTTGGCCACCTGATGGTGAAGAGCTGACTCATTTGAAAAGACCCTGATGTTGGGAAAGATTGAAGGCAGGAGGAGAAGGGGATACCAGAGGATGAGATGTTTAGATGGTATCACCAACTCAATGGACATGAGTTTGGGTAAACTCTGTGAGTTGGTGATGGACAGGGAGGCCTGGCGTGCTGCGGTTCATGGGGTCTCAAAGAGTTGGACACGACTGAGTGACTGAACTGACCTGAACTGAGCCTGGATGCTCAACCTGGCCAGACCTTCCCCCACCCCCAACAGACTCTGGACCCCCCTTGAGAAGGTTTGTGAGACTATGTATTGCATCTTGGACTAATTTGGACCCCTCAGTATGCTGTTGTATGTTAGCCCTACTTGGCACTAGGCTAGACCATCCTGCAATGGACCGGTCATTCTTCTCATTTAATGGACAGTGAAGCATGGGCTCAGACATGGGGGTCTCTTGCCTCACAGTCACAGAGGTGGTCATGGAGCTGCCATTGGGCCTAGGACTTCTGACTCCAGATCCCATCATCTCTTCTTTTCACATGGCCCCATCTTTGGTAACAATGATCTTATTCCCTAGGCATCCACAGTTACGCTACCAGTGACTTCCATGATATTACTATAGTCAGAGTTGTTCTTGCACCAAGAAGATGTGGAAGAAATGATCCATCCTCTTGCTTACTCAGGGGCTTCCCTCATAGCTCAGTCAGTAGAGAATCTGCCTGCAATGCAGGAGACCTGGGTTCGATCCCTGGGTCAGGAAGATCCCCTGGAGAATGAAATGGCAACCCACTCCAGTATTCTTGCCTGGAGAATCCCATGGACAGAGGAGCCTAGCAGGCTACAGTCCATGGGGTCATAAGAGTCAGACACGATCTAGCGACGAAACTGCCTCCATCACTTGCCTACTCGTGGCTGACATGGCTGTGGTCACATTCCCCCCCAGCGTGACACGGTTTCATGTAATGATGGCCACCAGGCCATTAGGAGACAAGCCAGCTGTCGCTTCCCTCCAAGTTGTTAAATGAAGGTGTTGTTAAATGAAGGTTGTTAAAGTGCCCAGATGTTGGGCACCTCTCTCTGGAACAGCCCTTGTGAGGCCTCTGTGAGCTGCACTAGGCACTTAATGATGCCCTGTTCCTGGCTGACGTATCCTTTATGTGGGTATCTTAAAAGATAGCCACTAGTTCATCCCCCCTTTCGAAAGCTTTGGTAGTTAGAAGTTTTACTTTGCAAAAGAAGTTATTCAAAGCTTTAGGGGCACTGTTCTTTAAAAAAAAATTTATTGAAGTATAGTTGACTTACAGTGTCGTGTTACTTTCTGTTATACAACAAAGGGATTTAGTTATATATCTATATACATTCTTTTTGAGCCCAGTTCTTTTGGTTCCATTTCAGAGGGAACTTCTTAACACCATCTTGGCAAGGTAGCAAGGTAGCTACCTAGACTGTTTCTACAACAGGTGGGTTGGGACTCAGGTACAATGGTGGTTTTTGGTTCTCACACCACCCTCACTAATTGTAACCTTAGAAAGCGTTTCCCTTCCCCAGCACGTTTCCTCATCTGGTCAAGCTTAGTCTCTCCTCCACACAGCTGCCACAGGCTTTTTCTTTCAAAACAAATGTTTCTAACACCACTACCTTCCTTCGTTCCCTTCTGGGCCCCGCATAGTGCCCACAACTCACTGCAGGGTACTGACCTTGACAGGCAGACCTTTGGGAGCTGGATTCATTCTTGTCGTATTTGCACTCCACCCATCCTTCCATTCTAGGGCTTCCCTGGTAAAGAATCTGCCATGCAGGAGACTCTCCACAGTGCAGGAGACTCCGGTTCGATTCCTGGGTCAGGAAGATCCGCTGGAGAAGGGATAGGCTACCCACTCTAGTATCCTTGGGCTTCCCTTGTGGCTCAGCTGGCAAAGAATCTGCCTGCAATGCGGGAGACCTGGGTTCGATCCCTGGAGAAGGGAAAGGCTACCCGCTCCAGTGTTCTGGCCTGCAGAACTCCCTGGACTGTGTAGTCCATGGGGTCGTAAAGAATCGGACACTACTGAGCGACTTCCACTTTCACTTTCATCCTTCCATTCACTGAGTCTGCCTGCTTTCTCAGGGGTCAGCACCTCTCCTCACCAGATCTCTGCCTTTCCTCTCTGTCCCATTTGAAATACCCCATCTCCTCCTTTGGATTCCAGCTGACATGCCACTGCCATGTGTGTGTGTGTGTGTCTGTGTATGTCTGTGTGTATGTGTGTCTCTGTGTGTGTGTGTGGGCCAGGATATGGATGGAGAGGTAGTTTCCGGGAAAGGAAACAGAGACTGCAGAGGAGAAAGAGTTTGGTGGCTGTGTGTGTGTTTGGCCAGGATGTGGATGAAGGGGGCGTTTCCAGGAAAGGAAAAAGAAAATGCAAAGGAGAGTGAGTTTGGGGCACTCCCTGAAGGACTGAGGAAGGCTTATATTCCTGGCATGTAGAGAGAGTAGTGGGAAATGAATCTCTAAACTTAGGGCTTTGGGACTATGCTCAGGAGTTCGGATTTTACTCTGAATGTGGCACAGAGGTTATGAGAGGTTATATTATATTTTGCTTTGGACTATGTCTGTCTTCTCTTCTAGGCTGTGAGTTTCTTGCGGATGGAATCATGCCTCCAGCACCTCCCTTGTCCCCTCCTCACCCCCCTGCCGTCTCTTACTCATATGTGGTGGGTGTTAGTAAAAGTTCAGTGTTCAGTAGAATAGATGCAAAGGAGGGAAGGCTGAGGTAATGAACCTAAAGATGCTAGAAGTTATTGAGATCCCTTCTCATTTCTCCCAGCTCATGTTTTAATGTCTTTGAACCCTATTGGTATAAGATTGGCAGACAGAATTTATAAAAAAAGCAAGTTTTCATTGATTGTAATTGATGTTTATTATGTGTACTGTAGCCTCATTATTTTATGTGCAAAGAATGTTTCTTTAGTGATACTCTTTAGGGAGATAATATGCAAAGAGCTCGTCTCTTTCATTTTTACTAACACCTCTGCAGTTTGCTACATCATCACCTTCAAACCGTAGTCTAATCCACTGGATTGCTTTCCAAAGCACTTCTTCTAACATTACATTCCCTGGGTATTAAAAAAAAAATAACTGACTTTAAAAGAAGTAATAACTGACAAGTGAAGCTAAACAGGTGTTTGTCCCCTTCAGCCTTTTGTGGTCTGTGTATCCATCTCTCATAGCTGAGTGATGGAATCTGCGGTCTTGAGATGATGTTACTCAAAGGGGATGTGAAACCATGCTCTCTAATGAGTAGTCTCTGGATATGGAGAGAGCTGAATCTGGTTCTAAAATCAGGCTACACTGCTAATTAGCAGTGTGAGATCTTGAACAAACCTCCTAATACGTGAAAGCTCCAGCGTCCCCATTTGTAAGTTAAGTAAGTATTCATATTGTGGTTTTAACATCAGTATTTGAAAAGAAAATGTAGAAAGTGCTAAGAAGAGTTCAAACAATAGCAAGTACTAAAGAAACAGCAGTTGTTGTCATTTATAGTTAAAACCTTGCTTCTTGCCATGGGGTTTTAATCCAGTTAGTGAACTTTGGTGCTTCCATATCTTTATCTCTAAAATGGGGGATAATGTTAGCAGTAATAGGTGTATTAAGTGGATCACATGATCAAGAGTTTAGGAAGTGCTTGGCATATGGTAAATCCTTGATTAATGAAGCTTCTCTTACTATTAATGTCAGTTATCATCATGTATGGTTGCTTCCTACTTTCAAATGCCAAGTAAAAGTGAATTTTCAGACTACATAAAGGCTAAGTTTTGAACAAGCAAAAGGGACTGTATCAGACATAATTGATACTTCACTTAATGTGATATGCCTGGAAGCTAGGAGTATTTTCAGTTTCTGATTTATCTGAATGATTGTCTGTGTTGTGGTAACTGTAGTATTCTGGAGTCTCCCCAGTTTGGTTGATGCCAATGAAAGATGCCCAATAACTCAAGGCTCAAAAATTATCTTCATTAAACAGAATTGTTACTTCTGCTTAGATCAGTGTTGGATGAAGACCAAGTATTATTAAAATGGTCCGGTCACAAAAAGACAAATAGTGAATCATTTCACTTACATGAGCTACCTAGAGGTGTTAAATTCATGGAGTCAAATAGATTGGTAGTTGCCAGGGGCTGGAGTGGGGAGGAGAAATGGAAAGCTGTTATTTAATGGGTACAGTGTCTCAGTTTTGAAAGATGGAAAGAGTTGTGGAGATTGGTTGGACATCAGTGTGAATATATTTAACACTACTGAACAGTATACTTAAAAATGATTAAAATAGTAAATTTTATGCTATGTGTGTTTTACCACATTTTATAAAAATACAGGATGCAATAAAAGCACAATTTAATGGCTTTTAAAGAATAGGCATGATAGTGGAATTGTAAGGTTTTTTTTTGTTTTTTTTTTTTTTTTTAATCAAGGGAGGGCCAAACTGCTGTGCCCCTCTGTGGAGAAAGGATAGGAAGGTACCCAGAAGGGCCCTGCCAGTTGCAGGTGGAGAACATGGAATGCGGGGATGGCAGTGCTATAATAAGAAAGAGAAGTGGCCAAAGCAGAGGAAGGATGATATGGATGGTGCTGGTACAGCAGTTTGCCCTTCCTGAGTGCAGGGCACAGTTCACAAGGCTTTGCTTGTTTTAACTCAGTCCTCTTTCACAGGTGAGTAACCCAAGGCAAAGAGAGAGTAAACCACTTAGCCAAAGGCACACCTATAGTTAATGGAAGAGCTGGGGTTTAGCTTATATGCAGAGTACATCATGAGAAATGCTGGACTGGATGAAGCACGAGCTGGAATCAGATTGCCGGGAGAAATATCAATAACCTCAGATATGCAGAAAACATGACCCTTATGGCAGAAAGCGAAGAAGAACCAGAGCCTCTTGATGAAATTGAAAGAGCAGAGTGAAAAAGTTAGCTTAAAAGTCAACATTCAGTAAACTAAGATCATGGTATCTGGTACCATCACTTCATGGCAAACAAATGGGGGAAACAGTGGAAACAGTGACAGATTTTATTTTGGGGGGCTACAAAATCACTGTAGATGGTGACTGCAGCCATGAAATTAAAAGATGCTTGCTCCTTGGAAAAAAAGTTATGACCAACCTAGACAGCACATTAAAAAGCAGAGACATTACTTTGCCAACAAAGGTCCATCTTGTCAAAGCTAGGGTTTTCCCAGTAGTCTTGTATGGATATGAGATTTGGACTATAAAGAAAGTTGAGTGTTGAAGAATTGATGCTTTTGAACAGAGGTGTTGGAGAAGGCTCTTGCGGGTTCCTTGGACTGCAAGGAGAGCCAACTGGTCCATCCTGAAGGAAATGAGTCCTGATTATTCATTGGAAGGACTGATGCTGAAGCTGAAACTCTTGTCCTTTGGCCACCTGATGAGAGGAGCTGACTCATTTGAAAAGACCTTGATGCTGCGAAAGATTGAAGGGGGAGGAGAAGGGGACAACAGAAGATGAGATGGTTGGATGGCATCACCGACTCACTGGACATGAGTTTGAGTAGGCTCCAGGGGTTGGTGATGGACAGGGAGGCCTGGCGTGCTGTAGTCCATGGGGTTGCAAAGAGTCGGACACAACTGAGCGACTGAACTGAACTTAATTTTCTGATGGGCTTCCTCAATGGCTCAATGGGTGTGATTCCACCTGCAATGCAGGAGACGTGGATTTGATCCTCAGGTCGGGAAGATCCCCTGGAGAAGGAAATGGCAACCCACTCCAGAATTCTTGCCTGGGAAATCCCATGGACAGAGGAGCCTGGTGGGCTATGGTCCATGGGGTTCCAGAGAGTCAGATGTAACTTGGCCTGCACGCACGCATGCAGGCCCAGAGCCCATGTTTTAAGTACTGCGCTCAGCCGCGGTGCTGTGTTTTCTGACACTAACAGCAGTTCCTACGGTTTCATCTATTGCAGTGCTGCACTGTTGTTACAGTATGCTCCTCTGTTCAGTCTCACATCCATCCTATCTTCTGGTTTTCACCACAACCCTGGGAGATCAGCAGGGGTGGGCATTATCACCCACTTGTTACAGATTAGGCAGTTTGCAACTCAGTGACCCAAACAGAGTCCCTACCCCCTTAAACACCAGGATTTTTCCCTCAACTCTGCACGGGTGGTCCAAGGCTGACTGTACACTCTAAACCTTGCACAGGTTTACTTCGACATTATGATCAAGATAGAAATCTTCCATCACTGTTATGGAAGTATACATGGTTCAGAACTTTGAGTGGAATGGTAATTATAAAGCTCCATTTAACTTTCTCTGAGCAGGAGATAGGCAGGGGAAGAGGATGGGAAGTTTTCAAGGAGGCAGGAGGACATGGTTCTCAGAGCTTTGCCTCAGGAGCATGTAAGAGGGCGCAGTCAGGGTGACCCTCAAGACATGAGTCAGTGGTAAAGGAAGGGCTAATGGACAGCCAGACCCAAGTACAGACTGGACAGTAACTGGGCTATAGGTAATGCTGAGTTGTTGTTTTGAGTCTTTAAATCTGTTTAAGCATCCCTTAAAAATTCTCAGATCTGAAAGTGTGCCATGAATACAAAAAGATAAAATGTTGCACCATTCTGTGAGGTCTTGCAGGTGGAGGTATCTCCATATCTTAGTTAAGGAAAGCCAGGCCAGGAAGGTAATAGCTTTTTGATAAAAATGCAAAATCCCAAAGTAAAGAAGTCAGAGTCAAATTCTCCTTGAAGAGCTCCTATTTTCAAGTTCCTTTTTCATGAGCATGCATTCCCCATCACTCTTGATTCCTGTTGCTTTTTGTTGTTTTGGCAGCTGACAGCTCACCAAATATATACCTATTTCACTGTATATATTTCACCATAGCATTATTTCACTCCTGCTGCCCTGTGTCCTTTGAAGTAGTGTGGCTCATGTTGGCAGCTCCTGTTTTCAGGTGAAGAAACTAAAACTCAGTGGAGTTAAGGGACTTAACTGACAAATCAGTAATTACTTCCCGATATTAAGTCTCATCTTTAGACCAGATGCACAGTCCTTGATACCAAACAACATGTAATTCTTAAGGATCTCTAATTTTGCACTTAGGCGATAAGTCACAGAGCCCCTTAGATGGTACTGTAGCACGCCACTCTTCCAGACCCCCAACAGAATCCAACTTTGAATTGCACATGGTTCTGTTTCTCTGTACTTCTTTTGTGGTAGTCTCTGGGTGGTGCGTGTGCCTGCCTCTGTGCATTTCATCTTGTGTGGGGGTCCTTCCCTGGTGGATCCAGGGTAATTTGAAGGGGAGACGGAATTGGCGTCCTAGGAAAAAACTTATTTAATTACAGATATAGAGAGAGATTAGAAACGGATAGTGTAGCAGGAAATATTAGTGGAGAAAAAGAGGCTGAATAACTTGGTTTACGTGGGATACCAATACAATTCCAAGACAAGGAATTTGCACCATCTACATTGGGCCACCAGAGCCACTTGAATATTGGAAGGTGCCTCTCCTTGGGCTCCTTCTCGCATGGAACTTAAAAGCCAGGACAAGTAAGTAGACATGATGGGCACCCACACTCCAGATAGGAATTCAGCCAGAAAAGCGGGGAGCAAGAAAGAACGACACAGGGGAACCAGTCTTTCCAGAAACTGATCCGATTTCTTTATTTTTTAGGTTTGCTTATATACCTTTTGTTACACATAGGGATGAATACAGAGTCACGGGGGCGGGGGGTGGGGGGTGGGCAGCAGTTCTGTCCTTTATCAAAATCAAGTGTTTCACATAAATGTATAAAAAAGAGGTCTTAGGGGTTTTACATCATCTTCTGGCCATGAGACCTGCTGACATTTTACAACCCTTTCTTTCTGATAACAGTCAGTTAACCAGAAAACTTATTTTTTCCAAGGGTGTTTTTTCTTAAACCAGGCTCCACCCTCTGAAGGTACCAGATAAAGTTGCATTCCTATAGGGTGAGGGTGTAGTGGGTTACAACTAAGAAAGGAATTTATTTAACTTAAGTTTAACATGATTAATCTTAAAGGTTAATACTTATTTCTCCTATATGCTAGTTATATTCATTATAAGGGCAGGGAATATGGAGATTTAGCAACAAACATCAGCCCAACAAATGAAAACCCTTCACCAGTGTTCCCCTTAAGATCTATTTAGTCTTAAGATAGTGATAAAGTTACATTTTTGTGTAGCAAGGACACAGTGATTTATAACAAAGTACAGTGATCTATAACAAAAGAGAAAATCCATTAACTCAAAAGGTCTAGTATTGCTAACATCAAAAACTACTATATTTCCTTTTCTATATTCCAAATACATTAATATGTTCCCAGGTGCCTAAGGATATGGAGGCCTGGCGGCAATCATTGACTCAACAGTGAGAAAAGCCCTATACTAATTAAGACTTTCAAAATACTCCAAACTCTCTGTGCTGTTTATGGTTGAGAGGCAGTAAACAATCATGTGCATAGTGGCAGGAGTGTGGATAATCCTGTCACACAAGCTAGTCTGCCAGCAGAGAGGTTTGACCTGAGACACCCTTGTCACGCCCAGGAATTTTATTGACTGGAGCTGCATGTTTACTCCTTCTCTGAGAGAACCAGTGGGGAACAGCCCCCATAAAGTCAGAGGTGTAGATGAGAGCATGAAACAGTAAAGTAGGTAGACTCTGGTTTTGGGGGTAGATGCTCGGGAACAGGGGTTTCCTGAGGCTCGATCCCGCCTTTGCGTATGCCGAAGCCTCCTTCCTCATGACCTTTGCCAAGGGCGGAGTTCCTCACGCTGGCTTCCGGCAATCTTGGGTCTGTTTGGGCAAAAGTCTCACAGAATGGATTGAGTTGTTGTATACTGAGGGAAAGTTCCGAATAGGCATTTTACAGAAGACAAGTCTCAGGAGCTAAGAGGTCTTCCTGAGGTTCATCAGGAACTGGAACCTTTTCTTGAGAACAAATGTGGCTATTTTAAGGTCTCGAGGACCCTGATTCTGATCCTGAATCTGCTCCTTTATTCGCTGTGTGACCATGACCAGCTCACTTCACCTCTCTGTGCCTTGACATCCTCATCTGCAGAATGTGGTTTAGAAAGTCTACTTCTGTATTTAAAAAAATTGAGTGAGAGCATCCTTATGGAGTGGGAAGCACTTTGGCACATGTTGGTTATAGTTGAAGCTGAAGTAACCCTCGTTGCTTTCCCTTCTCTTCTCGGAAGCAATGGTTCTCAAAGTGTGGCCCCCAGACCAGATTAACCTCAGCAGTATACTCAGCAGAAACTCACATTTTAGGCACCTACTCTGGGGACTGGGTTGGTGATCCGTTCCTTAACAAGCCCTCCAGGTGATGCTATGCTCACTCATATTTGAGAACCATTTCTTTCAAGTCACCTCCCTTTGGGAGTCTGTTCCTGTTTCTAGCTTCTGAGTGGGAATGAACACTGATTTGAACATGATGCCTCAGGCTCTGGGCCCTTCTCTAACACCAGTTTCTGTTCAGCTCTAGCGTTAGCTGCTCTACACTCCTGGATATCCTGCACGGTCCCTTGGGCATGATGGGCCATTATGGTAGTTCTGTTTAATTTATTTTTCCCTCTGCTATTCTCTGCCAACAAATGTTGAACACTTCTGAGAGCTGGCCAAATATCCCGGTTTTAGACAAGCCTCCTTGTCTTCTTAATTGCTCTCCTGTGTGTCTCCCTGGAATGGCTGTGCCTATCCATCCAGGCTCCTCTCCAGATGGTGGGTGGACGGGCCTCATTCTCCTCATCAGTGACAATGTGGTGGCACCTTTGTCGCTCCAGGCTCAACATCATGACCTGTCTGCCCTCTCGCTGTCAGAGATGACAGGGGTCTCAGGAAAGCAGGTGGCAAGTGCTCCAGAGAATCTATTAGGGTTAGTGATTGCTGCAAAACCATTTGCTCCAGACAAGAGATTGCTTACAAATAACTCTGTCTCAACAAGCCGGGGTCTGTTATCCACTAATTATTTTTGGATTAGGAAGGGCTAACAGGACTTGGCCTTGGGAGGTCAGAGTAGTTTGAGTAGATAACTAGGTTGCTACATTCCCCAGAGGAAAGAAGATTCTGTGAGATCAAGGCTTCAGCATTTTGATGGAAAGGAAACCATGCTCTTGTTTTTTCTCTGATAAATGTGGATACAGGACTACCTTTGTATGATTTGCCAAATGTCAGCTATTGTATCTTGTGGTTGAACCACTTGGAGGATACTGATGTTGTGGTATCAGCAGCAAAATTCTTAGTAGGTGACAAGGAGCAGGAGAAGAAGGAAAGACTAATGATTAGGAGGTGACTGAGATCATCCAGATAAGTGGTAATCATCCCCTGATTAAGGCCATGGAATGGAGTGTTCAAGTGAAGTCCAACAAGCCTGGACTTGAATTTCTGTGCCCTCACTCTCCCCTCTCCTCTGAGACCTTGGGCAAATTAAGAAAGAGTCTGTGTTTGCTGATTTCTAAACTGAGGGAAAATAAATAATCCCGTGGCATCACTATGAAGATTAAGTGAAAAACTTTTTAAGATGAATTTATTTTAGCAAAAGATCCAGTACATAGTAGACTCAACAAAGGCGAGCTCTAGTTATTCTTACAGGAAGAGTGGTCATGAATTGATGTGGTGAATGAGGCAGAGAGAAATGTCTAGGACTGTATCCCAGGAGTCTTGGGATCACTGGTAAATGAAACAGTTTGGGGTAATGAGAGAAACAAGATGGAAGTCAAGCCAAAGACCAGAAAGTAGCAAGGAGAAACCAGGTAGATGTGAATGAAAGCACTGAGACTTTGAGTAAGTCACACACACACACCCTGCTTTGATGATGACATCAGACAAATGAGGTGTGAGAATATTTAAATGATGGCTCCCAGGGCCTCTTCTCTGGGTCATTATGAAACAGTGTCCAATTAGCTATGAGCCAAATTCTGATCTTATTTTTTTCATTAGTCCAGGACACTTTTTTCTCTGTAAAGCCCCATTTTTAATTTCTTTCTTTCTTCGTACCTTCTCTTATAGATCATACACATTGAACCATTATCGTATGGTAGTGACTCATGATGAAAAATTCCATTTCAGAGTGTAAATGGTCAATGTGCTTAATTGAATAGGAATTCTAAATTAATTCTGAGGTGGATTATCAGTGAAATGGTTTGCCTGAGCGGTCTCTGCACTGTACTCAGGCACGGCACAGGGCCATAGGACATGGCCTTTCCCTTTTCACTCTGTTTGCTAAAGAGCCAGACAGACTTTGGGTGAAATCCCAGCTCAACCACTTATTGCTGCTGCTGCTGCTGCTGCTAAGTCACTTCAGTCATGTCCAACTCTGTGAGACTCCATAGATTGCAGCCCACCAAGCTCCCCCGTCCCTGGGATTCTCCAGGCAAGAACACTGGAGTGGGTTGCCATTTCCTTCTCCAATGCATGAAAGTGAAAAGTGAAAGTGAAGTCGTTCAGTCATGTCCGACTCTCTGTGACCCCATGGACTGCAGCCTACCAAGCTCCTCCGCCCATGGAACTCTCCAGGCAAGAGTATTGGAGTGGGGTGCCATTGCCTTCTCTGCAACCACTTATTGGGCAAGTAATTTTTGGCAATTTACTTAATCTCTTTGTTAGCCTTACTTTTGTCTGCCATACACTGGGGATAAGAACATACATGTGTGTCTTATATTTACAACGTGAGTGAAGTCGCTCAGTAGTGTCCGACTCTTTGCGACCCCATGGACTGTAGCCTACCAGGCTCCTCCCTCCATGGGATTCTCCAGGCAAGAGTACTGGAGTGGGTTGCCATTTCCTTGTCCAGGGGATCTTCCCGACCCAGGGATCGAACCCAGATCTCCCACATTCCAGGCTGATGCTTTAACCTCTGAACCACCAGGGAAGCCCCCTATATTTACAAAGTCTTCCCTGATTTCCCAAGCCTGGTTTATATGTGTGTCTGCTGTGTTCCCACAGCACCGTAGACCTTCCTTGTCATGGGGTTTTGCATGTTCACTTAGAATTATCAGAATATCTGTCATCCTTCCCTTGTGGCTCAGAGGTTAAAGTGGCTGCCTGGAATGCAGGAGACCAGGGTTCAATCCCTGGGTCGGGAAGATCCCCTGGAGAAGGAAATGGCAACCCACTCCAGTACTCTTGCCTGGAGAATCCCATGGAGGGAGGAGCCTGGTAAGCTACAGTCCATGGGGTCGCAAAGAGTCGGACACGACTGAGCGACTTCTCTTCTCTCTTAGATGTCTGTGTTGTATATCGCTGTGTTCCTGGTTTCATCCTGAGTGTGCAGAATATAGTAGCTGCTCAGTAAATACTGGCTGAGTTGAATTGAATAGTGTGTCTTTGAGAAATTGCTTTGTCCTGCCCCTTTCATGTGCCTCTTAGTCATCTTCAGTCTCGGGAGGTGGCCATGGAAAGATTCTTTCCCTACAGATTTTTATTAATAACAGTCCTTTGAATCCACTGACTGCTTCGTTGTTCCCATAGCCCTTTTGTGTCTGGGGCATCGCTGGGGGTACAGGGCCTGTGCAGCTGAAGGGGACAGAGTAGAGCTCAGCAGACAGGCACTAGGTCTCTATCATCACAGATATGAAGTCAGGTCAGTGGAAGAGCTGCTATCTGCACCCGCGCTGGCATGACTCCACAGCCCTTGTTCTTTGGACTCTGTTCCCTCTCCTAATTCCTCTCTGTCTTGAGGTTTGCTCTTAGATGTATCTCCATCACTTTTCCTGCCAGTATTCTTTGCCACTTCTGTATTGGTTGCCTAAAAGAAGATGACATTCTACATATGATATGGGAAAACTTGCTCAACCTAAGGATTTAAAGATGAGAGACCCACCTCTTTCTTTAGAGATAAGCACAATCATTTTGATAACTTCAGTCAGTTGTTTTAGAAGTTGATCACTGATGTGTCAGGGTTAAAAATGGAGGGAAACTTCTTCCTTTCCATAGTTAATTTTGAACTTCTATCCTCATCCCCCAAACTTTATTCAGAAATTAATGCTTTTATTCTTGACTCAGATGTTCCTTGTGGGTATTTCTGGGGCACTCTCCAGCCTTAACTTGGCAATCTCAAAGGACAGGATAGCAATTCTCAGGGGGATTGTCAGCCCTAAGGGAGGGGTGCTGTGTGAGCAGTGGCCACATGACCAGATTTCCTGGGAAATTTCTAGTTTTCAGTATGCTGTTGCACAAGCCAACAAGTCCATTGACACCTTTGGTACGTGCACTTTCCAGAATCACATGCAATTGGCTATGATGCATTATCATAAGATGCTGTGGAGTTTCTTTACATTCTACCTTACTACAAAGATGATGTGAGTGGATACCTACATGATGTAGTGATACCTACATTACAAGGCATATTAGTTACATAACTAACATGAAAACAAGAAATGGTGGATAAAAATCATGCAGTAAAGTCCTGTTGTTTGATGTGAGCTACAGTTTTGATTCTGAGCTTCCTGGTGTTCACAGGAAAAAGACAAACACAACCAGTTTTAATATTTATAGTGTCAGTTCAAAGCAGAGTTGGTCAGGGGACTCACAGGGGAAGCACAGATTGTGCTTCATTTAATGTGGCTGCACATTTTTAAATTCAACATGCAGTATGAAGTTTTTATACCACATGCATCCTAAGTTGCTTCAGTTGTGTCCCAAATCTTTGCAACTCTTTGGACTGGAGCCAGAGAGTCTGGAGCCAGGCTCCTCTGTCTATGGGATTCTCCAGGCAAAAATACTGGAGGGGGTTGCCATGCCCTCTTCCAGGGAAGTTTTTGTACTACTGACTTAAAAATTGGAAAACGTGTATCCTGCAATCTTTTCAGATTGTACCTTTCTGGGTGGGGAAATGACAACAGCCATCAAAATTTGGCATTCCAATACAAAATGGAAATGAAACAGCTTTGAACTAACAATTTAGGAATTTTCTAGACCCACTCAATAGACAAATAGCCTGTTATTCAATTATAGAACATATATTATTTCTTATGTAATTGAAAGAGAGTAATTTCCCAGCAAAGCATCCTAAGACTGCTGGCAAGACTTCATTTGGAATACAGATGTCTTTACATCACTAATGGAACTTCGCTAATGCTAAAATTCTTGAAGTTCAGCACTGAAAGAAGACTAAGACTGTTTTGCACACTTTACAAATAATATGCTTCTGTGGGGGTGAATGCTGACTCGTACAATTCAGGTGGTGGCTTATTTGGATATTCATAAGGTCCCTCTTTGCTGATTATGTCAGCACAACCTCTATTGAATTATGGATTGGGTATTTAATCAAGGCCTGTACCTTATTATTAGCTGTGTAACATTCCATTGTTTCAGTGGAAAATGAAATGTGTACAACCTGATGCACATGAAGAGCTAGGGGTCCACTAATAAATAATGTTTTACAGGGTACTCTTTTTTATCCTTATAATCCCTACCTGCCAGGGAAATGAGAATACACAAAGTACACCTTGCACCGGTGGATCAGAGAAGCACTCCTGTCAGTGGTGGCTAGCTAGACCCCACGTGCGTGTTTCATGAGCTTGCTTCTCCTATCGTAATCCTGAAATTTGAGTCAGGACTGTTTTCGGAGAAATGCTAATATATGTCAGAGAGTTTGTATTCTAATGTAATCACTCAGGAGGTTTGATTTAGTCTGGTGATTCTGACCACATGGTTGCATCTTAAGTAGAACACTTAAAAGTACCATTGCTGAGGATGTCCCTGGTGATCCAGTCATTAAGACTTTGAGCTTCCAGTGCAGGGAGCATGGGTTCAATCTCTGGTCAGGAAACTAAGAGAGGAGACCGAATCAGAGGAGGGCAGGGATGGAGGCAGTATAACCTCTAATACGTTCTCGCTCATCTAATTAGAGAAGTTTCTGCCTGAATCAAACTGTTGTAATTTGCCAGGTCCTGAAACACCTGTGACTCACAGAGGGCTTTCACCCGCGTTCTCCTTCCCTGGGTGGGAGGGGAGAGTCTTCTCTAGCCCTGAGGCCCATGTCAGTGTAAGGAGGAGTGAGGTGCCTGGATGTGGAGAAGCAGGAGTTCTGACTCTTTTCACATTCTTGTTATGTGATGGGCACTTAACTCTTTTTAGGAAAGTCTTGATTTAAAAAAAAAAAAAAAAAAAAGATGGTAAGAAAAAGTGGAGTGCAGCAGGGGGAATTGGTCTATTCTTAATAAATTCCCTCTCCACCATCAGTCTTGTCTAACGATGCCCTTTCAGGCTTTAAGACAACTGCATCTCCTCCATGAAACCTCCCGCATTCTCTTTTGCTTATCTTCATTTCCATTCTCCCATCATTTTGCTGACTACTTCTTGTCTCCCTAATAGTGTCTGTTTCATGAGAGCACTGCCTGTCTCCCCTGGAAATCACGAATCCTCTGAAGAGAGGGATTAGTTACTCATTTTTTCTAATTATTTTCCTCCACAGTCAAATGCTTGGTGCGCAGAAGGCTTTATTGCTCTAGGTGAGCTGGTTTATGGCTCACAAGTTATTAGGAAACAACTGTAGTTTGATGAAATGGCCCTGGGGTTTCTGCATCTGATTGCCTGGTGGGCATCTGCATCAGAATGTGCCAGAGGCAAGAGGTAAACATGCCCAGAAAGGGAGGGATCAACCCTCTCAGCCCCTTTCCAATCTCCCTTCTCTGTTTCACGCCCCAGGTAATAGTAACATTATACAAATACGTTTTCTCAGCCCGATCCTGGGAATTCTTTATTCTTCCCCTCTCAATACACCCAATATTGATTCTCTGGCTTCATCTCCTGCGTATATTTCTCCATATGTTCCTGTTTCTCCATCTCTACAAGTTTAAGTCCAGGTTTAACTGCGCTTCCCACAGTATCTATGCCTTGTTGTCTGCGCCTTGCAGCTGGAATGACCTTTCTAACACCCAGACATGTTACCTAAGTTTTCTGTTTAGAATTCTCAACAGCTCACCATCATCTTTGCCTCCTCGTGATCAGCTCTGTACTTCCCCCTCCAGCCTCTTCTGTTTGTGCTATAATGCTTTGTATTTTATCATCTAAAAATCTCATCCTCCCTTGCTGTTGCACTGAATTTTTTGTGATGATAGAAATAGTCTACATCTTTGCTCTCCAGTATGGTAGCCATTAGCCATAAGCCTGTTGAGTACTTGAAATACGGTTGATGTGACAGAAGAATTGAATTTTTATTTTATTTAATTTTATTTAACTTAGATGTGAATAGCCATATACTCAGAGAAGGCAATGGCACCCTACTCCATTACTCTTGCCTGGCAAATCCCATGGACAGAGGAGCCTGCTGGCTGCAGTCCATGGGGTTGCTAAGAGTCAGATACAACTGAGCGACTTCACTTTCACTTTTCACTTTCATGCATTGGAGAAGGAAATGGCAACCCACTCCAGTGTTCTTGCATGGAAAATCCCAGGGTCGGGGGAGCCTGGTGGGCTGCTGTCTATGGGGTCACACAGAGTCGGACACAACTAAAGCGACTTAGCAGCAGCAGCAGCAGCAGCCATATACTAGTGTCTCCAATCCATGTGCCGTTGCAGGAGACGTGGGTCAGGAAGATTCCCTTGGATAAGGAAATGGCAACCTCTTCAGTATTCTTGCCTGGGAAATCCCATGGATAGAGGCCTGGCAGGCTAGAGTCCCTGGGGTCACAAAAGAGTCAGACATAACTTAGTGACTAAACAACCACTATATTGGACAGCACTGTTCTGGGCTCTTTATACTAAAGTATCCTTTACCGCTGTACCTTGGATCAAGGTTTGCTCTCTTTCCAGAGTACTCATCCCTGAATCCTTTCCAATAAAACTCGTACCAGTCTGTAAGAATCAGCCCTGCTACTCTCCCCTCACTCCTGCTGAAAGAACGTGAGGCTGAATGTGGTGCTGCTTCAGCTTTGTCCTCACCCCCACCATGAAACGCATCGTGTGTTTTACTTTTACATTGTACAGTCTCTTGCTTCTGTCTTTTCCCTTCTGTCTCCTCCATTGAACAGTGGCTACCTCCGGCATGTGCATGCTCCAGTCGCTTCTGTCACATCTGATTCTATGCAAACCCATGGACTGTAGCTCACCAGGCTCCTCCGTCCGTGGGATTCTTCAGGCAAGAATACTAGAGAGGGTTGCCATGCCCTCCTCTAAGGGATCTTCCTGACCCAGGGATCGAACCCATGTCTCCTGCATTGGCAGGCGGGATCTTTACCACTAGTGTCTCCTGGGAAGCAGCTGCCTCCAGAGTAGGAGCTTAATCTCTCCCCCATGGTATCCCAAGGATATTGCACAGTGCCTGCTGCCCCCAACACAGCAAGGAGCCTTGCGATACAGGGTAAGTGGACAGGCAGTTCTACATTCTGGCCCCCTTTCTGCTACTTAACAATTCTGCAGCTTTGGCCAAGTCCACCTCCCTGAGCCTTAATTTTTTCGCCTGTCAACGGACCGTTGTGATTCCTTCATTGTTTAAGCGATTATGAGGATTACTGATAAAGTACATCAAGTCCCTGGGACATATGCACCCTTGGTAATTGATAGCTACTTTTATTAGATGTTCTGTACATGTTTGAGCCTTTCGCTCTGGCAATTCCTCAGGTACTTGAGTGCTAATCAGTATGTTAACCAGTTAATTAGGATTCACTTTTTACGACAACCCTAATAAGGCAGTTATGACTATCACATTTGATGTTTGAAGTCATACTCCACAGCTAGGAAGTGGCTTAACTGGGATGCAAACCCAAGTTTTTTGAATGCAAAGCCCTGCTAGACTTCCCCAGGACCACTCTCACGTGAATTTGTACTTAATTCCAGGTAATGATGCACATATTCAATTAAAGCAAATCATAGGGGAGATCATTTTAACACAGCCAACAGAATAAGTGGAGAAGGCAGTGGCACCCACTCTGGTACACTTGCCTGGAAAAATCCCATGAATGGAGGAGCCTGGTAGGCTGCAGGCCATGGGATCTCGAAGAGTCGGACATGACCGAGCGACTTCATTTTCACTTTTCACTTTCATGCATTGGAGAAGGAAATGGCAACCCACTCCAGTGTTCTTGTCTGGAGAATCCCAGGGATGGAGCCTGGTGGGCTGCTGTCTATGGGGTCGCACAGTCGGACATGACTGAAGCGACTTAGCAGCAGCAGCAGAATAAGTAGAACAAGTAGACTTGGGAGACTGCAGTTGGATTCTTTGTACAGAGTTTCCATTCCCTGCCTGCAATTTTTAGGTAAAGAGATAAGGAAACATTTAATCCTTCCTCTCAATTAGACTGTGTAATAGATTGTCATGAACATTTTCAAGATAAGTGTTCAATGATAGTGTTGTGAAGTGCATTGATCAGCTGCATTCCCAGAAGTATCATTGATTATCAGGTCTGTGTAAAGCAGAAAGGCTGCTACGGTCTGATCCTTGGAGGACTCAAACTTGAGGGTTTGAAGGTAGTTCATAGGAGCTTCAAGTCAGGCCCTCACTTTCTTTATCTGTACAATAAGCTTTGGCTTTTGAAGAGACTCAACTGGAGCTGAGATGCTGGCCCCTTTACTGACATCACTGGGTTCCTTCCGCTTCAGTTGCTTTTTGTTTTCTGAACATCAGTTCCCTTCTCTGCCACTTTAATGGAGTATCTTACTATATAAGGGCACTAGGTTTTATGCGCACTGGGTCAACCTGCTCTGGAAAGGCACCTGTCACTGAGATAGAGTTCAGCATTGATGTTTGAGTAGACAGCACCAAGATAAAAGGCCCGCATGTGATGTTAGTGAACACCTGTGGTAAGAAGCATCCACCACACCTAAGAGCCTTACACAGAGCAATCCATTTAATCCCCACCACAGTCCTATGTGTTAGATACTGTCTGTCCCCATTTTATAACTGGGAAAACAGACACACAGAGATTGCGTAACTTGCCAAAGATCAAACAGCCGGTAAGTTTAGAGCCAGCATGTGAACCTAGGGAGTCCAGCTTTAGAGTCTTTGCTTACACTTACAGTGCTGTATTGCCTTTCCATTGTCATATAGATGATTATAATATGAGGTCAGATGGTGTTAGTGGTTAAGATTGGCTCCCAAAAGTCTACATCACGGGATTGCTCATATATTAAAAGCTTTTTAGTAAAGACCACTACAGTGGATTACTGTAGGTTTACTGAGTCTGAATCCCTAAAATAGGGCCCAAATTAAAAAAAGTGTCTCCAATTGATTTATATGGACAGCCAGATTTGGGCATCACTACCATGAGAAAAGCACAAGCTGGACTCAAGATTGCCGGGAGAAATATCAATAACCTCACATATGCAGATGACACTACCCTTATGGCAGAAAGTGAAGAGAAACTAAAAAGCCTCTTGATGAAAGTGAACGAGGAGAGTGAAAAAGTTGGCTTAAAGCTCAACATTCAGAAAATGAAGATCATGGCATCTGGTCCCATCACTTCATGTGAAATAGATGGGGAAACAGTGGAAACCATGTCAGACTCTTTTGGGGGGCTCCAAAATCACTGCAGATGGTGATTGCAGCCATAAAATTAAAAGATGCTTACTCCTTGAAAGGAAAGTTATTGCCAACCTAGATAGCATATTGAAAAGCAGAGACATTACTTTGCCAACAAAGGTCTGTCTAGTCAAGGCTATGGTTTTTCCAGTGGTCATGTATGGATGTGAGAGTTGGACTGTGATGAAAGCTGAGTGCCAAAGAATTGATGCTTTTGAACTGTGGTGTTGGAGAAGACTCTTGAGAGTCCCTTGGACTGCAAGGAGATCCAACCAGTCCATTCTGAAGGAGATCACTCCTGGGTGTTCTTTGGAAGGAATGACGCTAAAGCTGAANTAATTTTCTGCATACAGGTCTTGCACATATTTTGTTAGATTTATAACTAAGCATTTCATTATTTGGGAGCTATTATGTTTAAAAAAATATATTTTTAGTTTCCTATTGTTCATCAAGGCTATGGTTTTCCCAGTGGTCATGTATGGATGTCAGAGTTGGACTGTGAAGAAAGCTGAGCTCCAAATGTTGATGCGTTTGAACTGTGGTGTTGGAGAAGACTCTTGAGAGTCCCTTCGACTGCAAGGAGATCCAACCAGTCCATTCTGAAGGAGAGCAGCCCTGGGATTTCTTTGGAAGGAATGATGCTGAAGCTGAAGCTCCAGTACTGTGGCNTTGGCCACCTCATGCGAAGAGTTGACTCATTGGAAAAGACCCTGATGCTGGGAGGGATTGGGGGCAGGAGGAGAAGAGGACAACAGAGGATGAGATGGCTGGATGGCATCACGGACTCGATGGATGCGAGTCTGAGTGACCTCCGGGAGTTGGTGATGGACAGGGAGGCCTGGTGTGCTGCGATTCATGGGGTCACAAAGAGTCGGACACGACTGAGCGACTGAACTGAACCATGAGAAAACAATACACCAAGTGCTGTGATGGTGCGGTTGAATGAGTGAACCAAAGGCAATACTCAAGAGGCAAGTGTTGGTTAGAAAAGGAGAGATTTGCTTTATTTAGGAGGCCAGCAACCTGGGGAGAAGGTGGACTTATGTCCCACAATCAACTCCATAGATTCTGCTTGGCCATGAAAGTGTTTAAAGGGAAAAGAGGGAAATGATCTTAGTTAATCTTTGAGGCTGGGGATCAGATTCTTCCTCATTTTCCATTGTATGCAGATTTGCTGACTCACTGTGATCTTTCTTTAGATGCTGTCCTGTTTACATGGTTTGCTTACAGTGTTACTGATGGGGAAGCTGGGGAAGAGATGCAGTTATCTGTTGATTACTTATTCTTCATTCCTACTTCTTTAATCTGAGAAAAGAATCAACAAGTTATAGACAAGGCATTGTATGATCAGGGAGTTGCAAATGCCATCCGATTTTGATGCATGGGGCATGTGCTCCAGGGGTTAGATTAAATATTGCCTAGTTATCTCACAGCTACAATTAAGATTTTTAAAGTTTGAGGTGAACAGAAATAGGCAAACAGGAAATGGGCAAAAGAGCTAATTCTTCTGCAGAATTGTGAAGTGAGGAGAGAGCAGGTGTTAAGGAGAGTTGGCATTTGAACTAGTATTGAAAGATCAATAGTGGTTGGCTTGGTTTCCTCTGTGGGAATAAATCTGGATTGTGCCTGGAAAGTTATGGGCTCTCAAGAGAGAGAAACAGGGACAGAGACACCTCTATTACTTCCTCTTCAGTGTAAGTGTATGTAGGGAGCTTAGTGATAAGAATGTCATGTTAACCAGGACCAAAATTAGAGTGAAATGTGTGCTGCAGTTCATAGGGTTGCAAAGAGTCAGACATGACTGGGCGACTGAACGACAAGCATGTCTTATATGGAATGACATCAGAGCCTTCACAAAATTGCTTCTGAAAATCTTTGCCCATATGTCCACAAACCTTGAAATCTCTCCCAGTTTTGCTTTTTGGCTTACTTTTGCTTGCAGCTGGAAAATAAAAAGTCCTGGGTGGCTGACACATTAAAACGTTAAATATTAATAACAGCACAACTGTTTTAATCTTTACGGCCTATACCCCTAGGGCCATAGCAGAACTGAAGGTGCAGGTAAAAATTGTTATTCTACAAAATAAAGTTTGGGTTAAAACTGCTTGTGAAAATAGAGTGAGAAGGTCTTGGTTGGGGAGGGGGGTGGTGGAGACCAGAGGTAAGAGGACAGGACAGGGATCCCTTGGTCCCCTTTGCTGTGCTCTGTTACCTAAGACTGGCTGGTCATTTCCATAGTCTGTGAACCAGATTGTTCTTAGAGTCTGTAGAAGAGCAAAGTGAAGATTTATAGCTTGGCAGGAGGATTAACACTTTAGCTGGGTGTGAAGAGTGTGTGCTGAGGAAGGGGTTCTTGCAAGGCTGCCACTTTTTCATTTTTTCTTTCCCTTTCCCTCCCTCAACTAGGACAAAAAGAAAACAGAAAGACTAATTTGAAAACACTAGAACTGGTTGGTGAAAATTGGCATGCTGCTGGCATCCTCTGGTTGACTGATTAATATCCTAGGATCCGTGTTCACCATCTGTCCTTATGCTTTTCTTGTTTAAATAGTACTTTTCCTTATTAGATATAAAAACAAGCCATTGGGAAAACAACAACAACAAAAAAACAAGCCATTAGATATACTACTACAAACTTACAGGAAACTAAAACTTCATATTGCCTCTGTCTCCAGCACACATGCCCACACACACACACGTGTTCGCACACCCCACAAACACACACACACACACACCCCCCAGGAAAATATTCAACTTAATAGCTAGTCATTGTCTCAAGTGCACAAAAATATTTCATGTATGTATTTTCTAAGAGGATTTCACTGCTTTCCCCCAGCTTTTAAAGCAGGTAGGATTGAGGATTAGAGGTGATTTATTTGGATGATTTCAATAATAAAATTCAAGGGGAAAATTGGTTCATACTGAATACAACCACTTTTCATAAAATGCAGCTAAAGTCCTAAGAATGAGTCTGAAATGGAGACTAGACCTACCATTTGAATCAGGGACAAATACACACTTTGCATCTGACATAAATTCTCCTAGGCTCCCATTAGGAGTGAGGCAAGCAGGCAGTGAAATTGATATCTCACCTGTTGTTGCCCCTTCCTGAGCTCTGCTTCTAGAAGCGATTAAGTGACTCCAGGTACAATGGCTGGGATGTAGCCGTTGGGGGTTCCCCTTGTCCCTGAGATGTTTAGCAGATTGCTGCATTTTAGGCCTTGATCCATCATCCACCTAGGCTGCTGCTGCGCTGGAATCTCCTTTAAATAAAAGCAGCAGGGGTCTCTGAGCGCCACAGCCTGGAAGAACAGCCTTATGTCATTAAACAGGGTGCTGAAGCCTCACTTCTAATCCACCTCAAATCCCCAGGTGCCCTTAGGCTACGTGGTAGAGTCTGAATATGGAATTTCAGGATTGCTATGTAAGGTTGAACTCTGATGATACTCTTCTCCCCAAACAAAATATTCATTCCTCCTCCATTAAAAGTAACCCGAGTTTATTGTTTTCAGCTAAAGAAAACCTTTAAAATGTCATATAATATTTTGTGTCTCATTCTTAGTGAACCTTTAATCTCTAGGAGGTACAGAAGGGGTTGGGGGGCAGCTCCCCTTTTATTTCACCTAATAGATGCCACACACTTTGCTAGGTATCTGTGTGATTGGGTATCTTTGAGTTATTTTCAGTTTTGTATTATGTAACATGATAAAAATAAAAAAGTACAGAAACATTAATAAGACATAAATGGACAGCCTAATGAATGATTATAAAATGAGTGCTTATAAAACTCATATCCAAATCAAGACATTATAACATAACCAGCATCCTTAGAATTTTCCCATGTCCCTTCTTAAGCATAGTCCCCTCCTTTCCTCTAACAGAAACACTCCTGTTTTCTTTGACGCTTTCTTCCTTGCTTTTCTTCATGTGCTGCTGTGCTTAGTCACTCAGTCGTGTCCAAGTCTTCGTGACACTATAGATTGTGGCCTGCCTGGCTCCTCTGTCCATGGGGATTCTCCAGGCTAGAATACTGGAGTGGGTTGCTATTCCCTTCTCCAGGGGATCTTCCCAACCCAGGGATCAAACCCATGTCTCCCACATTACAGGTGGATTCTTTACCATCTGAGCCACTGTAGTTGATCCATAAATAAAATAATCCATAGTTTTATTTTTCAAGATTTTGAATTTCATATAAATGTGAGCACACAGTGTATATTCTATCAGGATTATCTTGTTTTACACAACTCTATAATGCATCCACATTGCTGCAGGTAATAAAATATTTTTTAGTTCATCTGTTTTTATTGGCATATAGTATTCCATTGTGTGAATATGCCACAGTTAAAAAAATCCATACTAAAACATCTGTACTTGGAGCTCCTAGAACGGTTTTTTAAAGTATATACTCTCATTTACATTAGCTTACATTCAGATGAAATGGGACTGCTAGGTTGGAGGGTGTATATATGTTTATATTTAAATAGAGGGTTTATATCTAAACATAGAAGGACACACCTCTGCAATATTGGTTAATGCTGAGACTAAAATGCCAGTCATCCAAGGGAAGCCGAGAATATTCCTACCCTGACATGCATCCTCTTCTTTGACCCTCACAATCATCCCATGAAGTAGATACAGCCATAACTAGATTGTTGATGGGGAAACTGTTCTTTAGAAAGGTTAAGTCGCTTGCCCCAAATCAAGTAGCATCAATGTGACAGAGTCTGCATTTGAATCCAGGTCCCTCTGTGTTGCGCTTAACTGCTCTACAATAATGCTCCAGATAAGGAAGAAAAATTCAAGGAGGAAAATCTAGCCTATTAAGAATGTCAGCCTGGAAGCCAGGTTTCCTGAAAAGGAGACTTTACAGGGTCTGTCATTCTTCTAGCTTTTGCATTGAGTGTCCAATATTTGATATTCTCTGCATCATCCAGTAGTATTTGAAAGTGAAAGTGAAGTTGCTCAGTTGTGTCCAACTCTTTACAAGAATGCTATTGGCAGAGAGCAAGCAACATCTGGAATTTGCAAGGAACATTGCAGTCTTTCGGAGAAATTCTCCAGGATTGGCCATTGGGATGCTATGTTGAGGCCCTACTATTTCAGTGCAGATATGCCATGCAAATGGTTAAATTTTCCTCAGGTTCACCACAGAGCTAAATGCAAAGGCTTTAGTTGTAATTTGGATGTAATTTTTTGTGGTGATATAAATACGATTCTATTTGAAGTGGGTTGAATTAGAAAACTCATGAATAAAATGCTTTGACATAATCAGAATTATAGAGCAAGGAATTGACCTACTTTGCAGGAAGACTCCCCCAGAGTTCCTTAGCTAATAGTACATTAACCCAACAGAGAAATCTTCCTGCTAATAGCATTTAGCAGAGAAGATTGGAATCTGCAGTTGGTCAGGTAATCAAAAAAATAATTATTTAAACTGGGAAATCATTTAAGAAATGACTCATGTTTCCCTTTATATTGTATTTCAACTGAAGACATATAATAAATGTGCATAAGGTTACTGACCTTTTGATGTCAGTATAAGGACTTTTCCTGGGATACAGATTCGCTGATTGCAGTGCTGCACACTCTCCTAATAAACTCCAGGCCTGTAAAACATATCTTCTATGACTACCCGTTTTGGTTTCTCATAAATAGCATGAGGATTTAAAAACATTTCCAAAGCAACCAGAGGAGAGAATCCTTCTGGGTTTGTGTGCTTTTTCACCTAATTGTTTTTAGAACACTTTCTTTTCACAACTTGCCCATTTTGATTGTTTCCAGTTGTTGAACTTCATAGAAATAACACCTCCCCTTTCTTTTTGTATTCATGTTTCACTGATACATGTAATATTTAATGATTATATACTTAACAATAGCAAGTATAATTCTCATAAGCAGGTATGGGAACAAATGTGTGAGATTCTTGGTAAACGCCTAACTTAACAGAATCAAACAGAAATCAGTAGCCTGCCTAACAGTGTGAGGAAGGCAGCATCAGATAGTGAGAAAAAGGTCAAATACATTACATTGGTTAGCTTAGGAGATTTTTTTTTTCCTGTATGTCTTCTATAGAGTTGTTCTGTGGATATGATGTATAGTAAGGCATATAAACAGTCTAGCATAAAAAAGTGATGAGTACATAGTAGGATCTCAGAAAATCATAGCTTAATTTTTTCATCTTTTCCCACACCTATCAATTTATTCTCATTGGATGGTTATCACTGGTTTCAATATTTAGTTTTTCATATTTAGTTTTTCTACTAGCCTCTGAGCCTGTGGGGGTAAAGGGCATGCCAGAGTCATTTGCTTTCTCTCCATTATATTGCTTAGCATTTAGTAGGCCACCTGAAAATGTGTTTTAACTTTTGCACTTGGACCAGAGTAGGGATTACTCTTAGGGGGAAGAGCAGGAGAATTCTAGTCAGAGGGCCTGTGTCTGGGGTGGAGATGCCAAGAGCAAATGCTAGGGATTGGCATGTGGACAGGTGAGGGGGTAAGTATGGAGACACCATCACAGGTACCAAGTCTGTAACGCCCATGACTTGATCCTGATGGAGCTGGTGGGACCACAAAGTGCCAAGTCAGCCTGATTTTCTCAAGTACCCTTCTGGGAGCTTCTTCCTTTGTTTTGGTCTAGCCTGCTGCCAGGTAAGATCATTTTATCAAAGTTTTTATGGAGAGGTTTGCCACCAGGCAAGAGGATTCTTGCAGAAGGAACCAAACATAATTCCAATCCTAGAAACTTCTTAAGAGCAGTGACCGTATCTTACTCATTTTTAGGTCTGTCTCTTTAAAAAGACAAATTGGAAATTCCATGAGTTTCCAGACTTTCAACAGTCAAAAGCCTCAGAGACCCCTGCATGGACTGAACTTACAGTGATGCTTCCTTCCTGGGGAAAAAATACACTTTCCAGTTGTTGACAACTCTGTTAATAAGAATCAAACCCTCTTTGTTAAAGCCATGTTTAAACAATAAAATGTTTCTTGGACCCTATGCCAAGTTACAAAGAAAAGAAGTGAAATGGCCTTTATGAAATGTGGAGAGCAAGACCCTTTCCGTGTTAGCTTGCTTTAATTTGAGAAAGCTGTCTTGGGTGGGTCACAGAATGCAGTCTCCTCTCTCTTGCTTTTCTCTCAGGCACTTAAGTCTTTCTCTCTCCATCTGCTTTTCTCTCTGGCAGTTAGTCTCTCTCTCCACCTGGGGGCTGTTTTCTGGCTTTAATAACCCGTGATTTGGAATCTGCATAGTTTAAGGGGTAAGTGGCTGATAGCAAGGGCTAGGTGCCTCTGATCACTATGCCTGTCACATACAGCACTGTTTTTCTGATGTCGATGCTCAATATGAAGTACCACTCCTTGGGACCGGTCATCAGTGGCAGCAGACAGATCAAGTAACCAAAGTTTCATTATGGTCAGAGTTTATATAGCAGAAAGGGCACAGATGGGCTCATTAGGTTCAGGTTCACAGTTCAGTTCCATTCTTCCTACCTCTGCAGTTTGGCCAAATCACTTCACCTTATTGAGCCTGCACCTCTTCATCAGTAGACAAGAAAGCGTTATCTTTTCTTTTCCATGAAATTGTTTTGAAGATGAAATGAGCTAACATGGCCAAAGCACCTGTGTTATGAATTGTGTACCCACCATCCCCTCCAGTTTTCATGCATTGAAGTCCTAACTCCTGGCACCTCAGAATGTGACCTTCCTTGAAATATAAGGTTGTTGCTGATGCAGTTAATTAGCATGATACCATTAGGGCGGGTCCTAGTCCAATATGGCTGCCGTCCGCACACAAAGGGGGAATTAGTACATAGAGACAGACATACAGGGAGAATGCTGTGTGAAGATGATGGCAGGGATTGGAGTGATGCATCTGTTAGCCAAACAGTGCCAAAGACTGGCAATAAAAGCTAGGTAGGAGCCTGGAACAGAGTCTCAGTTACAGTCCTCATGGGGAACCAGCCCTGTCGACACCTTGATCTTGGACTTCTAGCCTCCAGAACTGAAAGACTATATATTTCTGTTGAAAGCTGCTCAGTTTGTGGTACTTTGTTCCAGCATCCCTAGGGCACTAATGTACATATCAGTCCATCTTAGTTCCTGACCTTTCTTCCATCTGTCCCTCCACCTCGTCCCCTTGTTCAGGCGCTCAGTCGTGTCCAACTCTTTGTCACTCCATGGCCTATAGCCATCAGGCTCCTCTGTCCATGGGATTTCCCAGGCAAGAATACTGGAGTGGGTTGCCATTTTCTTCTCCAGGGGATCTGCCTGAACCAGGGATCGAACCCACACGTCCTGCTTGGCTGGTGGATTCTTTATCACCAAGCCACCTGGGAACCTCTTTCTCTTTCTGTGGCCTCCTTTAAATGTACCATGCACGTGTGCTGCAGGACCCTTTTCGGGGACGTATATCTGGGTGTGCTAAACATGACATTTCTGCTCTTCCTAAGAGCACGAGAAGAGGGGTCATCTTTTCTCAGATGTGTAATGTGTATTTTTTAATCCTCTGGGTCGTGCGTGCAGTCATCTTCAGCACACACAGCCTGCTGCAGGAGATTTGACAATAAGAACAGACTCATGATACCAGCCTGAAAAGGAACAGATAGAAACACGCTACTGCTTTTGTCATCTTGAAACAACATTTTTAAGGCATCTCAGAGAGCTGGGAAAAGAGAAGAATTCTTCTAGGCCTCCTGTTTCTCCACTGGCAGGAAAAGATACTTACAGGGGTGCGGAGGTGGCTGGAGGGACCAAGGAGAGCAGCTTCTCTGAAACTATTCTGAGTGATTTGCATTGTACAAAGAGAGCTCAGAACACTTCACTTTGCCATTCATATTTATTGAGCAATTTTTAAAAGTAAAAGGGAGTTCCTTTTGTGTGTGTAGTCAAGGCCATGCCCCAGTGCATCACTGGACATTTCCTTGATATTGTCTTTATTTGGTACAGCTTCACTTTCAAGTTGATGCTACATGGAAAAACCTCCACCAAACTGGATGATAGCATACTTGTCACCACTCTCAGCAGCTTTCTTATAAAGAAACTCAGACTCTGGGAACCAGCAATCCTGATCCCCTGACTCAGAGGAGTTTTCCAGCCACAGCGCAAAACAGTTCTCTTTTCTCCCGAGCCATATTGAACCCTTTGCCTTGATCTGAGAACCTAGGATTTTAGCTCCTTCAAGTGTTCAGGTAGCAGTGAGGGAGCTAGGGCTCCTGCAGAGCGAGCCGCCTGCAGGCTGCAAAATTCCAGCAGAGAGAGGGTTTTTGAAGTATCAAAAGCTCCCCACCTGTGGGTGATTTCCATGCAGAGACTGAGAGCAAGAGTAGCCAACCCATGACCTCTCCAAAACTCACATCTATTCCAGCCCTTTGAGGAACAGAACCATCCCTTTTGTTTTCCCAGACATTGCAGGAATATAAAGAAGATGAAGTGTGTATAGATTAGGGAGAGAAAAGAGACAATGGGGCCATCTCAGAGGGCACTGGAGCTGGACTCAGAGATGTGCGTTCCAATTCTGCACTTGCCAAGTTACCAGGTGGGGAAGCTTTTCAAATTCCCTGTAGCTGCTAGCATCACAGTATCTTTATTTGTAACATCAGTTCATAATAAGTACCTGGCAGGTCTGTTGCCAGGATTTTGTGTTTCAGTGTATATGAATGCACTTACACTTTTGTATCTGTCAACCTATTTTCTCTCCCCCATCTATTATCTGTCACATTTATTGAATGATTACTTTATGTCAGGCACTTTGCTAAGTATGTCATATTTATCAGTTACACACTTAAAGGAGGCAGTGTGTTGTTAATAGTTAAAAATCACACTACTTAAGTTCAAATGAATTCCAGCTGCCTGTGTGACCTTGGCCAAACCCTTTTTATCTCTGTAAGCCTTGGTTTGGGCTTCCCAGGTGACGCTAGTGGTAAAGAACCTGCCTGACAATGCAGGAGACTTAAGAGACACAGGTGTGATCCCTGGGTCAGAAAGATCCCCTGGAGGAGGGCACGGCAACCCACTCCAATATTCTTGCCTGGAGAATGCCATAGAGAGAGGATCCTGGCAGGGTACAATCCATAGGGTTGCAAAGAGTCAGATACGACTGAAGCAACTTAGCATACACACATGCAAGCCTTGGTTTCCTCAGTCTGTGTAATGGAGAGAATAACAGTGTGTACATTAAGGGATTTTTGTGAGAAATCAGTGAGACGGAGTTTGCAAAATATATGCGCAAAGCCTGGCACACAGTAAGTGCTCAGTTCAGTCGCTCAGTTGTGTCCAGCTCTTTGTGACCCCATGCACAGGAGCACGCCAGGCCTCCCTGTCCATCACCAACTGGCGGAGTCTACCCAAACCCATGTCCATTGAGTTGGTGATGCCATCCAACCGTCTCATCCTCTGTCATCCCCTTCTCCTCCTGCCCTCAATCTTTCCCAGCATCAGAGTCTTTTCAAATGAGTCAGCTCCTCGCATCAGGTGGCCAAAGTAAATATTAGTAAAAACAAAAAGAACTCGTCGAAGAGTGTTTCTCCGTAACTGCTGAAGGGATACACATACCTATAAGGTTGTCAGGTACCTCTGTCTGTGTCTAGATTTTAGCTATGTTCAGTTCAGTTCAGTTCAGTCTCTCAGTCGTGTCCAACTCTTTGCGACCCCATGAATCTCAGCACAGCAGGCCTCCCTGTCCATCACCAACTCCCGGAGGTCACTCAGACTCACGTCCATCGAGTCCGTGATGCCATCCAGCCATCTCATCCTCTGTTTCCCCTTCTTCTCCTGCCCCCAATCCCTCCCAGCATCAGAGTCTTTTCCAGTGAGTCAACTCTTCGCATGAGGTGGCCACAGTACTGGAGCTTCAGCTTTAGCATCATTCCTTCCAAAGAAATCCCAGGGCTGATCTCTTCAGAATGGACTGGTTGGATCTCCTTGCAGTCCAAGGCACTCTCAAGAGTCTTCTCCAACACCACAGTCCAAAAGCATCAATTCTTCGGCGCTCAGCCTTCTTCACAGTCCAACTCTCACATCCATACATGACTACTGGAAAAACCATAGCCTTGACTAGACAGACCTTTGTTGGCAAAGTAATGTCTCTGCTTTTGAATATGCTATCTAGGTTGGTCATAACTTTTCTTCCAAGGAGTAAGCGTCTTTTAATTTCATGGCTGCAGTCACTATCTGCAGTGATTTTGGAGCCCAAAAAAATAAAGTCTGACACTGTTTCCACTGTTTCCCCATCTATTTCCCATGAAGTGATGGGACCGGATGCCATGAACCGGATCTTCGTTTTCTGAATGTTGAGCTTTAAGCCAACTTTTTCACTCTCCGCTTTCACTTTCATCAAGAGGCTTTTTAGTTCCTGCCATAAGGGTGGTGTCATCTGCGTATCTGAGGTTATTGATATTTCTGCCGGCAATCTTGATTCCAGCCTGTGCTTCTTCCAGTCCAGCATTTCTCATGATATACTCTGCATATAAGTTAAATAAGCAGGGTGACAATATACAGCCCTGACATACTCCTTTTCCTATTTGGAACCAGTCTGTTGTTCCATGTCCAGTTCTAACTGTTGCTTCCTGACCTGCATACAGATTTCTCAAGAGGCAGGTCAGGTATTTTGTAAATCATTTGAGTTCTTTGTTAACATACATGTGTGCCCATTTCAGTTTATCAGTATTTCTTTTGTTCGTAAGAAACTTTTCAGTATGAAAAGAGAAAAGAGAAACTCACTCTTCAACGAGTTCTTTTTGTTTTTACTAATATTTACTTTGGCCACCTGATGCGAGGAGCTGACTCATTTGAAAAGACTCTGATGCTGGGAAAGATTGAGGGCAGGAGGAGAAGGGGATGACAGAGGATGAGACGGTTGGATGGCATCACCAACTCATGGGGTCTTCAGTAAAGAGAAAGAGACATTTGGGAATGTCTGAGAATGGAATTCATAGATTGAGGGAGAGAGATCAAGGGAAAAAATGTAGTTTGGAAGAAACTCAATTCATCACATAAGAGAAAACTAGGAGGCAAGACTCTAAAGATTTTGGACTGGTGGACAGAGGTGGGAACAGGAAGATGACTGGCAGGTGGGGTAAGACAGACTCTTGCTTGTGCCGGAAAACGTGCAGGAAAATGCATGGGTATGCAAACATGGAGAATGTATTTGGGGACTTGGCTTCCAGTGGGCTTTGCTTGACTGAAGCAAAGATCTTATGTTGGGGAAAATGGGAGTGAGGAAAAAGAAATGAATTTTTTTTCCCCTAATTGAAAAGGCTTTGGTCTTCACAAGGGCAGGGAATTTATCCATAAGGTTCTCCTCTAGCTCCCCAATATTTAGCAAGTAGGCATACAGTAAATATTTAATGAAATACTAAATCATTGAGAAATTTCTGTTGCATTTGCTTTGGAGGGAAGTGGAACCATTGAAAACTCATGAATAATGGAATTGCATTTTTAAGAATATACTGTCTGAAGAGCATCTTATAGTTCTCTATCCAATGGGCTTGAATAGTGAGAAATATTAACAGATAAACCAGTATACCATGGAATTATCTAGGGAAGACTGAGGACCTGAATAAATGTGGCGATAGGATATTTTGGAAATATTATTTAAAGTTCTTATAATGTGTGTGAAAGCTATGGTAAGGTAAACGGGAAATAAAAGTCTTTCCAAGGTTTCTACCTGAATAAAGGGTAGACTGCTTGTGACAGTTATCTGACACGTTACCTGTATTACACTGGGCATTGTCCTAGACACTGAGGACTCAGCGATGAGTGAAAATCACAAGTGGTACATCACATCTGCCAGCCATTGCCCAGTGCGCTTGGTGTTTTTGCTGATGTTGCTGTAAACGAACAGTTGGGTTGTGGTGACTGCCCTTAAACTCGGCCTGCTGAGGCTTCGTGGGGTGTGGGGAGTTGGCAGTGGTATTGGGCATTGAGATAGAAGAGCTGGTTTGAGTAAGGGAGAAATTAGTCATCTGAGTTGTATACATATTGAACTTTGTTCATTGTAATAAATTCAGATGGCGGCATTTAGAAGGCAGTCAAAAAAGTGAGCATGGAGCTCAGGAGAGGCATCAAAGCTAAATATATTAACTAGGATGTCATCTAGGAGAGGTAAGATTGTCAAGTGCAAAATGAAGACCATGGACAGAATGTTAGGGAAAACCTCCGGTAAAGATCTGGCAAGAAAAGATACAGCAGTCAGGAAAGGAGGAGAACCAAGATACTAGTCACAGAAGCATAAGAGGGGTGATACCTTTAGGAAAGTGGAGACAGTGAGATGTCCAGTTGTGTGCAGGGGTCAAGAAGAGTGAGCGTGGCGAGAGGACTGTTGAAATAATAATTCCTTAATGTGTTTACCTTCATGAGAACGCATCGTGTGTCATCAACTCCATAGTTGGTCTGTTGCTGTGTCATTTTTAGTGAATCTGGAACCAGATATGTCTGTTTGTAGATCTGGTTGCCTTTAAGATGCTTCACCTCTCATTTAAGTCCTAGCCTAAAATGAGAAGTAAAAGACTGAATTTCCACCTTAATCCCCCTTATTTCACCCAGACTTAGACACTTTCTCCATAATGCGGACCATGTGATAATAATGTTGCTTAGCGAAGATACCCTGAACACCCACAGAAAAGAGGTGGCCTTCACGTCCCTCCAAAAATCTGAGCACGGGTAATGGATCATACTGGAAAGAGAGTGAATTTTGGAGTCAAATTGGCACCATTGAATGCAGCTGCCTGTCTTTATTGGCCAACTCATGTCCCTCTCTGATGCCTAGTATATTTTCTGTACATGAGCATCATTTACCATGTGCCTAGTATCCTTCCTGGCTCAGGAGGGATGCCCAGTTATGTGGAGCAGTTATTACTGTGCAGTTAGGTAAAGGCTCCCTTGCGGCTTTTCTCATCTTGCTTTTGCCTTTAACCAAGGCAGGGACTGGACTTCTATCCCCTACTTGATGTAAACTGTGCATCATTTGAGACCTGGCTTCTTCAGTCTCACCTCTTCCTGAAAATTTTCTCCAAGGACCTTGCTTCAAAGTCCTGTGTCTTTTCTCCAAACCCCTAGGACACTGCTCAGTATAACATACATGCTAGTTATTCCTGGGCTTGCCTGGGCCGTGATGTGTTTTGTTCTTAACTTGTTTTTCTACCTTGATTTCTTGTTTCAGTTTTCAGAGTCTATGTTTAGTTCCTTGACTTGACTGTAAATTCCCTGAGGGTAGAAAGCGGCCTTATAATTTATTGCACCTATAATTTGTAACTTTTTTTTTCTTGTCTTTCCATTCTTTGGAATATATGACCTAGCAGGAGAAAATATGTTATTTAGAATAAAAAATGCCTGGACTGGAAATAATTAGCAGCTAAATGAAGATTATGTGACATGGAAGAAATTACCCTCCCACTGGGAACACAACTTTCTTCCTCTGTAAAATTGAAAAAAGAATAATACCTCCTTCTTAATGTCACTGATGGCCTAAACACTGCATAACTGGTCCTCAGCTATGATGTTTTCACCACTTCCCCAGGTCTTACTAAGGTGTGCCATACTGAATATATCTATTTTCTCAGGACTCCTTAAAAGATTTGCCCTGGAAGCCTGTGCATCCCATAGTCCCCCACTAAAATGCCACCTCTTTGATACAGCCAGTCTGTGTCTTATCCATCAGAATGTGAGATTCTTCCCTGGCCCTCCCTTTTCACATCGGTGGCAGCTTCATTTGATGAAACACTACCTTTGATGAAACTGTGCTTCTTCCATTAGACTGTGATTTTCTTAAAGGGAGTAATTCCATTTACTCACTTTCTCAGGGAGAAAACTTAGAGAAGAAATATATACAGATATGGAAACCACATAGCTGGAGTGAATCCTGTGAATCAAATCTCCTTATTGGCTATGTGAACTCTGGGCAGGTTCAAAAGTCTTCACCTGCACATAGGAAGGTCATAGCACCCATTAGAGCTGTTGTATGAGATAGATGAAAAGTTATGTATATAAAAATGTTCATCACTGTACCTGGAGCACAGTAAGTGTTTAATACATGGCAGCTCTAGCCCCAGGCACTGTATCAGTTACATGAAAGATGCTCACAAAATGTTGGCTGAATTAAACTGAAAAGGGTTTAATACTTATTTGTTTTCCATTGATCCGTTATATCCTACTATTGCTGATTATCAACATTTGTCACATTTTCTCCCTGGCACTTTACTACAGTGGTTTAAGAAGCATTAGGATTGTGCTTGCAATCCTACGTTGAGCTCTTTGGAAAGGAGGTGCTTTGTTGAAATCACCAAGGCAGTGTAGGCATTCAAGCTTTTGTTATCCGATCAAATAGACTTGTCTATTTTCCCTTGTTAGCAGAAAGGAGACCAAAAGAAGTTGCTTAGAAGATAATTGGCTCTTATACATAAAATTAACTGAAAGCTAAAGTTAATCTCCAAGGAGATAAACTACAAAATTAAACAGTTTGTGGCCTGAGATCTTGGTGATGACAGTGGGGGAAAGACCATCAAAATTCAAATTCTTTCTCTTTACATGACTTTATTAGCAGGTATGAAGCTAGGTAGAAAGACTCAAAGATAAAGCAGATTCCCTGGGGCAGTGCCCTGAGTACCACCATCTACATCCCTTCCTTTCGACAAGCATTTACTGACTGTCTGCTGACCACACAGAGGTGGGCCAGGGGCCAGATGTACAGAAATTAATATCCATTATTAATGAAAGCTTTGTAGTTGCAAGTAATGAAAGTCAACTTGAATGGACTTAAATATAACAAAGGGACACATTATTAGTACTGAGAGTTGTTTCACAGACTTAAGGAAAGGCGTGTGTGAACTGAGCCTCTGGAAGATGAATCAGGGGTTGGGAATCAGTAAGGATATTCCGGGGCTTCCCAGGTGGCTCAGTGATAAAGAACCCACCTGCCAATGCAGGAAACGCAGGTGACACGAGTTCGATCCCTGGGTTTGGAAGATCCCCTGGAGAAGGAAATGGCAACACACTCCAGAATTCTTGCTTGGAAATCCCATGGACAGAGGAGCCTGGTGGGCTGCAAAAGAGTCAGACACGACTGAGTGAGTGAGCAGGAGCACAAGCAAGGATACTCTACTTTCTGATCCTTCTTTCTCCTTTTCATTTTTTTACACTGTTTTTTCTCTGTGGTCACCTCTTCCAGAGCAACTTTTCCCTTGGCTTTTTATAAGATTGCCTTTCTGTTACCCAAGCCAATGGCAGGAAAAGTTGGCCACCCAGAATTCTATAATCTAGCCACAAGGAAAGATTGACTCCTCTCTGCTTCAGTTCTCAATTCCCAAAGCTGGGGCTCTGATCCCCACAGCTTGGACCAGGTGTTAGCATCTGGTCTGGTCAGCAGGGGCCAAAGGGTCAGGTCATATTGTTTAAACAAGGTCACTGTAATGATACTGCTGTGTGGGAGGGGGCAGTCAGCTGGGGGTTCAGTCACTAAGATTGGACAGATATCTTTAAAGTTGTCTAGTCTTGATGAATGGGGCCAAGTACCAATTCTCACACAGTCAGTGAGATAGGAGAAAAGAAAGCATTTTTAGATGATGATATGATGGCTTTTCAGCATCAACATAGGTCAGTCTGTACTCTGGGGCTACATTTAAACTGGAGGAAAAAGACCTCATACTTATGGAGCACCTCTCTGCCAGATGGACTCCTCTCCCACATCCTGGTTTCATGCTCATACATCAGGTAGGTCTTGTCTATTCCATATGATAAATAAGAAACTTCCCGAGACTTGGTGGGGTCTGGGGCCCTCATGACAGAACCAGCATTTGGGGGTTGCATCCGTCTGCTTCTGAATTCCACACACAGTCCACAGAACTGGAATCTGAAAGGTCTTAAAGGGAACCTGAAGTCACCCGGATCCCTTGGCTCTGTCTCCATCACTGATTAGAATGGCTTTATCTCAGGATGGGAACCTGCCTTCCACTTGGGTCCCTAAGCCATAATCAAGAATCATACTGGACTCCTTCCTTTTCCTGTCTCTCCCACAATCTGTGAATGAGTCCTATCTGCCTTCCTGCAGTGCCTGTTTTAATTCAGCCCATTTTTCTCTGTGTTAATCCATGATCCTGATCTCTTCTCTCACCTGGATCACTACCTTCACCCCCTTTTACCAAAGAGCAGTTGGAGAAATGGTTATAAATGCCATCATGTACCTGCCTAATGCCTTCCCCCCTCAACGCCATGACTTTTAGATGGGCTTAGAAACAAATCCACACCTCTTACATGACCTCCTAAAGAGACGCATGCAGGAGTCCTGCCTCTCTCTTCCCTGCAGCTCCTGCCCCTCCTTCTTGGATCGGCTTCCATCACACTAGTGTCTGTTTTGTAAACAGGCCAAGCACATTCCCTCCTGGTATGACTGCCCTTTTCTTGATGTTCACATCTCGCTTCAAATGTCATTTCTCCCGAAATGTCTTCCTGGACCAGCCTTCAAAATTAATTGTTCCCCACCCTGCCCCAGTCACTCTTCATCTCATCAACCTGTTTTATCATCTTCATAACACTTATCACTCTGGAATGATCTCATTCATTATTTATTTATAGGCTTATTCACTTTCTTTCCACTTTAGGTCTGAAGCTCTAGGAGAGCAGGGGCTTGCTCTCTCTTGTCCATGACTGTTGCCTGAGACCTGGGCCAGTGTTGTGTGGTGGGCATTCAACACATGTTTGTGGTGTGAATGGATGAATATTAGGCTGCCTGTGTTAGAAATCCAGGGGTGTCAGGGCTGGGCCTGTGCCCTTGCATTCATTACTGGCAATGTCGGGGGGCACTTAGTCACTGTCTATTCCAGCACGTTCCACTTAAACCCTCCATCACTGTGATTTATCTCTGAGTTTAATCAAATGTAATTTATATTGCAGCCTCCTCAGTAAATAATTGATTTGCCCTCTCTGTTGTCTTCATCACAAATACTTCTTTGTACTCTAAAGAAATCATTTAATCAGTCGATAGCATACACAGCCCTCTTGTTTAGAAGGCAGATGGAAGATAAAGCGTGAGTCTCGCTCCCACCAGAATCTTTTAGGACCAAAATAATCTCCTTAAAAAATAGTCTGTGGGCAAGTTGGCAGCAGAGAGACTCAATTAAACCCTCTTCTTTTTTTTTTTTTCCTTCTCCTAATGGAGATGACCCTGTGAAAGTTGTGACTACTGCAGAAGAAAGTTCTCGGCCAATTGTAGGCTGCATATGAAAATAGAAACCCTTGTTCATTTGGATTTAATTAACCAGTGTCTGGGTCCAAAAACACACTTTCAGATGTTGGGTGTTTGTGCATGGGAGGGTGACAACTTAAAACTGGGAGTTCAACTGTTCTGTGCTGTGCTATGATCTCAGCTTATTGACTAAAGCTGACTCCCCTGCTTCTTTCTCTAATCTCAGTCGTCTGGCTTCCCATGGGCAGCATGTTCAGAGCTTACAAGGGATTCGTGTGTGATCCAAATCATAGACTTCCTTCCTTCACCCTCATTGTTTCTCCCACTGAAAAACTCTGGGAGAGGTAAATTTTGCATTTGTTTTCACATTTGCGCTTGTCTGTTTGAGCCCACACTTCTCTGGAGCAGAAGGGTAGGGGGAAATAATGAAACGTCATCTCTGATACATGTAGAAAGATTCCATGAAGCTGTTCTCACAGGGAAAATCCATCTTCCTCCTGTCTTCAGCAGAAATTCTCAATATTGTATCTCTTTGCACTGTTTTAATTGGAAAGATCTTAACTGTCCAATGATAGGGAGTTGGTTAGATAAATTACACCACGTCTATAGAATGGGGATATTAGGCAGCCACTAAGAATCATGTTACAAAAAAATATCAATATGGAAGAAAAGATGTACTGCCCTGCCAAATGAAAGAAGCAAACTGCAGATGTACAGTATGAAAACATTTTTGAGAAATGTACATTTGTGTGTGTACACTTAGGAAATTTTAGTAGGGCATATTCTCAAATGCAACCATAGATATCCCTGGAAGGAATTCTGGATAACTTGTCCTCTTTTTCCTCTCTTGCATTTTCCAGATTTTAAGATTTGAGCATGTTTGTTTTTGAAATTGAAAAGAAAAAAAAAGTTTTTTTTTTTTAAAGATGGAAATAGAAAATGTTAAAATATATCTGTTATTCTTCATTGGAAAACAAGATAACCATCACTTGTCATCAGCTCCCAGGGCTTTGTAGGTGCCTAGTATCTGCTATCATGTGCATTTGCCAAAGGGAGACAAGCAAACCCCAGTGGACCTCCCAGTTCTGGTGGTGGCAAGGATGCTCTTGGATAGGTGATCACCCAGCTGACTCCTACAGACTCAGCTGCCCGCAACAGCTTTGCCAGGGGCCTTTGAGTTGCATTTGGTGAGAGTGTTAGCTCTGGATTTGCCCTTTTGATTAGGCCTAGCCTCATGGAGTATCAAACCTGGTTACGTTTTTGGGACATTCAGTGCTGCTCCCCCAACCCCCACCCTAAGCCCTACTCTTGGGTTATTACAGACACTTGCTGGCTTGCATCTCCATGTCAAGAACTCCTCTGTATCATCTATCAGAACGCTTTCTCTCAAATGCACTGATTTTGTACTGTCTTCCATCAAGTTCCCAGGAAACCAGTGGTGGAGATGGAGATTTGCTTAGGAAGCTTATTGGGGGAGGGCCTTCAGAGTCAGTGCTGATGAGGAGTGTGGGTGGCAGGGCTGGGCAGAGGGAGGAGTTGACCCAGATGCAGCTGCAGCAAAGGCCTCAGCTGATCCCACCATCCCACAGGGATCTCTTGAGCTGCCTTCAGCGGTGTCCCCAGTTGAGGCTTGGGCTCTGGGCCTTCATATTCAACCCCATCTAATCAGCCAGTTATTGATTGGATGCAAGCTTTAGGGGGGCGAGGGAGTGAGATGAGGGGAACCTGGCCTTGGGTGAGGGACTCTTTGGTGGTGGACAGTTCTCTGAGAGCAGCTTACCCAAGAGCCTTCCTGCGTCAGCATGTCACCTGGGGGAGGAGTCTTCAGACCAGAAACTGGGTAACACCACATGCAGACCGCAGTTCACAGGAAAGGAAGTGAAAATATTATCAATATATGATGTGAGCCAGATGTACGGCTCTGTTAGCTGCTTCACCCATACAATGGCATACAGTTCTTCCAGTAATCCTGCAGCAGGAACATTGTTAACTGTCTTCTGTGGAGAGATGAAATGACTTGCTCCAGGCCAGGAGCCTTCGAATGACAAGTACCCCCTGAACTCTGTTCTTTCCCTTTCATCATCCTGCCCCTCCCCACCCTTATGTGCATCATCCTGACCTGCCTTCATCCCTGCAGCCCTGCAACCATAACAGGACCCTTTCTTTTGCAGATAACAGAATCAAAAATGAATTCCATGGCTATGGATTTAGACCTGTCCTTCCCTTGCTTTTTGTTTCTTTCTTGCTTTTATGGGGTTTTTGTTGTTGTTGTTTTGTAGTTTTTTATTGGTGTAACATTGGTTTGTAACAATATATAACTTTTTCATGTGCTCAACCTTATAGTTCCATTTCTATATCCTCTATAACATGTTCACCACTAAAACTTTCCATCCATCACCATATAGTTGATTCCATCTACCCATTTTACCCTCCCTCTAGCCCCTTCCCCTCTAGCAACCACTACTGTGTTCTCTGTATCTGTTTGCCTTAAAACTTTGACTTCACTGATTTTCCATCACTCCTGCCTCCGCCTTTCCAAGCTCTGTGGTCTTAGGCCAGTCTTTGCCTCCTGGAGCCTCTATTTCCTCGTCTGTAAGAAGGGACTAGGAATGCATGCCATGCTGGGTTGTTGTGAGGAGTAAAAGAACAGTGAAGGGGAGCATACACATTGTTTAAAGCACATTCTATGCCTTGCAGTGTGGCATCAGCATGAGATAAAGTATTGCACGCCTGGTGCCTTCCCTTTTACAGAGTGGCAGCACACACTGGTTTTACCCTCTCTGCCCCATGGCCACCGAGAAGAAGACACAAGCCCAGCTACCCAAAGACCTGAGAAGTAAATGGTGTGTGCCATCCCAAGGCTCTTGGTAAGCAAGTGAGAACAGAGAAGGCTTCAGATTAGAGGCCAGGATGCTTAATCCTTGAAAGAGGCTCAAGTTAGCAGGATCTACCAAGCTGGTACGCCTTCATGAAGGACTTCAGGACTCAGCACTGGAGGATTATAAATATCTTTATAATCTTAAACCAGAAGATCTCTATTTTTTTTTTCCCCATCTCACTGTTCCTTCTTACATGGAGATATGATTGACATTATGCCTGACTTCTGGTTGAGAAACATTGCTGGGTTTGCAGTGCCGCTAACCTGATTAATAGCACCTGAGACTTTGGGCATCATGATGAGAACTTAAACTTGACTTTCCAGAGTTATAAAAGGCTATGTCTGTGTGTTTGGGAGAGAATATTGAAAACTCTGGATTAGTGAGAGCAAGGCCCCTTACTGAGTCTATCTTTACTCAGCAAGTATTTATTGAGCACCCACTCAATGCCCAGACTGTCCTAGATGCTTGGGACGCACAGGACGGCCACGCGAGCCCGGTGGAAGCAGCTGTCAGTCCAGTGAGGGAGGTTCCTGGGCCCAGATCCTTCCTGCCACAATATGCCCTCCAGCACCAGGAGTCACCGCAAGGAGTACGATTCACACTCCAAACTGACTTAGCATGATGGTCTCTGCAGTTGCCCTTCACAGAAACTTGAAAACGGGGTTTGAAAGAGTGCTGGCAGGAAATTGTTGGTTTAAGGATCTGTCGGAGTGGCATGACGTGCCCAATGATTGTTTTCTCCTGTTATGGAGCTTATTAATGATGTCATACAATGCTTGTAATAGATTTGTTAAATGAACACCTGGCAGAAAGAAAACAAGCACTAGTAGACCTCTGTCAGGAAAATGAAAGAAGGGTCAATTATCCGAGTGTAAGAATTGGCTCACCAGAGAGTTGGACACAACTGAAGTGACTTAGCAGCAGCAGCAGCAGCAGCAGTGTTTCACTAAAGGACCTGCCTTGTTCCTGTGTGGTTCCTAATCTGACGCTGCCTAGGAGTCAAGCTTTGAAAATGCAGATGGCCAGCCCCTCACATTAGAATGTGTAGAAATCTTAGTGCTCCATTCTCCAGATGCCCTTTATATGGAGAGCATATTTCCAAAAATACCAGAGCGGAGCATTTTTGAAGAAAATGCATGTAGGAGTTATAGGTTGAATACTTATTTTAGTTCTTAATTAGTTTACCGTTTAGCAATGATGACAGCAACCATGTTCATAAAAGTGCCTTTTAACAGCCCCTTAAGTGTGCTGTTCCCCTTATTCTGCTCACTGCCCAGCTAGTTAATTATAGAAAAAATCAGCATTCTCCCCTACACAGTCAGCATACATAATTTTTTGTCCACTGCAAATCAATACCTGGATAACTGCAAGATAGAATTCTAAATAAAATAAGTTGTCTATGCTCCTGGGCCCTGAGATTCTCCCCACAATCTGTTCTTAAATTGGACAACCTAACAAACAATAGAGCTTTCTCAGCAATGGACAGAATGATGTTGGTAGGCTGGGGGTGGGGAACTCTTTGAAATTTTCTTATCATCAAGATGGATGGTCTAGTAATTCAGGGAGATATGCTGAAGAAGGGAGGATTTCTCTGTTTGGATACTGTGTTAATAATTCATAAGGTGGTCTCCCCGTAGCCTTCAGGAAGGAACTTCATGTTCCTAATTGCAACCTTATTCCCAGGAAACCAAAAACAAACAAACAAACAAACAAACAAACAAATGCCAAACAGCTGGGACCATAACTTCTAAAGTGGTATGACTTTGCTATGGTTAGCTTTGGGCCACTGGTGCTTAATGTGAAATATATTATTTGGGGAGGAGGAAGGCAGTAAGTTTTTATTGAAAGACTGCCATGTGCCTGGGAATGTGCTAAGAGCAAAATGTGTATTTTCTCACCAAATTCTTCTAAATGTTCAAATTGTTGTTTAGTCACTAAGACACGCCCAGCTCTTTTGCAACCCTTTGGGCTGTACCCTGCCAGGATCTTCTGTCCATGGAATTGAATTCTCCAGGCAAGAATACTAGAGTGTGTTGCCATTTCCTTCTCCAGAGGATCTTCCTGACCCGGGGATCAAACCCTTGCCTCCTGCATTGGCAGGCGGATTTTTGACCACTGAGTCACCAGGGAAGCGACTACCATAGTTCAGTTCAGTTCAGTCGCTCAGTCGTGTCCAACTCCTTGCGACCCCATGGACTGCAGCACGCCAGGCCTCCCTGTCCATCAGCTACTCCCAGAGTTTACTCAGACTCATGTTCATTGAGTCGGTGATGCCATACAACCATCTCATCTTCTGTTGTCCCCTTCTCCTCCCACCTTCAATCTTTCCCAGCCTCGGGGATTTTTCAAATGAGTCAGTTCTCTGCATCAGGTGGCCAAAGTATTGGAGTTTCATCTTCAGCATCAGTCCTTCCAGTGAATATTCAGGACTGATCTCCTTCAGGATGGACTGGTTGGATCTCCTTGCAGTCCAAGGGACTCTCAAGAGTCTTCTCTAACACCACAGTTCAAAAGCATCAATTCTTTGGCCCTCAGCTTTCTTTATAGTCCAACTCTCACATCCATACTTGACTACTGGAAAAACCATAGCCTTGACTAGACAGAACTTTATTGGCAAAGTAATGTCTCTGCTTTTTAATATGCTGTCTAGGTTGGTCATAACTTTTCTTCCAAGGAGCAAGCATCTTTTAATTTCATGGCCGCAGTCACCATCTGCAGTGATTTTGGAGCCCAAAAAAATAAAGTCTGACACTGTTTTCACTGTTTCCCCATTTATTTCCCATGAAATGATGGGACTGGATGTCATGATCTTAGTTTTCTGAGTGTTGAGCTTTAAGCCAACTTTTTCACTCTCCACTTTCACTTTCATCAAGAGTCTCTTTAGTTCATCTTCACTTTCTACCACAGTGGTGGTGTCATCTGCATATCTGAGGTTATTGATTTTTCTCCAGGAAATCTTGATTCCAGCTTGTGCTTCATCCAGCCCAGCGTTTCTCATGATTTACTCTGCATAGAAGTTAAATAAACAGGGTGATAATATACAGCCTTGACGTACTCCTTTTCCTATTTGGAACCAGTTTGTTGGTCAATGTCCAGTTCTAACTGTTGCTTCCTGACCTGCATACAGATTTCTCAAGATGCAGGTCAGGTGGTCTGGTATTCCCATCTCTTTCAGAATTTTCCATGGTTTATTGTGATCCACACAGTCAAAGGCTTTGACATAGTCAATAAAGCAGAAGTAGATGTTTTTCTGGAACTCTCTTGCTTTTTCCATGATCCAGTGGATGTTGGCAATTTGATCTCTGGTTCCTCTGCCTGTTCTAATCCAGCTTGAACATCTGGATGTTCATGGTTCACGTATTGCTGAAGCCTAGCTTGGAGAATTTTGAGCATTACTCTGCTAGCATGTGAGATGAGTTCAATTGTGCAGTAGTTTGAGCATTCTTTGGCATTGCCTTTCTTTGAGATTGGAATGAAAACGGACCTTTTCCAGTCCTGTGGCCACTGCTGAGTTTTACAAATTTGCTGGCATATTGAGTGCAGCACTTTCACAGCATCATCTTTCAGGATTTGAAATAGCTCTACTGGAATCCCATCACCTCCACTAGCTTTGTTCATAGTGATGCTTCCTAAGGCCCACTTGAGTTCGCATTCCAGGATGTCTGGCTCTAGGTGAGTGATCATACCATTGTGGTTATCTTGGTCATGAAGGTCTTTTTTGTATAGTTTTTCTGTGTTCTTGCCACCTCTTCTTAATATCTTCTGCTTCTGTTAGGTCCATACCATTTCTGTCCTTTATTGAGCCCGTCTTTGCATGAAATCTTCCCTTGGTATCTCTAATTTTCTTGAGATCTCTAGTCTTTCCTANATCTCTAGTCTTTCCCATTCTATTGTTTTCCTCTATTTCTTTGCATTGATCACTGAAGAAGGCTTTCTTATCTCTCCTTGCTATTCTTTGGAACTCTGCATTCAAATGGGTATATCTTTCTTCCTTTGCTTTTTACTTCTCTTCTTTGCACAGTCATTTGTAAGGCCTCCTCAGACAAGCATTTTGCCTTTTTGCATTTCTTTTCCTTGGGGATGGTCTTGATCCCTGACTCCTGTATAGTGTCATGAACCTCTATCCATAGTTCTTTAGGCACTCTGTCTATCAGATCTAATCCCTTGAATCTATTTCTCACTTCCAGTGTATAATTGTAAGGGATTTGATTTAGGCCATATGTGAATGGTCTAATGGTTTTCCCTACTTTCTTCCATTTAAGTCTGAATTTGGCAATAAGGAGTATCCTAGAGAGGACTACAAATAACTGTAGCATTCTACAGATGGAGACTAACACTCAAAAGTTGAATGACTACCCCAGAATCCCACATACACAGGTAGGCACAGAGCTACTGCAGTGCCTTCTGACGCTGGAGTTAGGCAGCCATGCCCCTTACTAGCAGTGTGGCCTTGTGTTCAATACCATTGACCTCAATTCCCTTCTGACCTCCATTCCCTCATCTCTCAGTGGGATGCAGTCTGCCTCCAAGGTGGTTCTCAATTTTCAGTTGAATATTTTTTGATTATGGAACAGACACACCTGCTTTCGGATGTCATCCAGCTTTTCCCTTTTCCTTCCTCATTCCAGCCTCTTGTTACAGAATGAACGTTTGTGTCTCCTCCCCCAAAACCCTCCAAAAGTTTATGTATTGAAGCCTTAACCTCTGATGAGATGACATTGAAAGTGGGGTCTTTTGGAGATAATTAGGTTTTGATTAGGTCATGAAGGTGGGCCCCCATTGGTGGGATTCATGCCCTTAGAAGAAGAGGAAGACAGAATCAGAGCTCTCTCACTTGCTCTTTCTCTCCACTGTGTGAGGATACAGCAAGAGGGTAGCCATCTGCCAACCAAAAAGAGGGACCTTCCCCAGGGTCAAGTATGCCAGCACCTTGCTCTTAGACTTCACAGACGTCAGAACAGGGAGAAATCGATGCCTGCCATTTAAGTCACCCTGTATGTGGTATTTTGTTATAGCAGCCTGAGTTAAAACACCTCTTTAGATGTTTAAGTATCTAAAAAAGAGTATGGAACATTCAGCTTAACATAAGAAATATGGTGGTGGTGACCTCTGCTAGACAGAGAAATACGGTAACTGTCAAAAGTTAGAATTCACAGCCAGACGGCCCACAGTAGAAAAAACAATCCTGGCTCTTGCGTGGCTTTCTGTGGCCATGATCATTATAATCTAGGATGTGTGGGGGAGGTAAAGAGAGAACAATCGTGGGTGTGACATCTCATTTATTTGGCCATTAGCCGTCCTGAGTGAACAGCCTGGAGTGGGAGACCGATTATGACTCCAGTGAATTCTGTGGGCTCTCTGCCTCAGTGTCGCAGGAAATGCTAATTGCCTGCTTCTTTGTGATCTAGGCTTCTGGCCAAGGGGCTTGTTTTTATTGATGTTCCTACAAGGTCACTCCCAGTGTGGGACTTCCACGCTGGGAGTGCCTTCTGCTCCAACACAGGGACGTGGCTTTCCTGACAGCATCCTTGAGGCCTGCTCAAAACAGGGAGCTTCCTGGGTGTCCTCGGCACTGTCTCCATCTAAATTCAGAGGGTCATTTCCCGGTTATGAGGTGAGCAGGTTGTGATGAGACTGAGGAACGCTCTTCCCCTAATGGCATGAAGCGAAGGCAACAGTGAACTTAACGGCAGGTGTGACATTTGCTCCCCCCATTAGGGATTTTATTCCTTGAAGATTTAGTGACCCACGCTCATGCAGTGGATTGGAGATAAAGTCTGTTTGGAAGGGGTTTATAGTGACCCTGTCCACTTCCCCAGAGTGATCCGGACTCTGGGAGTCAGTGGCCTCTTTTGAATAAATAAATAACTGTATTCATGTATTCAATTATTCAGTAGAGCTGGGAACTGTGGGTCCATTCTCTGCCTGGCACCATGCTACGTTCAGAGAACGCACCCCATCCACAGGGATCGAAAGTGCAGAGAAAGAAAACAATGACTTTGAAGACAAAGTCATTGAGGTGCCACAGTGCTATGACAGATGATGTGAGGGAATTGCGTGAAAATGTGTCGTTTGTTAGGAAAACGCCAGTCTCCAGGGATACCTTGGCTAACTAATCTAACACAGTCCTGGGCTTTCTGGACCTTGCAGAAGGATGAGAAGGCGGAATTTAAACAGATGATTACAAATGAGATTAATTTGTTGCAAGAAGGCAGGGGGCTTATCAGGAGAGTGCTGTGGTCACATCTCAGAGGAGACCTCCCAGATAGACTGCTGGGATAGAGAATCCTGGGCCTGTGGCATTGTGCTGAGACTTCAGGTGTCAAAGGGAAGTGGGGAGGGGCTAGGGAGATGAGGCAGGATGAGGATGGGGGTGTGGTGGCTTCAAGGTCCGAAGAACAGCAGGGGCAAAACTGCAGAGCCCAGCATACATTTGCTCAGAATATGGCTTTTTGGAGAGACAGGATAAAGGCCACTGTGGCGAGAATGTGAGAAGTAGAGGGGAGGGTGGTCCAAAAATGAGGCCATGCATTCAACAGGGACCAGATTTGTCGGGGCTTTGTAAGATATGTTAAGGACGTTAATTTTAATTATACTGAATATATACCTATCTTAAAGTTGTATGCTCAAAAATATTTTACAGATAGAGATGTGATTTTAAAAACTAAAGAAATCCCCAGAGACCCTGCTTCTGTGGATTTAGGCAGACCTGAGTTTAAATCTTCGCTGTAGAACTTACTTGCTGCTGCTGCCAAGTCGCTTCCGTCGTGTCCGACTCTGTACGACCCCATAGACGGCAGCCCACCAGGCTCCGCCGTCCCTGGGATTCTCCAGGCAAGAACACTGGAGTGGGCTGCCGTTTCCTTCTCCAATGCATGAAACTTACCTAGATGAGTCAGTTTAAGCTACGTGACCTCTCTGAATTTCTGGCTCTGGATTCAAAATATGTGGACAGCATCACATTTAATGTGGAACAGTAAACTGAGCTCTACAACATGCAACCATACAGTTCTGGCCATGGTTAGAGTCTCTAAGTATTAGTTCTAAATGGCAAAACTTTGTTTTGAAATTCTCATTCTGAGGGCTCAGTTTGAGAAATAGCACCTCCCAGGAAATTTTCTGCATAAGAAGATTGCTGTTTGACTTCTTTCTGTTCCTGGTGAACTTCCAGGATTACTAGTGTCTGCATCAACTCAGTCTGCTGGGTCTCTGCCACTAGTTTCAGTATCTGAATGGGTGGGATTTAGGAATCCCTGTTTTTTGTGTGTATGTGGGGTGTGTGTGTTTTAAATAGGCAGTTCTTAATTATACTTAGAAAATGACTGCAATAATCTATTGATTTTTTCCACCAGAATGTACACTCTGTAAGTACAGAGATATTTCTATATTTTGGTCACCACTATATCTCTAGCACCTTAGAACTTATAGTGAGCACTCACTATATATACGCACATAAACATATATATATTTTTGAATATGAATGATCTATCAACCAATAAAGAATCAATGAGAGTTTTATACTTCTCCAAATGTTACTATATTATTGTTACTGTTTTAATCTGATATATCCTCACAACAGACCATAGCATTAATAGCTCCTGTGGTCTAAAAAGGCCCAAAAGCTTTGGCTTGACTTCTAAAACTCTTCTTGATTAAGTCCCTCCAGCCTTTGTTAGCATCACTTGAGCTATGTGCTTAAACAGAGTACTTTGCAAGCATATTGATTGGCTCAGGCTCACTCCAGATCAATATACTAAAAATCTATGGAGTAGTATTTGAAAAAGTTGCCAAGATAATTCTAAAACATGTCTAAAAGATGTGCATATATACAATGGAATATTACTCAGCCATTAAAAATGAAATAATGCCATTTGCAGGAACATGAANTATACTAAAAATCTATGGAGTAGTATTTGAAAAAGTTGCCAAGATAATTCTAAAACATGTCTAAAAGATGTGCATATATACAATGGAATATTACTCAGCCATTAAAAATGAAATAATGCCATTTGCAGGAACATGAATGGACCTAGAGATTATAATATCGATGGAATTAAGTTGGTCAGAGAAAGAGAAATATCATATGATATCACTTATATGCAGAATCTAAAAAGAAATGATACAAATGAACTTTTTACCAAACAGAAACCATTGAACAAACTTATGGTTACCAGGAAGGAGAGGCGGGAAGAAGGAATAGGGAGTTTGGAACTGACTTTTAAATACTACTGTATTTTAAATGGATAGCCAACAAGGACCTACAGGAAATGCTGCTCAACATTATTTAACAACCTAAATGGGAAAAGAATTTGAAGAAGAATAGATACATGTATATGTATAACTGAGTTGCTTTGCTGTACACTTGATGGTGTCACAGTATTATTAATCCACTATATTCTAATATAAAATAAAAGTTTAAAAGAAACAAATCCAAGCAAGCAAACAAACAATATATAGCAAGGGTTGAGAAACACTCAGTCTTAACATGACTACTCCCTGTCTATGAATATTACCATAATCTTAATTCCTCTAGAAAACTTCCTCCTTACTTTTTTATTTGTTGAATCTCTGCTTCTTACAATCCTTCCTCAAATGTCATCTCACCTCTGCAGCGGTTGCTCGTCCTCTCCCCGTCAAGCAGAAACAATTTCTCCTCCCCTCAGCTCTATATGACATTCATAGTTCTGATCATCTCAACATTTTGTAAAGCCGTCTGTGTCTCTTTCTGAAATGTGGCTTCCAGACCGGAGAGGAGACACTTTTCACTCCCCTAGGTGCCACAGGAATCTGCACCGTGCCTTGCACAGAGAACATGCTGAGGCAGTACAGTGTACAGATGGTGAAAATATAATTAGGGTAGCCACACAATTCATCATCCAAACTGGGATACTTCTCAGAATAATGAGGGGTGCTATATAGCAGTGTCAGGACATAAGGTATACGCAGGGACTGTCCCAGACACGCTGGGAATATGAGCATCTAGATAGCAGCAGCCGACATTGACTACCTCTTACTGTTTGCCCCTCACTCTCCTCCATACTGCCTGTGTGGCATTTCGTTGACCTACACAGTGACCCTATATGGGAGCAACTGTTCTTTTCTGCACTGAAGAAAGATGCTGTGGAAGACATTGTAAAGGGACTTACCTAAGGCAACACAGTTACGGCAGGGGTGGGAGAGCTGGGACTTGAACGCAGGTCATCTGAATCCAGAGCCCAGGGCTCCCCGTGGAGGAGCTCAGGCCTCAGAGTACAACAGGATGAGGCTCTGTTCTGAGCCCTAACTGAAATAACTTTAGTTACCTTTCTGGATTTAGTTTCTTCCTCTTGAATGATGATGGTACGTCCTTCCAGTAACCTTAGAAGATTAAATAGGACAATATACAAGAATATCAGGCGAGGTGTATGTACTTGGGCTTGTCTTAGCAGTAAGCTATCTTGCAGTTCACAACAGGCTCCATATGACATCTACTCAAGTAACTGTGGTACAAAGTGAGAAGTAGTTATTGCTGTGACAGGTCACAGGAGGCCCCATAGCCTAATGGTTAAAAAAGCATGGCATTTTGCCTAAGACTTGGAGTCAAATTCAGCATATCATGTTTGAATAGGCATTTGACCAAAGTGGATAGGCAAATGGGCAATGAACACATGAAAAGATGCTCAACATCACTAGTCCTGCAGACAGTGCAAAACACAACCACGGTGAGATATCATTAAACCCCTACTGTGATAACTAAAAAGCAGTGACGAGAAGAGATGTGGCAAGAACAGCTGGTGAAGAAATTGGAACCCTCATACTCTGTGAGATTTTAAACTGGTAGAACCACTTTGGAAAAACAGTTTGATAATTCTTCAAAAAGTTTAACAGAGTTACTGTATGACCCAGAAATTTCTCTCCTTTAGGAATAATCCTAAGAGAATTGAAAAATAGGACTATATAAAAACTGGTACAAAAATAGTTCATTTTAGTATTATTCATAATACCAAAGAGATAGAAGCTAAGTGTCCACCAAGTGTTGTGGTATATCCTTACCATGGAATATTATTCAGAAAGAAAAAGACAAAATAATGATACATGCTGTTACATGGAATGATCTTGAAAATGTGATGCTAAGCGAAGGAAGCCAGTCACAAAAGACCACATATTACATGATCCCATTTGTGTGAAATGTAATTGCCTCCAGAACAAGCAAGTCCATAGAGGCAGAAAGTAGATTAGTGGTTGCCTAGGGCTGATGGGTTTGGGGAAGATAGGGAATTACTGCTAACAAGCACAAGGTTTCCTTCTGGGTTGATGAAAATGTTATGAAATTAGCTACCAGTGATGGTTGTATAACTATGAATGTACTAAAACCACTGAACCGTATACTTTAAAATGGTGAATTGAGTGGTATAGGAATTAAATCTCAACAAAGCTGTTACCTAAAAAAATTCTGGCAATGCCCTTGGCTTTGGGCATTGGTGTCATCTTCTATAAAACAGGGCTCATGACAAAGACAAACTAAAAAAGCAGGTATGAAGATTAAATAAAAGATTGCATGTCAAACTTCTGGCTCAGTGACCGATATCATAAATGCTTGATGATAGATGATTTTCCTTAAACACGTGGCCTTTCTCTTGCCCATCTGAAAACAGAGGGTCAGTGGTACTTTCAGCCGACTAGGCTGGGGATTCATGATGACTTCGGATGCATGAAGACTGACCCTCCCTTCAACACCCTCAAGTCATATGTGCCTCTGAAGGAATAGCCTTATGGCTCTGGTATCTGTTATTTATTTCTTAACTTATATATCTGAGACCTCGCTCAAGATGTGCTCATGAAAAATTACCCTTTTAATGGTGGAGCATTTAATGAGAAACTGGATTATCTACTGCATAAATGCCCTTCACACAAATTAGCTTGGCCCTGGGTCCTAATCTAAATTGGACTCTCTACTTTCCTCTAAATGGCCTAATATTTTCTTATTAATCTCTGCCCTCATTCACCTGATCTCGCTCTGCCTCCTCTTACAAAGTGTGCTCCTCAGCAGAGCTCTGTGCCCTGACAAATGTTTCTTAAGGCTGTCTTTGTATCTGACTTATGGACATTTTTGGGACATGACCTGGAGTCTGGAATGTGTATGTTCCATTTTCAAGCCATCTTTCCAGTGGCATTTTAATGCTGCCAGTATATTAAAGATCAGCAGATTTGGGCGAGATGAGTTTTTGTATAAGTATCATCTCAAGGGCTTCCCATGGTGACTCGGATGGTAAAGAATCTACCTGCAATGTGGGAGACCCAGGTTTGATCCCTGGTTTGGGAAGATCCCCTGGAGAAGGGAATGGTTACGTACTCTAGTATTTTTGCCTGGAGAACTCCATGGACAGAGGAGCCTGGCAGGCAAGTCCATAGGGTCACAAAGAGTTGGACATGACTGAGTTACTGACACTTTTATAGAGGAGTCGGATAGATGAGAAACAATTAATCATTATAATTAAGAGAGCAAGCTTGAAGACATAGACCATAAGCAAACTGCAAACATGGGCTTTGGCATCAGACAGATCTGGGTTCAGGTCCCACTCAGTGGGTTTGTACAAGTTGTTTGGCCTCTCAGACCTTCGATTTAGATCCTAGTCTATAAGATCTGAGTAAGAGTACCTACCTCTATGATTATTTTAAAGACTAAACAAATTGATGCATGTAATGTGCTGTACATAACATGATAAATACTATTATGGACTTCCCTGGTGGCTCAGACGGTTAAGCGTCTGTCTACAATGCGGGAGACCCAGGTTCAATCCCTGGGTCGGGAAGATCCCCTGGAGAAGGAAATGGCAATCCACTCCAGTACTGTTGCCTGGAAAATCCCATGGACAGAGGAGTCTGGTAGGCTACATGTAGTCCATGGGGTCACAAAGAGTCGGACACAACTGAGCGACTTCACTTCATATTGCCATTATAGTTAAACTTTAGAGGAAGTTCCAGATAGTCAAAGAGATGTCATTAGTGATTGAAATAGTATCAGGAATTGAAGAAAGAGTAAGATAAACTTCCCAAGAAATAGATCAAACCATAGGCCACTCCTATCAAATATTGTTTAACAATGCAGGGAGAGGTGACCTGCAGTGTCCATAGCTAGATGTCAGTATAGGGTGTATCATGGCAAATGTTATTCTTTTTGTTCTTAGCTTTTGTCTCTGACATCTGCCCTCACTGATCCCAGAGGCTTAATTTTTACATTGATTACACATTCAGACAAATCATCCATGTGTTATATTTGCTTAATGGAATTAATTCAGAGACTTCAATATACCAGGAGTCAGCAAGAGTGCGGTAGAAAAAATATCAAGTGGGATTTGGGGATGACAGGTCCAGGACTAACTCTGCAGACACCCCTTCTCTGTGCTCTCCTGCTCTCAGAACTGTATCTTCTAGGTGCTTCTTTTACTGAGCTGATAACACAGGCGGCAGCTACCGTGTATAGAGAACTTACCATGTGAATGCATGCTATTCACATGCTATCTCATGTAAGTTACTGTTCATAATAACTCTGAAAGTGAATATTTAATCTTCATTCAATAGTTAGGAGATGGAGGCTCAGCAGACAGTTTAGTTGACTTACAAGTGAGAGCCAGGATTTGACATGAGGATGTCTGGCTCTAAAGCTTTTGCCTTCTTGTATACCTAGCATAACACACTACACATTTTGTTTGCAGTCATCAAAAACTTGAGCCTCTAGGGGCATAGACTTTGTCTCATTCATCTATTGCCAGTGAGTTATAGCATCTGGCACAGAGATGATGCTCAGTAAGGGATGAATGAATAAATGAATGAAATGCATGCCGTATTCTGTCAGTAGAAAAGCATCACACAGTGGTTAGCTATTACTGTTGTGTTTTTTTTTTCTGTTTTAATAATTCTCAGCCCCACTTAATAGAAGGGCCTCAATATGTGCATCATGTAGATAGAGAGAAATGGGCTGAATTATCTCTGATATCCTTAGCTCTAAATTTCCAGCAGATGAAAGAAGACATGATGGAGGGGGTATCAGAAGTTGAAGTTCATGATGTTCCAGGAGCCTATGGCATTCCAGGCTTAAGGACTGCATGTTTGGGACTTCCCGAGTGGTCCAGTGGTTGAGACTCTGTGCAGGGGGTACAGGTTTGATCCCTGAGCAGGAAACTATGATCCCATATGTGACCCCCCCCAAAAAAAAAGAAAAAAGAAGCACAGGGGCAGTGCCCCAACCTGTGACTCCTCTGATGGACATTTGATGAAGTTAGAGATTCAAATTCATATATATTCTGTTTCTTCTGACTGTATGAATATGGACAAGCTATTTGAATTCCATTACCTTCACCTGGGAGCTGGATATGGTTGAGCTGTGAAAAATGGGAATAAAGTTTATAAAACATCTCACAAGAAACACGTACTCTGTTCACAGTAACTTTACTGTCTTTATCTTATGTGGATGTGTTTGAACTTCTGGTTGATGTGTCGTAGCAAAATATTATGCTAATAATTACTGGGAAATCCCACTGCAAGTTATGGGGGCACCGTACCAAGGAGTGTGGAAGCTTATTTCTGTGCACACATGAGTTAACAGAAGAGATATTGTAAAACCATTCTTTGATAATTGACCCTGGGTCATTACCTGATACAAAACAATTACTCTGGAGCCTCGTTATAAAACAGCCCATAGAATTGGGTATAAGGAGGATCTTGGACCCTGGCCAAAGTCATTTTAAATGCTGGAAATACCAGAGAGACTCAGGGCTAATACTATTCTAACAAGGGTGTCAGACATAAACATACAGTGGGTAATGATCATTTGTTGACAATCTAGTGTGTATCAGACTCCATATTGGGTATTTTATATGTGTTATCTGGCTTTTTAAAATCTTAATGCCACTTTGTGGTTGGTTACTTATTAATTTTTTTCTTTGTTTCTGCCTGAGAAAACACAATTTTAGAGAAAATCATGTAATCTTCCTGAGGATTTGGAAGGATAGAGCCAGAATTTGCATCCAGGAGTATCATCATTCTTTTGTACGTGATCTAATGATTTGACTTTCCTTGAACTTAGGTAAACCAGGGAACCAGTCTTGGAACTGTGGATATTTAAAGTCAGTGGGTTCTGAACACCTACATATCTGAATCCTGCTTTTCTTTCTTTTTAGGTCAGGATCGCAGTGAAGCCACTTTGATAAAGAGGTTTAAAGGTGAAGGGGTCCGGTACAAGGCCAAACTGATTGGAATTGATGAGGTTTCCGCAGCTCGGGGAGACAAGTTATGCCAAGACTCGATGATGAAGCTCAAGGTACTGTGCCAACATTTTATTTTAAACAGTGTACATTTGATATGACCGAGAGGGAAAAATGATCACAATCACTCTGGTAAACATATTTTTATTTATTCACATACTGCTATACTATTTATATCCTGGGGACTCACTGCATTTATATATTGGGAGGATATGTCCCTCATTTAGCAAATATTTATTAAGCATCTCCTATGGGGATGTGTTTTGCTACTCCATGTTCTGCAGTTATTGATGTGATAAAAACACATCACGTTTTATTCAGTTGTATCTTCATTGTGTGGTTCCAACAAAAATAAAAGTACCAAATCATCAAATCCTACAATCACTCAGATTTGATAGATTTTTCTACTTTATTTTTAAATAACTTTTCTATATTCTACCATATGGTGAATATGGTAGAAGATTTTATTTTAATAAAACTGCTTTTATTCATCCTTGTAATTTTTTAAAATTTATTTATTATTTTAATTGGAGGCTAATTACTTTACAATATTGTAGTGCTTTTTGCCATACATTGACATGAATCAGCCATGGGTGTACATGTGTTCCCCATCCTGAACCCCCCTCCCATCCCATCCATCAGGGTCATCCCAGTGCACC
>SJYQ01000378.1:2123913-2257553 GCA_006410935.1 Redunca redunca
TTGTATTTTTATATATATATTTGTGTATATATATGTGAATCATATGCATATATGTAGTGTAATTGGAATGACCATTTATAGTTTCATATCTTGTTTTCTTCCTTACCTAATAATATACATCATATACGTTTTTTTCATATTTTCAAATAGTCCCCGAGGATACAACTTGGTCAATATAATTTTTTTAATGTAAGAAAAAGGGAAGGAAAAAAAGGCTGGCCAAGTGCCTAGTAATATTATATGGGACAGTGTGTATAAAATGACTTCTTTGCCTTTTCTTTGATTAATGTTTAATAAGGCACAGTTATTATTTTTGTTTATATTGTACACATTTTCTCAATGGTTTATTTTAACATGTGTGTCAGATTCTAAGACTCCTTGTAGTCTAGCTATAGGAATCATTCTTTTTAAAAACTTAATTTTCTAAACTGTGTATCCATTACTTTCTTTTTATTTTTTAAGCTGTTACAAAGCAAATTTTTTTTTAATATTTATAAATCTACCAGAAGGCATACCAGAAAATGTATAAAAGATGTTAAAATCATGAGTTCACAGATTGCCTCCTTGGAAGAGGTTAATGTATCTTTTTATGAAAAGAATAATTAAACAATGTTATGAGATTTTAGGACAGTCTAATAATGAGCCCCCTTCTTCTGCCAAATTCAAATCTGGGTAATAAGGAGACAAAGGAGTCCAACAGGAAAAACTCTAAATTTCAGCTTTATGACTGATAAATGCTGGTCTGGGAGACATGATACAGCTACACAGCCACAGTGCATCCTTGAAGAAGACAGGCTGTCCAGTGGGTCTGTGGGACAGTTGGCTAACTGCAGCCCTCCCTGTTCACTCCCACTGCCCTAGAGCAGCACTGTGACCCATGTGTGAGATCACATCAGAACTCACCCTCTCTACCAACATGTGGATTTCAGAGAGAACCCAGAGGAGACTGTGCCATGCCTGCTTCCCCACTGAGACTCTAATCAAGAATGGGGGTAAAGGCCAGGACCTTAATTCTTGGTGAAGTTGGTCCTTACTGAGTATGAGGCCAGGCAGGTGAAGATGTGCTTTTGACAAATATGAATTAAAAGACATCAAGAAAATCTCCAGGGACTGCTTCTCACCCAGAGCTACAAGTCTGCTGAGGACAAGAAAGAGGCTGATGCATCCTCGCCCAGCATCCTGATAGATAGCATTCACCAGGCGTGGGTCACAGACCACTTCATCAGCCATCTGCCTCCATAGAAGCATAGGGGTCTCAGTGGATGTGAGGCAGGAGTTGGCTTGTGTGCCTGAAGTTCTCCCTAAAGATTAACATTCACACAGGCTAGCTGGACCAGCCTGCTGATGACTGCTAAGCTCGTGTGTGTGTGTGTGCCTTGGTTTCCTGCAGTAAAGTGTCCCACCTGTCACCCCTTGTAACCAAGTGGTCTCCAAACCCCTGAGGCTTGGTCTGACCATAACATGCTCCTGCCAAATGCTCTGAACTTGTAGAGCGTTCTTGGTTTCCAGACAACTATCTTTCCTTATTTGCAAGTTGCAGAGAAGAATGTTGACATTTCCGCTTCCAGTGGTGTTTCTTTAGGAAGCACAGAAACAGAAACGATCGATTTTCCATTTGGCCACCGGCCCAGGAAAGAAAGACAAAGAAGTAAAAATTGTCTGTTAGCCTTGCAAAAAGGCCCACTTGTTCATGTCAGCCCGTATGAGAAATTTAAAAAAAAAATTCTGTTTGCTAGACTCTCTGACGCTGGTGCCTGTTGTAGAGGTTTTTCTCTTGGATTATAGAGATTTAAAGGGGGATTCATAATGTGAGTTTGCGTGAGCCATTGCCTGTCCACCAGCAAAGCCTCATTGTCATTATGTTTTAATTTGGTCAACAGAGTACTTTTATATATATTATCTCTTTTGATCTTGTGAGGTAGCTGTTAGCCTCCTTGTTTGTAAGTAAGAAATCTGAGGCTCACAGAAGTTATAGGATTTGCCCCAGAGCCTTCACTTTAATCTGGAATAAGCCCAGAATTCAAACCCAGATCTCCAGATATCTCGTGTTTGATAGGATATTGTTAAGTGCTTCCTTCTGTTCTATTTTGTATCTGCACTGAAATCTATCTTGGTTGCCCAGCTAGATTTTTAAACCCCTACCTGTAAACTACTACACAGTAGCCCCACATCATTAACTTACAAAGTACTCACCTCTCAGAGGCATTGGGCAAAACGGTGTCTCATAAAGACAGTGCCTGGAGGACTGATTGCAGAGCCTGAAGTGAATCTATTAGTCAGGGTCCTGTAGGGAACAGTCACCCCAGCTAGGTCAGATGAAGACACTTTAATGAAGGAGTTACTCGTGCAGAGTAGGCCAGCTTAAGGTAGCAAACGGGCTGGTGAGGCACCAAAAACTAAAAACAGTGGGAAGCTGTTCCACCCCAAGGAGAGATGTATTAACTGGAACCCAGGGAGGATGGGGTTGAGGAGGAAGTCTGCTTGCAAACAAAAATATAGCTACTGCTAGAGATTGTAGAACAGGGATGGGAAGGAAACAGAAAGAAATATCCGGACCTCTCTCCTTCCCCCACTCTGACATCCTGTCTGTCCCTTCCTTGGTGGAATCCAGAGGACGGGATGCTCAGAGGACCTGAAAGTGCAAAGCTCAGGGGCCAGTCTCTGGGTGTAAGGTGAGGAAGATATCTGTATCCCCTTTTTAACTGGGAAAAAGTGAAACTTTTACCATGAGTTTTCCCCCAGAGACGGTACAGCTGATTTAACTACTAGGGCTGAGATTGGAGACCAGGTTTAGTTCATGGAGCTTTCTGAAATAGCATTCTGGATATATGCTACGCCTGCAGCCTGTTGTGTGGGCTCACCTGCTTGACCTGTTCCCAGAGGATCACATTCATCCCATCACGGGCATGCACCCTGCTACGTGAGGTCTCAGTTCTTCCCTGTGCAGCATCCTACTGGACTCTCATGGCAGTCCCTGACTGCACAGGTCAATCCTGCCTGGTGTGCCTGACTCTGTCTGTGTGTATACATTCCTTTAGCAAGATGCTGCCTCGGTGTGACTCCCTCAGGGATGCCTGCATCAGTCATTCCACACAGTGCCCAGCACATGGCGTTGCTTCCCAGTATCAGGATTAGTACCAGTGGGGATGGTCAGTCAAGTTTGCTGGCCCTCCCTGCACGCTCCACCCCGTGATATGTGCAGTACGTGCACGGTTTGCTCTTGTTAAAAGTACGAGTAATCTCACTTAGAGTTCTTCTTCACTACTGCATCTGGAAGCCGGGGGTTCCACCTTTTTTCCATCCATGCTACCCCATAGAACCCTTCCATAGAAAGGAACCCTAACATTGAAATTCAAAAGATCGCTGTTGGAATTCCTTCTGTGTTTTCTTAGTTCTGCAAGGCTTGAGGCAGTCACTTGACCCCTTGACCTTATATTTTGTCATATGTAAAATAAGGGAGGTAATTCTTCCTCCCTAGAATTGTGGGATGAGCTAAATTATATAACATGATAGAGAACTCCTTCCATTTGAAAAACACCTGACTCTCTCATTTCCAGGTTCCCAACAATGACTTCATAGGCCAGTTGGCTAATATTAAACCCAGAAACCCCAAAAGATGCCTATGTACATATCTTCTAATTCTCCAACCAGCCCTGTCACCTGATCCTCCGTCAGTTCTGCAAAACACCATGGAGAGGTGTGACCCTGCAGCAGGCTGTCTGGCGGCAGGCTTGCTTGGACTTTGAGTAGTTTTTCAGGGCCTGACCCAGGGTTGTGTCTCACAGGAGAAATATGCTTGGTAAAACTGGAGTTTTATTCTCCCCAAAGATTGTACCATGTACATCATCCTTCTCTCTTATATTTGTCCTGGGAAGCTGTATCACCAACAGTCCCAAGCGGAAATGCTTTCAAACATGCTCTTTCTATCCCTGTTTATCTGCAGCCATATTCTGCCAGGGAATTCTTGGAACCATTTGGAACAGGAAGTGAAGGGTAACATTAGCTAGTCAGCATCACTGTGTGTTGGGAATTAGTGCTGTTTGATGTTAGGTAATTCCAAGAGCTGGGGGTTGGTTGTTAGGACTGTTTCGGAGATGGGGTCATTGAAGCTACTCTTTTTGACCAGAGGAATTGTGATGTCTTCACGTTGGAAGGACTCAGACAAGAAAGAGAGGCTCCCTACCTGTTGCCACAGTCCTTCCAATGCCTCCATTTATAACAGGACTACTTCTTGTTCTCTCTTTTGCATACTTCTGGATCCTGATCCTGAAGTTGAAGGTCAGGCTGCAGAGGGATGGCGGCATCAGTTACTTTTCTCCAAATCAAACTAAGAACACAGATTTCAAAGTCAAGGTTTTCATAGATTCAAAACCTAGATTGTTCACTACTCGAGTGAGGGGAGAGTCACTTCACTTGTTTGAGTGCCTTTTTTATTCCAGTCTCCATTCTTGACACTGAGCACGCAGAATGAATAAAACAGAGTTCCCATTGTGCACGTTGAGCTTTTGTCCTATTGGACAGAGGCGACAGTCAACAAATGAATATGCAGTATGCCAGAGGGTACCATAAGGGAAAAAGATGCAGGGAGAAAGATCAGATGCAGTTTGGAGTGGAGGGTGGAGGGGTCAGAGACAGCATCTTTGCTTGGGTGACACTGAAGAGAAATAAGAACTACCCCTGGGATTGCAAAGACTCTGAGCCTTCTTCCCATGGCCATAAAACCATCTCTCAGTGAATTTATGGGAAAGCAAGCAGCACACTGAGGAATCTAGAGACCTTTGAACAGGAGGAGGGGTTAAAGACACAGAGGGCCTCGCTTGGAGTAAGTCACCCTGTAACTATGTAAAGGGCAGTCATTGGAGGAGGGATCTTATGTCAGTGGGTACATCCCTAAAGGTCAAAAGAGGAACACCAGGTAGGATTACAGGAAAGAGCTCTGGGCTTATTAGAAAGAAGACATATGTAAGGAAGTAATGACTCTTGCACCAAGAGTCTTGAAAGTGGAGGTGTGGTCTCAACTTTCTAACCAGTTCTCTGTCCCATCTTGGAACTGTCTACCAAACTTATCGAACATCATTTTTCTCAGCTGTCAGTTCAGAAACTTAGACTGATTACTTTGAAGGTTTCCCGTGACTCTAACATTCTGTATATCTGTATGTCAGAGGTGCCTGAGGATGAATGGGTGACTCCCGAGGGAGTGAATTTCTTGTTACTAGTTCCCAAACAGAAACTGGACCACAAATGCTAAGGGTTGGTTATGACATCCTACAGTGTACCAAGCACTGTACTAGGTACTTTCCATGCGTTTTCATTTCCTTTTCTCAAACATGCAAGAGAAGTATTTACATTCAAGGAGGTAGAGCTAGGAGTTAAGTCATTTGTCCAAGATCACAGCCAGAAGTATAATCCAGATGTTTCAATTCCAGGGACTATTTCCAGTACCCAGAGTGAGTATAATCACACAACCTTAAGAGAATGCTCCTTCCTGTGCTGGTCATACTGCTGACTCTGTTCCAGAATATGTTGTGCTGACAACAATACAAAGGACTTTTTTCTCTTGGGAATATGAAATCATCATGATTTTAGACTTTCCTACTCTGAAAAAAGCCCAGAATGATTACTGGTGAAAGATGGACTTAATCTCCCCTTCTGTGGAAGCTAGAAGGAATGAAGGGGTAAGAAGCTTCAAAACACCTAATGCAGAGTCTGCAACAGCCCTAGAACTTAAAGCCCTTGAATGTCCTCATCCTCTGAGTTATACCCTAGTATGATGCCCGTGAAAAGTGAAGTGAAAGTGAAAGCTTCTCAGTCGTATCTGACTTTGCAACCCTAAGGACTATACAGTCCACAGAATTCTCCAGGCTGGAATACCGGAGTAGGTAGCCTTTCCTTTCTCCAAGGGATCTTCCCAACCCAGAGATCAAACCCAGGTCTCCTACATTGCAGGCAGATTCTTTACCAGCTGAACCACGAGGGAAGGCTGTGCTTGCCTATAATTGGCCACCACAGAGGCTAATTTAAGAGGCAAGTGTTTTTACTCTTAACTTGCATCATATCAACTTTGGAGGGGACTCTTGATAGCACATTCATTTCATAATAATTTCTTGAGTGCCTCCCACCCTCCAGGGACTGTCCTAGGTACTAGAGTAGTGAGCAGAGTAACATGCCCACCTTTTGTGACATTTACCTTCTAAGTGACTCATACACATATCTTCAGTATATTAAAAAAAATTGGAAAAGTGGGGAAACAGGTTTTTGAGAAATAGAAGCTCTTGGTAGGTGCTTTTCTTGAGAGCACAAGAATGATTGGGAAAATGGTAGAAGAACATACAAAATGTGTGGGTAAAAACTCAAGCCATAGGCAGATGACGATCACATTTTTCTAAACAGACTTGAGACATGCAGTCTGGCAATATTTTTTCTTTTCTTTTTGATCTCTATAATTAATTCATATGAAAAGTTTTTTCCAGAAGTATGAAATTAAAATCACATTTAGGAACATATCCCATGATTCATCTTTATTTAAAAGGTTAAAACCATATCTAATACAAAACCCAGAAAAGATCGTAACAAGAAAACCATATTGTGTTTATCCTAGGATCTCAAATTCTGAGCCGACTATCTAGGCACAAAGTAGGCACTCTGTAAATCTTGGTTTGCCCAATGAATCTAAGTTCAGATATTTGTTTATACAGTTTTTGAGCAGTGAGGACAAGTGTTACCCTAAAACATTAAGAGGATGCAAGCCCATTGGGAAAGATAGTATGGAAGTGGGGAGGAAAAAGAGTGTGCGTGATTGGTGGCATTGGTTCATGGTATCTGACATGCCTTTGGGACCAGAGGGAATTTTCAAATGAAAACACTGAAGTAAAAACCACATCCTTCTTTTCAACAGGGCGTTGTTGCTGGCGCTCGTTCCAAAGGAGAACACAAACAGAAAATCTTTTTAACCATCTCCTTTGGAGGAATCAAAATCTTTGATGAGAAAACAGGGGTAAGTAAAAGAATCACATGGCATGGTGAAATTGAATCCATTGACAGATGTGCCCTTAAAAGCCTCCGCTCTTCTGGGCAGGAATATCAAACAAGGATAAAAACACATAAAGCAACTGACAAACTTGATCAACTGTGATCGTTCATCAAAGGGAGGCCCTTCCCTGACTTGGCCACAGTATGACTGCACCGTGTTTCTTACAGTGTAATTGGGATAAAAGTGTCACACAGTCCTGGTAATGCAATGGGAGATTGATGTGCTTTGAAGAGCAGTGGGTAATGTGACAGTTTCAGTTAAATTTCCTGTGTGTTGGCAACTTTAATGACATGCGTCCTAGAGGGAGATGTACGGGGGTCTTTTGACTTGGTCAAAGCATTCAGACTCCCTTGAATTGAACCTGTGGCACCTTGCAATTGGTGTCATCAAAAAGAATAAATGGAGTTTTCAATGTTTAAAAAAAAAATCTATCACTGCATGATGAGGAAATGTAAGGGCTGATCTGTGTGTTGAACCCACTGAAGATGTGGTTTATATTTTCATCCACCTCCTGGCAGCAATTATCCCCTAGGTTTATCCCCTAGCATTGTTGACCCTGTTCGTTGATGGTAAGGGAAAAAGAGAAAAGGTTTTTATGATCTGTTTTGTCCAGAGAGCAAGAGTCAAATGGACATGATTTTCTTTTATTCACTCAGTGCTTTATAGCTTCTAACAGACTTGCACTATATCACCTCCTATGAACTTCACAGGTAGTTTATCAAGCAATGTATAAACAACACTCAGTTAACCAAGCTGCTTAACCTTGTCATTTTGCATTACAAAATTTCCCCTTTTGTTCTGACTCATATTAAGAGACCATAAGGTTAGCAGGATGATAATTTAATAGTAAAAAAAATTATTTTCTTGAAGAAAAGTTACTCCTGGTTAGTAATAGCACAGACACGCCATGGCCTCGTGGGATCCTGGGTAACACACAGGGGACAGAGAACTTTGGAACTGTAGAAACTTGGACGATATTATTCATCCTTTATCATCCTTCATGGGAGGGAACCAAGTAATGTGGATCATGCCGAACTGAGAGATACTTCCACAAGGATTCATATACCCCAATATATGTCATCATCTCCAGTCTCTTCCCAAGTCCACACCTGCCCATCACCGTGACACTGGCATCACCAAAGGGACAGAAATGACAGGGATAGAGTATCAGATACTTTATCTTGTATATCTTACTTTTTATTCTTGTGTTTTGGGGTCCTGTTATTCCATCATGTACCCCACCATCAAATAGTCCTAATCACCAAACTTTAGCTAATGAGTAGAGGTAATTTACATTCTTTACTTTTATCTAAATCCTCACTCAAGGGTGGCTAAACTGGCCCCAAAGAAAGATACCACCAAACCTTGAAATGTGATTTTTGATTCTTTCTTTGGACACACACATAAAATACCTTTTGGCTCAAAGCCATTTGGCTTTGTGGGGGGAAAAATGTCATATCGTAGTGGAGATTCAGGATGAAGGCAGAATTAAATGTTATCTGTCTGACTTAGTCTGCTGACTTATTTTAGGCTCTTACCTTATGGCTTTTGCAACCATAGCTTGTTAATTTGTCTTAACACAAGTCTAGGGAAGACTGGTAGAGAGGGCTGAATGTTTAAGCCTGAAGTAGAGATGAGTGTGGGGCAAGGCACTCTGTATTAGTAGGGTTGATCTCTCCAAAGACTTGTTCAGTGTTCTGTGTGACTCAGGGAACAGAACCAAGACTTGGTGATGGAAGTTTCTAGGAGGCAGTTTCAGTTTATGAGGAAGAAGAGTTTCCCACAAGTCAGAGCTATTCAGCATTGAGATGGACCACCTTCTGTGCAAGTGAGTACACCATCCCTTGGAGGATTCAAGCAACAGTCATACGATGGAGATACTGTGGAAAGAAGTCAAGTAGAAGATGAGGTGTTGACCAAAGTCACATCTTAGTCGATTCCCCAGACTAGTTTTGATAGTTTGTTTCTCCTTTAAATCCATCCCTATTGGATGTGACTTATCATCAGATAACTGGAGGTTTTTCAAAACCTCCACTGGAGGTTATGAGCATGAACAATTTACTAAACTATTGTCATTGCCCAGCAGGGACCCAACTGAGTTTTGCAGAATAAGAGTCTCAGTGGTGTTTTGTCCTACTTATCAAAAAAAGTGGAAAACTGGGTCTTTTTCATTTGGAATGACAAATTTTAGTTGTTTATCATGTCAGAAGTATTCCTGTTCAAGCTTGGCTGTGCTATTTTTTTCAAAACCAAGAAAAGAAACATTAGCAGAACGTGACAATAGCTAGAATTTTAAAAATCCAAAAGCTGTCAAAAATGTTTTGATCCCAATTAAAGAGACCCTTTGCAGCAATTTACACCTTGTCTTGTATTTCAAAGGGGTTCTTGATCCCAATCCTTATGTGAGTAAATTTTATTAGTAGTAGGTTGTAGGAAATAAATCAATATCAAAAGCTGTCCATATGTTCAGATATCTAGGTATTGCTAATATATCAAAAGTATCAGTGAGAATGCAGAAAATATCATAAAATGAGCTCACTGTTACTAGTAATAGTAGGAACAATAGCAAATTAGGAGTAGAAATAATTTCATGTCAGTATGTGACTAGGTCCTTAAAGCAGACCAATGCAGGAGTGATGTCATCTTCATTTCACAAGTAAGAAAACTGAAATTCTGGGATTATTCCTGATTTGACTGGAAACTCAAATCAGACCTTCCAATCCCAAATGCTATGCCTTTTTGCTGTTCCTCTCATGGTGGGAGAGGGAGAGGGGGAGGATGCCTTCTAGGGCCTCTTTTATAAGGGCACTAATCCCATGTATCAGGGCTCCACCCTCATGACCTAATCACCTTGCAAAGGCCCCACCTCCTAATATTAATGCCATCAGAATTTCAGCATATGAAATTTGAATGCACACTCAAGAGTCAGACACGACTGAAGCGACTTAGCAGCAGCAGCAGCAAACAGACCATAGCAATCTCAAAGTTTATAAATGATTTCCTTTCATATGTATTAGAGCAGATTCAGTATTATCCCTGTTTTACTGTCATCATTATTCACTTTCATTTTAATGAGCTTTCCTGAGTGAAGATAATAGGGGTGGCGTTACCACTGGGACTGTCTTGTGGGTAGATTGTTGGCAGGGTAACCATGGTTACCATGTGGTCAGGAAAGACTGAAGTGGATGCTTGTTCTGTGCTGCGTGATGTTCTGTTTCCTGAGGATTCAAAGATGAAGAAGATGTGTCCTTGGCCCTGAGGTGGTGAAATCAGACTCACAAAATGAACTGACACGTGCTGAGACACGGGTGTGAATGGAGTTGTCAGTACTCAGGGGATGGAGATAGAGCTTTGCTTGAAATAATCAGGAAAGTTTGCACAGAAAATGGCACACTGATTTAGCCATGGAGGAGTGAATTGGAGAGGACCAGATAAGCAAGTAAGGGAAGAGGAAAACATATTTCTAAATGCACAGATGTCTAAAGGAGAAAGGTGTGTGTGTGCGTGCACATGTGTTCATTCTTTTTTCAGGAAATATTTATTGAACACGTGTATCAACACACAGGTTAACAAGGCTGTGTATTTTTGTTCATCACTCTTATATATCTGATTAGCACTTGAAGTCCACATAGTAGGTGCCCAGTAGTACCTATTGCACACAAACTAAAATGACTTAATGATCATGAATCAGCAAGTGTACGCAAAACAACTAGGGCATAATAGGGGAGAGGTGGAGAGTGGCCCAAGGTTGAATATTGTCCCTCGTAATAGAGGGGTAATGATGTTTAAATGCAATGGCTGCACTTACATTTCAGGACTGATTTAAACTCTTATTTTTCAATGAAAACCAGATATTACCCTTGTTTGTATCTCATCAAAAGCAGGACTGTTCTCCCTTTATTTCTAACAGAATATTTGGAATGGACTTGGGGAGAGCAGCTGAGGTGGAGCAAAGGAAAGTGGTCCTAGGGAGGGAGACAGGAAGGAGGATGAAGGGGCTACAAAGCAGGATGCTGGGACCTGGGATACCCCTGTTGTCCTGAGAGCTGCTGAAGCAGTACACAGGACCCTCAGGGACTGGATATGGATTAGCCTCTACGCAAGGCCATATGGTCATAGCAGGTCTGTAGACAGGCTTTCGTGATCCTGTCTCATTTGACACCCAACAATTCTTGGAGGTTTTATTACCCTCCGTTTATAGATGGAGCTTCCCTGGTGGCTCAGACAGTAAAGAATCTGCCTGCAATGAAGAAGACCCAGGTTAGATCCCTGGGTTGAGAACATTCCCTGGAGAAGAGAATGGCTAGCTACTCCAGTATTCTTGCCTGGAGGAGAATTCCATGGACAGAGGAGCCTGGCAGGCTACAGTCCATGGAGTTGGAAGTGACTGAGTGACTAAATGTTTTACAGATGAGTCATCTAAAATATAAGTAGAGTGTGTGGCTTGCCTGAGGCTACACTGAATAGCAGAAAATGAATTTAAATTCACATTTGTAACTCCTAAGCTTGTTCTGTTTCTTTTACCCCAGAGATTCTCCACTTGACTGGTTCCATACCCATAAGGGCTGTTTTGGAACTTAATGTAGGCATTTTGGGTGTTCACAACTTTTGGGGAATGGGGTGCTTATATAGGAATTCACTAGAGGCAAGGATGCTAGACACTCCACAACGTACACACATTCACACACAATACAAACATTTCCTGGCTATATGACTTTAAATGCCTTACCACACTTTCATGAACGTGAAAAGTTTATAATTATCTGAATGTAAAACCCAACTCTATGAATAAAAATGTAACTTCATATTCATAATAGTGCATTTTCCAGAGTGCAACTAAACAGAAAGATGTGCTTTGTTTTGATAGAAACTCACCAAGAGTTGGTGGTCACTTTAGAAAACCACTCCCCTGTGATTGCTCTTCTTGTTAAGTCTACAATAGGGCACAGCTCTATCAGTTCCATGTCTAGCTACCATGTTCACAGTTCAGTTCAGTACAGTCGCTCAGTTGTGTCTGACTCTTTGCAACCCCATGGACCATAGCACACCAGGCCTCCCTGTCCATCACTAACTCCCAGAGTTTACTCAAACTCGTGTCCATTGAATTGGTGATGCCATCTAACCATCTCATCCTCTGTCATCCCCTTCTCCTCCTGGCCCTCAATCTTTCCCACCATCAGGGTCTTTTCAAATGAGTCAGCTGTTTGCATCAGGTGGCCAGAGTATTGGAGTTTCAGCTTCAACATCAGTCCTTCCAGTGAATACCCAGGACTGATCTCCTTTAGGACAGACTGGTTGGATCTCCTTGCGGTCCAAGGGACTCTCAGGGTCTTCTCCAACACCACAGTTGAACAATTCTTCAGTGCTCAGCTTTCTTTACAGTCCAACTCTCACATCCATACATGACTACTGAAAAAGCCATAGCCTTGAGTAGACAGACCTTTGTTGGCAAAGTAATGTCTCTGCTTTCTAATATGCTGTCTAGGTTGGTCATAACTTTCCTTCCAAGGAGTAAGCATCTTTTAATATCATGGCTGTAGTCACCATCTGCAGTGACTTTGGAACCCCCCAAAAATAAAGTCAGCCACTGTTTCCACTGTTACCCATCTATTTGCCATGAAGTGATGGGACCAGATATCATGATCTTTGTTTTCTGAATGTTGAGCTTTAAGCCAACTTTTCACTCTCCTCTTTCACTATCATCATCAAGAGGCTCTTTAGTTCTTCTTTACTTTCTGCCCTAAGGGTGGTGTCATCTGCATATCTGAGGTTATTGATATTTCTCCCAGTAATCTTTTTTTAATTTAAATTTATTTATTTTAATTGGAGACTAATTACTTTACAATATTGTATTGGTTTTGCCATACATCAACATGAATCCGCCACGGGTGTACACGTGTTCCCCATCCTGAACCCCTCTCCCACCTCCCTCCCTGTACCATCCCTCTGGTTCATCCCAGTGCACCAGCCCCAAGAATCCTGTATCCTGCATCGAACACTCATTATCAGAGAAATGCAAATCAAAACCACAATGAGGTACCATTTCACACCAGTCAGAAAGGCTATGATCCAAAAGTCTACAAGCAATAAATGCTGGAGAGGGTGTAGAAAAAAGGAAACCCTCTTACAATGTTGGTGGGAATGCAAACTAATACAGCCACTATGGAGAACAGTGTGGAGGTTCTCCCGGTAATCTTGATTCAGCTTGTGCTTCCTCCAGCCCAGAGTTTCTCATGATATACTCTGCATATAAGTTAAATAAGCAAGGTGACAATATACAGCCTTGACGGACTCCTTTTCCTATTTAGAACCAGTCTGTTGTCCCGTGTCCAGTTGCTTCCTGACCTGCATACAGATTTCTCAAGATGCAGGTCAGGTGGTCTGATATTCCGATCTCTTTCAGAATTTTCCACAGTTTATTGTGATCCACATCGTCAAAGGCTTTGGCATAGTCAATAAAGCAGAAGTAGATATTTTTCTGGAACTCTGTTGCTTTTTCGATGATCCACCAGATGTTGGCAATTTGATCTCTGGTTCCTCTGCCTTTTCTAAAACCAGCTTGAACATCTGGAAGTTCACAGTTTACGTATTGCTGAACCCTGGCTTGGAGAATTTTTGAGCATTACTTTGCTAGCGTGTGAGATGAGTGCAATTATAGGGTAGTTTGAGCATTCTTTGGCATTGTCTTTCTTTGGGATTGGAATGAAAACTGACCTTTTATCTAGACTTATTTGACTCTTTATAAATATCAAATATAAAGGAAAGTTACTCTTCAGTTGCTAAGTTGTGTCCAATTCTTTTTGACCCCATGGACTGCAGCATACCAAGCTTCCCTGCCCTTCACTCTCTCTCAGAGTTTGGTCAAACTCATGTCCATTGAGTCAGTGATGGTTGAATGCTTTCTTAAACCAAAATTTATTCATTAATTAAAAGAAGGCTCATTGTCATTATGTTCTTCATTTGTAGTTGTAACTAAGCATTTATATATAGAAACACATTATTTTTTGATCCGAAATCATCTTATGTTTTTTATTCTTTCTGTTTTAATTAGGACATTTTGATTTGCTTAAACTTTATGTGTGTAGTTAGATTATATAATCATTACCAAACAATATAGTAAGATACAAGATACTGTTATATAAAAAGGAGGTTTTTCATCAGATAAGGTTAAGAATCCATGTATAGATCATGCTGCCGTTTTCTTTGGTTTATTCATTTATTCATTCCACAAACACTTATTAAGGGAAAGAGACATTCTACATGCTGGGTGGGGATGAACTAGCCTGAAAGCTTTTCTTCAAGAAACCTATAACCTAGGAGGTAAGACATATATAATTAAAAACTCAAGGCAAGAATAACAAGAGAAAAATGCAAAGTGATCATGAGAGTTCAAAAGAAGAAATTATTTCTTCCATCTGGGGAAAAAAAAAAAAAAAGATATGGAATGATTTAGGACCAGAGGGTTGACGCTTGAAGAATGGGCAGAGTTTCAAGTTGGAGACATAAGAGGACCAGTGAGTGACCAGACAAAGGGAATTGTGAGAAGTGTTTACTGAGGCCGTAGAATGAGAAAGCAGTGAAGGAGGCCAGGTGTGGAGAAGAGAGATGGCCAGATATCCTGGACTGGAGGATGTGAGTTTGGTATCAGTGAGATAAAACTGAGAAGGTAGGCAGGGCCCAGTTGTGAGACCTGGAATGTGAGACCAAAGAGCTTTGGTTGAGTTGGGTCCATTACAGCTCAGTTATTATTCGGTGTATTCTGTGGCCCTGAAGCTGCACTGGTTTTACAGAGAGGTAAGTACATGACTGGAAGGTCATCCTTGACCTGTAAGTTGCTTTTGTGCAAATCAGGGGAAAATCCCTTTCTTTAGGGCTCACTGCCTGGGATGACTTTTGCTGGGAAATGGCTACAATAATTAGACATGTTTTTGATGACTGTGGGATGACTGGCTCCCCATAGAGCTGTGCAGTACACCCCCTGCTCCGCGGAAGGTAGCAGATATGGGATCATCATCTGTGCATCAGCAGAAAGCTGGGGGTCCCGTCTTGCCATTTCTTGTACCCACCATGCACTGCCCAGCTTTCAGGGCTAGCTCAAGAAGACCCCTCCACTCTGCACATCCCTTTGCCCTTCATCACTCAGTGAATAACTCAAGGTCCAGTAATGTCAACAACAGTAACAACAGCAACACAAGACAATAGTGACCACTTATCAAGACCTTTCTTGGGCCAGATACTTTATTAAACTAAGTTCTTTATGCATTTCATTCTCCAAGCAGGATTCATACTGGTCTGCCTGAATCTATAGCCCACACTCCTCACCACTGTGGTACTGGCAGCAGATAGTGAACAGAGTGGAAGGACCTGCCTTGGATCTGCTCATGCCCAGCTATGTGGTCATAAAGCAGTGCTTTTTATGAATGAATTTGTACCTCTTTTGCTCATCTGTAAGATGGGGATAATCAAAGCACNTTTAGGGTTGGTGAAAGATTAAATTTAATCACTTTTAATTTAATCATTTAAACTGTGATTTAATTTAATCACTTAAGACTTAGAATTGTGCCTGTTACAGTCAAAAGCTCTAGATATTAAATAATATTGTATTATTAGTTCTATTAATAATAGAATAATAATAACAATCTATTGTCCTCTCTCTGATATGGGCTTTCTTGTGTCCTCCCCTCAGAATTAAGAAATCCTATCATATTTATCCTGCATCATCTTCCACTCACCTTTATCATAGCACATGGTGGTCCATATCAAAATGAGCTTACTCATGCTTCCATCAGACTGCAGGCTCCATGAGGTACCTGGTCTCATCCATTGGTGGGTCTGCAGGGTTTACCACAGCTCCTGGCAAGTGACAGAGACGCAAATGGGACATTGAAGGAAGGGAGGGGGGGAGGAAGTCAGAGAAAGATGGAATGAAAGAGAGGAAAGGAAGGAAGAGGAAGCAGTGAATAAGTAAACTTATAACAAAATACTGATTGTCTGGGCTAGATATTGGAGCCCAAGATGCTGCATACCAAAGATGCTAGTTTTGTCATGCAGGCAGTGAGCATGGAAAGAAATATGTACATGGTTCAGGGTTCCTCAGTCCTAAGATGTCAGGGATGAGAGGTCCCTTAGGCATTGACTCACCCACAAGTGAGTCATTTACAAGTGAAGAAATTCAGAACCCGAAGAGAGGAAGTGGCTCCTGAACCTTTTATTAAATGATGTGCAAAACACCTAGGTTTGAACATCTCTCAGGACAGATCTGAGTCACTCCCTGATGCTCACAAAACAGAAAGTGGAAAGCATCCTCTTCCCTCCCTCCTCTTCCTCACTTTACCTTCCTTCCTCTGTGTTTTTTTCTCTGTCTCTACCATCTCTGCACTCTTTGCTCATTTGCTTCAATGTTCAGGCTCCCACAGCCTGGCAGCTGCCCCAGATCCATTTTAATATCAAAGAGAATGAACATCTAAGGGGAAAAATTGGGCCTCTGTATGTTCAGTGTCTTGTTGGATGATATTGGATTTTAATTTATCACAATAAGAAATCAATTTATAGCTCAAAACCAACATATTTTTAGAAATTGGCCCTGTCAGGAAGCTGCCACTGTTAGATAATTTAGACAGGATAATTCATGACAGAGGAGAAAGGATGCTCATATTACTCTGGAAAGTGAGACCACGAATGTTGTCAAGTAGATTCGGTAAACTCAGATATATACTGTCTCTCCCTTAATGAATCATTTTTATGAATTTTGGTCTTTAAGGAGATAAAGAGATGATATTTTCTGGGCTAGCTGCTTTTATATATTTGGTCTCATTTAATTCAATGCCCTAAGAACTCAGCTACATGTTATTTTTCCCATTAAACAGATGGGGAAACTGAGACAGAGAAGTTAAGGAATTTACACAAGGCCAAGGGACCAACAAATTTTTACACAAGGCCAAGGGACCAACAAATTAGAGAGCCAGGCACTAACTCTAGCCTGGCATGGTGGGAAGGCCAGTGTTCTTGTCAGTGCCCAGCAGTGGTCTTTCTCTATTCCTTTTTTTAAATTAAATTGGAGTTAAGTTGTCTTACAGTGTTGTATTCATTTCTCCTGTGCAGCAAAGTGAATCAACTACACATAATGTCCATCCCCTCTCTGTCAGCACGTAACACTGAGTAGAGTTCCCTGTGCTATGCAGTAGGTTGTCATTAGTTACCTGTTTTTTACTTAGTAGTGTGTATATGTGAATCCCAATCTCCAAATTCATTCCACTTGCCCTTTCTCCCATTGGTGCCCATACGTTTATTATTTATATCTGTGTCTCTATTTCTGCTTTTCACATACGTTCCTCTGTACTATTTTTCTAGATTCCACATATATGCATTAATATACGATATTTGTTTTTTTTCCTCTTTCTGACTTATTTTGCTGTGTGTGACAGTCTCTAGCTCCATTCACATCTCTGTAAATGGCATAATGTTGTTCCTTTTATGGCTGAGTGATATTCCATTGTATAAATGTGCCACATCTTCTTTATCTCTTTGTTGATGGACATTTAGGATGCTTCCACACCTGGCTATCATCTGTACTGAACCCTCTTACACTGTTGGTGGGAATGTAAATTGATACAGCCACTATGGAGAAGAATATAAAGGTTCCTTAAAAAACTAAAAATAGAACGACCATCACTTCAGTTCAGTTCAGTTTCTCAGTCATGTCCAACTCTTTGTAACCCCATGGACTGCAGCACGCCAGGCCTCCCTGCCTATGACCAAACCCCAGAGTTTATTCAAACTCATATCCATTGAGTCAGTGATGCCATCCAACCATCTCATCCTCTGTTGTCCCCTTCTCCTCCCACCTTCAATCTCTCCCAGCATCAGGGTCTTTTCACATGAGTCAGTTCTTCACATCAGGTGGCCAAAGTATTAGAGTTTCAGCTTCAGTATCAGTCCTTCCAATGAATATTCAGAACTAATCTTCTTTAAGATGGAATGATTGGATTTCCTTGCAGTCCAAGGGACTCTCAAGAGTCTTCTCCAATACCACAGTTCAAAACCATCAATTCTTTGCTGCTCAGCTTTCTTTATAGTCCAGCATCCATACATAACTACTGAAAAAACCATAACCTTGACTAGATGGACCTTTGTTGGCAAAGTAATGTCTCTGCTTTTTAATATGCTGTCTAGGTTGGTAATAACTTTCCTTCCAAGGAGTAAGCATCTTTTAATTTCATGGCTGCAGTCACCATCTGCAGTGATTTTAGAGCCAAAAAAACCCCCAAAATCTGCCACTGTTTCCACTGTTCCCCCATCTATATGCCATGAAGTGATGGGACAGGATACCATGGTCTTAGTTTTCTGAATGTTGAGCTTTAAGCCAACTTCTTCCCTCTCCTCTTACACTTTCATCAAGAGGCTCTTTAGTACTTCTTCACTTTCTGCCATAAGGGTGGTGTATCTGCATATCTGAGGTTATTGATATTTCTCCTGGCAATCTTGATTCCAGCTTGTGATTCCTCCAGCCCAGTGTTTCTCATGATATACTCTGCATAGAAGTTAAATACACAGGGTGACTATATAAAGCTTTGACATACTCCTCTTCCTACTTAGAACCAGTCTGTTGGTCCATGTCCAGTTCTAATGTTGTTTCCTGACCTGCATACAGATTTCTCAAGAGGCAGGTCAGGTGGTCTGGTATTCCCATCTCTTTCAGAATTTTCCACAGTTTATTGTGATCCACACAGTCAAAGGCTTTGGTATAGTCAATAAAGCAGAAATAGATGTTTTTCTGGAACTCTCTTGCTTTTTGATGATCCAGCGGATGTTGGCAATTTGATCTCTGGTTCCTCTGCCTTTTCTAAAACCGCCTTGAACATCTGGAAGTTCACGGTTCATGTACTGTTGAATCCTGGCTTGGAGAATTTTGAACATTACTTTCCTAGCATGTGAGATGAGTGCAATTGTGCGGTAGTTTGAGCATTCTTTGGCATTGCCTTTCTTTGGGATTGGAATGAAAACTGACCTTTTGCAGTCCTGTGGCCACTGCTGAGTTTTCCAAATTTGCTGGCATATTGAGTGCAGCACTTTCACAACATCATCTTTTTAGGTTTTGAAGTAGCTCAACTGGAATTCCATCACCTCCACTAGCTTTGTTCATAATGATGCTTCCTAAGGTCCACTTGACTTCACAATCCAGGATGTCTGGCTCTAGGGGAGTTATCACACCATTGTGATTTCTGGGTTGTGAAGATCTTTTTTGTACAGTTCTTCTGTGTATTCTTGCCACCTCTTCTTAATATCCTCTGCTTCTGTTAGGTCTGTACGATTTCTGTCCTTTGTTGTGCCCAGATGGTAAAGCGTCTGCCTGCAGTGAGGGAGACCTGGGTTCGATCCCTGGGTTGGGAAGATCATCTGGAGAAGGAAACGGCAATCCACTCTAGTACTCTTGCCTGGAAAATCCCACGAACAGAGGAGCAAAGGTTTGGACATGACTGAGCGACTTCACTTTTGCATGAAATGTTCCCTTGGTATCTCTGATTTTCTTGAAGAGATCTCTCGTCTTTCCCATTCTATTGTTTCCTCTATTTCTTTGCACTGAACATGGAGGATAGCTTTCTTACTTCTCTTTGCTATTCTTTGGAACTCTGCATTCAAATGGGTATATCTTTCCTTTTCTCCTTTGCTTTTTGCTTCTCTTCTTTTCACAGCTATTTGTAAGGCTTCCTCAGACAGCCAATGTGTTTTTTCATATATCTTTTTCTTGGAGATGGTCTTGCTCCCTGTCTCCTGTACAATGTCACGAACCTCTGTCCATATTTCATCAGGCACTCTATCAGATCTAGACCCTTAAATCTATTTCTCACTTCTACTATATAATCGTTAGGGATTTGATTTGGGTCATAGCTGAATGGTCTAGTGGTTTTCCCTACTTTCTTCAATTTAAGTCTGAATTTGGCAATAAGCAGTTCATGATCTAAGCCCCAGTCAGCTCCCGGTCTTGTTTTTGCTGACTGTACAGAGCTTCTCCATCTTCGGCTGGAAAGAATATAATCAGTCTGATTTCGGTGTTGACCATCTGGTGATGTCCGTGTATAGAGTCTTCTCTTGTGTTGTTGGAAGAGGTTGTTTGCTATGACCAGTGCGTTCTCTTGCCAACGGTTCTATTAGCCTTTGTCCTGCTTTGTTCTGTACTCCAAGGCCAAATTTGCCTGTTCCTCCAGACCATATGGCTCAGCAATCCTACTCCTGGATACATACCCAGTGAAAACCATACTTGTGAAAGATACATGCACCCCAGTGTTCATTGCAAAAGTATTTACAGTAGTTAGAATGTGGAAGCACTCTCTTCTTTCCATGGGCGTAGGTAGGGCCTCTGGCAAGCAAGCGACCATTCATTTGTTCTCCAGGGGAGAGCTCGAACTGCTCTTCGGGTTGTTGTTATTCAGGCCACCCCTGTGACTAAGGGTTTATGAGCCTCCATTTGGGCCTCTGAGGGGTGTGTGAGGTGCTGGTCTCAAAGTAGCAAGTGCCTCGATGTGCAGTGTGACCTTGGGTGGCTCCTATGCCCACTCTTTGCTACTCATTCCTTATCTGAAGACCACGGTCATTCCTCAGACTTCTTATTAAGGTCCAGATAGTAAACTTGGCAGCCTTATGGCTTCCTAACCATTTTCTTTTGCCGGTGTCATTTGAAGGCCCCCACAGATGGTATGTAGACAAATGAGCTTGGCGAGTTCCCATAAAACTTGCTTTGTGAAAATGAGTAGCTGGCCCACGAGCCATAAGCTGCTGGCTCTGTGCTTGATGGTTACTGTGGAGTCTTCTAATTTCCTCATGCTCACCCCATGACAAGCCTTGCAGGAGCTTGGGGTGAGCACCAGCTGGAGATCTCTGGTTTCTCATCTCTGGGCCCTTGCTCTTTCTTTGGTGGCTTACTTTGGAGATGACATTGAAGATAAATATTCAGCTCTAGGAATCGTGTTAGTTACTTCTACCATTTGTGGTAGAATAATTGCCAGACTCTGTGCTAATGCTTCATATGTATTTTTCTCATGTAATTCTTACAGTCCAAGGGTTAGTTACTTATTATCATTCCCATTTTACAGAGGAGGTGACTGACTATCCTTAAATTTTAATCCATTTATGGATTCAGCAAATGTTCATCGAGTATGTACTATGTGCGAAGTAGTATTCTCAGGGGTGTGCATACGCTGATGGATAAAAGGAGGTTCTCTCTCTAGTGTTTATGTTTTAATGCAGGGAGACATACAAGAAACAATGCACGTAAATAATATGTGCATCTAATACTTTTTTAAAAAGTAATGAGGGCTAGCATTTCCCCACTGTACCTCCTTTGTCCTTGCAAAAAGGCCTGTGACATATGTGCCTTGTAAATCAAAGATATGAATGTGCTCTGGGAGCTTCCTTTAGATTTGAGGGTCAACTGAGTAATGGAAAAAGATACTTCTGAAAATTCTCATCCAAGTTCCAGAGGCCGTTATACTTGATAAATCAGAGCTGTCCATTTGGCTGTCTCTGCCTTTGTTTAGATGGCTGATTGCTTTATATGGGGTCTGCTATTTATTGTTTTTCTATCTTACATGCTTATTTTGAATTTTAATTTAGAATTCATTGTCTAAGACTGTGCCTCGTTTATTGAATAGGTACTTCTATTTTAATGAAGACACGTCTTTCAGGAGCTGTTTGTATCAAAATGGTGATGCTGTGATTAGGCTCAGCCCTGAGCAGATGGTTCTCTGTGCTTGTCTCCAGTATTTCTCCGTGGCAGCTAGAGGTGGAGCAGCATTAATAATTCTGGGAACAGTAGAGAAATGCATGTCACAGCAACTGAGACCCCAGGTCAAGGTGAAAGTGTTAGTCGCTCAGTCGTGTCCAACTCTTTGTGACCCCTGACTATAACCGAACAGGCTCTTCTGTCCATGGGGTTTTCCAGGCAAGAATACTGGAGTGGGTTGCCATTGCCTTCTCCAGGGCATCTCAACCCAGGGATCAAACCCTGGCCTCCTGCATTACAGGCAGATTCTTTACCATCTGAACCACTAGGCAAGTCCCAAGTCTAAGTGAGAGCTGGTAAAATCCACCTCTCAGAGGAGAGACTCTGTCTGGGGAGATGTGAATGGTGGAACCTGGGGTCTGGATGGCCTGTGTCATGCAAAGACTCCTGGGCTTGTTTTCAGAGGGCCTGAATTTGTATTGTCACTTGAGCTGTAATGATAAATACAACAATGACAATAATAGTGATGATAATGATAGCCCTTACTGTTGTCCCAGATCTTATACGTGCTTTACACACATCTCATACTTTCACGAATCACTGAACCTCTTAGTGGCTCCATGTTCTCCTCTAGAGTATGAAGGCATAATTAACTAACCACGCTTTATAGCAGTCTTACCAAATGACGTATTATCTCTGGTTTACACAGGATGGCACTGAGTTTCAGAAAGATGTAATGAACTGCCAAGATATCTCGGTTAATGAGGACTGCCCTGTCCACCACACTATTTTGTACCACACTGGTTTGCTGACCACAACAGGGAAGCTGATGTGTGGTTGTATCTCATGTGAGTGGTTAGGTATTACCTGGAACAAAACATTCAGTGATATCCTGGCTGACTTTTTCATCAGCCAGGATATCACTGAAGCTCCTATTGTTTTGTGCTATAGTTACAGACTTTATTTGAATTTGAATATTTATATGTTGATGCTAAAAGTTAAAAATACATATTTTTTTAAAAATCTAGCATCATCAATGAGATGAATCTAATGCCCTCCCATTTTATATCTTATGCTCTTGGTAACTACTTCTTTCTTATACCTTTTCCTGCTTTTCTATAAATGAGGAAAAGCTGTGCTAAGCTATTAAAGCAGTTGCACTCCCTGATAACTTCCAAACATGAAAAGTAGAGAGAATTTTAAACAAAGAAACAAAAATGCTACACTGTGAGTAATTGGAAGCCAGGGTCCACTATTGGGTCACTCTTGTATCTACCACCTTCTGGCACATAGTAAGCTCCCAGGAGGTGTTTGTGGAATTTCACTGAATTCCTTCATTGTAGACATCAGGCAGCCCTCTGATCCACCTTCTTGTCTAGCTGTGTCCACTTGAAACTTTGGTATTGTGGGCGGCATCTGAATTTTAAGAACAGTTATCTCCCTGAGAGCAGTAAGTAGCAGCTGTGCTCCCTCTGCCATGGGAAGTCATATCTGCCCTTCCTAGAGTTCCTTTAACTTCCAGATGAATAGAAGGTTCTAGAAAATGCTTTAAAGTTTGCATATAATGTGTTCAGCCTCAACTTCCACTGTTATTAATGACCTTTATGCATATGTAACTTGTTTTCCCTCATTTTCCTTTTCCCCATCCATCTAATTTACCTTTCTCTTCTTCTTCTTCCCTTTTCTCTGCTCTCATATGCATGTAGATATAGTCACTTTTTCCCTATTGCCATATATGTTTTTCAAAGACTAAGTACCTACTATGTATATAACATAGAAAGTAACAAAATATAGTGTATTATGCAAATAATGGAAAGTTATCTAATTTAGGGGAAGGAAAGACTTTAATATTTTGACCATCTACTGTCTGTTGAACTCTATACTGTGTGTCCTCAGACCATCAGTCATGGCCGACTCTTTGCAATCCCTTTGGCTGTAGCCCACCAGGCTCCTCTATCCATGGGATTCTCCAGACAAGAATACTGGAGTGGATTGCTATTTCATCCTCCAGGGAACCTTCCTGACCCAGGGATCAAACCTGCATCTCTTACGTCTCCTATGTTGGCAAGTTCTTTACCACTAGAACCACCTGGGAAGCCCCAGCTCTAAACTAAATACTACAATATAAGTTCCTAGAGAATAAAAATCCTTGCCTTCTCCCACTCATCCTGTACCCTGCCAGCAGGCAGAGCTTCTCCCAGGGATGGGAGTCCCTTCAGGGTCCCGGGATCTGCACCTCAGAATTTTGATACCTGGGCTCCCTGCAGCCTGGGACATGTGCAGATATGCTTTGATGCAAAGGATGAGAGAGAGGAGGTTAGCCTGGGGGAGGAAGTGAGGTTGTGAGGGGTGACTTAGGAGTGTTATATCCATTGTGCTGAGGGAGTTACATGCATGGTTTCCATTCCTTTAGGTCACACTATAACCATAAAAGTGAAAGTGAAAGGGAAGTCGCTCAGTCGTGTCTGACTCTTTGTGACCCCATGGACTGTAGCCTACCAGGCTCCTCCCTCCATGGGATTCTCCAGGCAAGAGTACTGGAGTGGGTTGCCATTTCCTTCTCCAGGGGATCTTCCCGACCCAGGGATCAAACCCAGGTCTCCTGCATTCCAGGCAGATGCTTTAACCTCTGAGCCACCAGGTATCAACAAACCCACTCTAGATGGAGTCCTGATCATGGCAGGTGGCAGAGAATAGAGGTACTCCAGGCACTGAGGACCGGAGAAAGCAATGGTACCCCACTCCAGTACTTTTGCCTGGAAAATCCCATAGATGGAGGAGCCTGGTAGGCTGCAGTCCATGGGGTCGCTAGAGTCAGACGTGACTGAGCGACTTCACTTTCACTTTTCACTTTCATGCATTGGAGAAGGAAATGGCAACCCACTCCAGTGTTCTTGCCTGGAGAATCCCAGGGATGGGGAAGCCTGGTGGGCTGCCGTCGCACAGAGTCGGACACGACTGAAGTGTCTTAGCAGCAGCAGCAGCAGCAGGCACTGAGGACAAAGACCAGTGATCTCTCAGTTCTGACTCGAGCCCTAGGTTTCCGTCTGTCTGATGAGCCCACACTGGATGCGGCATGCAGCCATCTCAGCCACAGGCAGCTCAGTCGGTATTTCTTTTGGGATCACCCCAGTACTCCCTTCCTTCAAGCTGCCTCACTCTCATAGCTCAGGGATTTGCCTGGCAGGGTGGATTTGACTTCTTAAGTGATTTAGAAAATCAGATTTCAAAGGTGCAAGAAATGACATGAGAAGCATGGCCTCAATATCTAAATACAAAATGCCTGCCCCTCCAGAGACGGAGGTTTGAATTTTTCATGATATCTAAGAGATGTGTAGACTATGTTGAAATTACATGTTTAAAGTTTTGAAAATGATGATTGTATTGGCCAGTGTCTAAACTCAAGACAGTCGTAACCTCACTTTTAAGGAAAAGATGCTTCATCTTCAATATAAATGGGTCCGAGGAGAGTGTCTGAGGCTCAGATACAGAGATATATCATCTCATGACTCCATGCAGGGTCATCTATTCACCCACATAAATGGACGTGCACATTTTTTCATGTGTATCTCTGTGTTGTCAGAATCTGTGCCTGTATTTTTTTCTGCCTATCTCTGGCCTGTGATACAACCTCCCTAGCACTTCTTCATCAGATACAATGATTTAAAAAACAAAACAAAACAAAACAAAACAAAACAGTATCTCTTAGGTTTGAGAATCTCTTTGTAGTTTGGGAAATATTTTCACTTTTTTCTTATAGCTGATCTTTGCATTAATCTTACAATATGTGGACAGAGGAGCCCAACAGGCTACAGTCCATGGGGTCACAGAGAGTCAGACACAACTTAGTGACTGAACAACAATGTGTATTACACATGCAGTTTTATTGGTGATAAACCTGGAACCCAGAGAGTCTAATTGCCAGCCCAATGTCACACAGTGATAATGGACAGAGACTAATCCTTATTTGTATTTTATGCCTTTTCTATTTATAATATAAAAGTAGCATATATTTATTATAGGCAATGTGTAAAATATAGGAAAGTCATGAGGAAGAAAATGCAAGTTACCTGAAATCCCACCTCTGAAAGAGAAACCCAGTCATTATTTTGGTGTATATACCAACAGTCTTCTTTAATGTGAGTATATATATATTTTTTAATTGAAATTATACTATAATACTGCTTTGTGATCTACTTTATTACTTATCCACATTTTTCCTTTTACTAAATATTTTTAAAATATTAAAAATTTTGTTTTTAAAATTAAATATAATTAAATAAAATTTAAATAAAAAATAAAATTAAAATAAAAATTAAAATAAAATATTTCATTTNTTTCACGGCATATTTGTCAGCATGAAATATTACTATTTATTTTAAAGTATAAATTTTTAAACTTTATGATATTAAACTTTAGTTTTAATGCCTCTATCTTAATTTCCTTATCTGTTCATAATAGTCATTATAAGGCAGCAGCATAATGATGGCAGAAATCTGTCTTTTACGCTGAGACTAATGGTCCATTAGTTTTACCTGCAGATCTGAATGATGTCAAAGGGCATTGAGAATTGGCTGAAAATGAATTTCTCATAGGGCTTGGCTTATCAGTTCTTGAGGTGTTAACTATCTGTTATCTATTTTGCCCTTGGTCATATACTTTCTCTGAGCAATATTTAGGGCATTATTATTGATTCTCCATATCTGAATAAATGTCATCAAGAAGAGAAAACTTGACAATCTTTACTATTATAATTTAAGATTTATGATCTTCAACTTTCAGGCAGAATAAAATATTTTTGTATATTCATTCCTGCACATAAAGCTGTACAGTCTTGGCCAAGACCTTTTATCACTCAGAGCCTGTTTTCACAGTTATAAGATGGAGATGGGGATGACTTTGGCTTTCTGCAGAGGTCTGTTGCAGTAATTCCAGGGGACAGTGTGTGTTTGGAAGTTCTTTCCAAATAAATGCTCCTTGTTGATGTATTAATACATTATTTTTGTCAGAAGAATGAAGCTGGCACTTACAAAATGTTTAGGTATGAGTAAATTCCTCCTTTGACATTCTTTCTAAGAACTTTGTCTAACTTATACAGAACAGTTTTATTGAGCAAGAGATGGTGCCTAGGTCCCAACATTCAGAATTAGTAGGATCTAACCAGTCCATCCTAAAGGGGATCAGTCCTGCGTGTTCATTGGAAGGACTGATGCTGAAGCTGAAACTCTGATACTTTGGCCACCTCATGCGAAGAGTTGACTTATTGGAAAAGACCCTGGTGCTGGGAGGGATTGGGGGCAGGAGGAGAAGGGGATGGCAGAGGATGAGATGGCTGGATGGCATCACCGACTCGATGGACGTGAGTCTGAGTGAACTCCAGGAGTTGGTGATGGACAGGGAGGCCTGGCGCGCTGCGATTCATGGGGTTGCAAAGAGTCGGACACGACTGAGCGACTGAACTGAACTGAAAATAATGAGATGTGACTGTAGCCTCCCTTAGGACAGCTCTAGTATCCTCAGGGCACTCATCATGTTGGCCTTCTGCCCGCACTGCCTATATTCCAGCCACCTAGATAAGGTCTTCACGAGAACTGAATGTACCTTACACCTCATTTCTCTAGCCTCAGAGTACTTTCTGCACAAATCTGCCTTTGTGTATATTTCTCTTTGTGAAACTAGTATATGAATATCATTGGGAGAGTTAAGGTTAATTATTTTATAGAGAGTAAAATTCCACCCTTAAAAAACCAGAGCTCCCATTGGCACCTTGGTGAAGTCATTTGTTTTTCTTTCCCTGATACTCTCATCTGTAAAAATTAAATTCTTCTGTCAAACATTTACCTAATGTGCCCTGTGTCCCAGTCACAGAGATATGAAGATGTATCGGAAAAACCCCTTTCCTCCCCAGGACTCATGATCCAGCAGCTGAGTAAACAATCAATTATATGACTGTGTGATAAGCAGGATCATGGGATGACCGCCTCACTTCAGGTTCATACATGCGTGCTTCTGTATTAATGACCTGAAAAGGAAAGCAAACAGAGTTATTCTAATTAAACCAGCAGATGATACTTAATTGGTCTGTATAGGGAATGTTGGTGAAGTAGACATCTAATACAGATACTGTGTAGAGAACAGAATCACCAAAATGATCATCTCAGATCATTTCAAAAATCCTCTCAGCATCATCCCCAGCTGACCCCCATGATGAACGAGAACACTGTCAGTTCTAAATGTGCCTGTCCTTCTCAACCTTTGCACATGCATTGGTGTGATTTGGTTTTATTTTTCTGCCTAGACATTTTTTCCCCTGCCTTCCCTCCACCTACCCTCTCTGTGCTCCTTCCTTTATTTGGCTGACTCCCGTTGCTCCTCAAGTCTTCTCAGCTTGGGTACCATTTGTTTAGAAATTTTTCCCTAACCTACCAACCTAGGTATGGTTGTCTATAGTTTCATACACCAGCCACTTCGATTACAGTAGTTATTAAACTATATTGTACCAAAGGTAGAAGCAACTCAAGTGTCCATCAGTGGGTGAATGGATAACCTAAATGTGGTCTATACAGACAGTAGGATAGTATTCAGCCCTAACAAGAAGGGAATTCTGACACATGAAGTAACATGAGTGACCCTTGAAGCCATTGTGCTAATTAAAATAAGTCAGTCTCACAAAAAAGCAAATATTGTAGGATTCCACTTACATAAGGTTCCTAAAGTGGTCAAGTTCATAGACACAGAGAGTAGAAGGGTGTTTTCCAAGGGTGGAGTTGGGGGAAAATGGGAGTACCTGTTTGACAGGTGGGGATGATAAAAAAGGTGGTGGAACCTGTTAGTGGTGATGTTAGCACAACAGTGTAAATATGCTCAATGCCATTGAACTGTATACTTAAAATGATTAGAATGGTAGTTTCTCTGTTATGTATGTTTCATCACAGTTGTTTAAAATGTGTTATAGTTGGGTATGTCCTGACAGCATGTTTTCCAATACATATGTGCCCTTGGGAGCAGGAACCATGAATTTTCATCAGTATATCCTCAGTGCTAGCACACATCTTGCAGATAGCAGGTACTCAATTAAAAAAAAAAAAAGTTGAGTAACAGATAAATGTATAAGTTATCTATTATGACAATATCAAGCTAATACATCCTGATTTTATAAAGGAAACTCAAACTATGAAAGGAAAAGTGCCCAGACTAAATCACACAAGTAGTTAGTGTCCAAGTCAGGATTGAAGCTCAGGTGCTGTCAGCTCCAATCCAGAAATACTCTTTTCATCATGCCAGCCTTTATGTGCCATCACTTTTCACATACCACTCAATAGAACCAGAGGAGTTGGATGCAGATAAATGAATGTAAAATGCCATATCTTAAATTAAAAATGATTTCAGAAGACTGAAAAGAGGGTGGAAAAGGAAGGGGGGATAAAGAGGCTGATGTAAGACTTTCCCTGTGATATAGTCACTTTTCATTTGCTTTTTGTTTTTTTTTTTTCTAATCTCTTGCCATGTAACCAAAAGAATTGGAATGAGGAGATTGATTGGACAGTCAGCTGTTTCCCAAGGGCTGTAACAGAATCCCAGTCTTTTAGGTAATTTAACCTGGAAGGGGGTTTTGCTATAGGGAACAGCCTACATGGCTGGGGATGGACAAGATGATTTAATAGGCCTCTTTCTGCCCTAATTGCTAATCTTCCTTGTGGGAACCCCCTTCTTGTGCTGCATTAAAGACTCCATTAATTTGTTTGTATATAAATTCAAGCCACTTCAGTTCTGTCACACTTCTAAGAGGCTCCCATTCAGGAGTCTGTGGCTTGCATCACCCATTAGGATTTACAGATAAGAAAGACACATTATATATTTTATTACCTTGTCTGTGGAGCACATGTGACAACTATAAAGTACATTCACATATAGTATGAATAACTGTCAGGGTAATTGATAAAGTAGTCTGTAATAAAGGTAACTAGAATGGCATTCCTAAATGCTGAGGTCTCTAAGTGCTGAAGAGGGGGGTGGTGGTGAAAGGCACTAAATAAATCCAGTCTTTCAGAAATTGCTGGCATTAAAAAAAAAAAAAAATAGCCAACCAGAATCCTTAGGCCTGCATTTCACTTTCAAGTGTAATTATTTTATGTTGCAATTCATATCTGCTGACACATTGGAATCAACTCAAATAAAGGAATGCTATAAATCTTGCATTGTTTGGATTAAGCACATGTTGATGCTGTGACAAGTCTAGAAGGAGGCTGCTCCTGAGTGTAAATAGTTTAAGAAAATCAAATGGCTGGAAAAGATGTAGATGCAGTTAAGATAAACAGTCTACCAGCAGCCTTCCAGCCTGTTTAAACATCCAAAGATGTGAGAGGCTCAGTACTTTATCCTGGTAGTGAATGGTAGCAGGCTGTTACAATAATATGAATAATAATACTAGCTGACACTACCAATTACTGGGCTTCCTCTACATGTCTGCTACCTACATATATTAGCGTTTTATCCTCAAGACAGCCCTACATGCGAAGTATTGCCAGTTGTGTTATCTGGAGCATGCTATTTGATTTATCTGTAACCCAGATTATTCATTTGGAAGTGGAGAATGATTACAATAACCCTCACAAATGTCACAGGGTTGTTGAAAGGATTCAATGAGGTCAATGAACATATAGTGCCTAGAACAGTGCCTGGCACACAGTAAGTGCTCGAAAAGTAGGAGTTGGCAGTATCATTTTCACTTTAAAGATGAGAAAGTTGTAGAGAGGTTCTGAAACTTGCCCACTTGGAAGACAGGAACTTGGGTCTTTTTCATTCCAAAGTAAATCCACGCCACACTTGCTGCCTGTACACTATGTTTTCTGTGTTAACATCATGCTTTGTTTTTTTGGTCTTTGTTCTGACTTTTGAGCCTGAGATGCAGTAGCTTCATCTTCCCTTCATCCCTGTTGGTCTCCCAGCCTGTTAAAGCTGGGGAAGGTGATGGAGCAAGATTCCTTGGTAGAATCTTTTGTTTTCAACTGATACCCGCTGTCGTGCTACAGTCCCTGAGGTGCCTGCCAGGCTGCAGTCCATGGGGTTGCAAAGAGTCAGACAGGACTGAGTGACTGAGCTGTTCTGATACCTGCTAGCACCTTACTACAGCTTGTGTCTTGTCCATATGTGAATTAATGTGGCCCCTCAGGCGGTGCATTGGTAAAGAATCCACCTGCCAATGTGGGAGATTTAAGAAATGTGCATTCAAGATCCTCTGGTGTAGGGAATGGCAACCCACTCCAGTCTTCTTGCTTAGAAAGTTCCATGGACAGAGAAGTCTAGCAGGCCACAGTCATAGGGTTCCAAAGAGTCAGATGTGATTGAGCACACATTTAGACTTTCACTCTTTTTTGTTTTTGTTTTTTGAAGGATAATGCTTTACAGAATTTTGTTGTTTTCTGTCAAACCTCAACATGCATCAGCCATGGATATACATATATCCCATCCCTTTTGAACCCCCCTCCCATCTCCCTCTCCATCCCACTCCTCTGGATTGATACAGAGTCCCTGTTTGAGTTTCCTGAGCCATACAGCATATTCCTGTTGGATATCTATTTTATTTTCACTCCTTTTTGCAGCATGATCTGTCTACTCTTCCTCACCACCCCACCATGAAAATCCATTGGCGATTGTGATGGCAGCTCTATACTCTTAACTAGAAAGTCTGTTTGAATGATGACAGACCATTGTTGACTGTGGCCAAATGTTTTTCTTCTCCAGCTGTTTGTAATTATACTGGTTTTATGAGCTAGAAAAAGTACGAGAGACAGGATTGGGTCACCTCATATACCTTTATCTAAATGTCCAGTATCAAAAGACATAATAAATGCCAGCTCTTCCTCTGGTGGGCTATGTATCCTTGAAGGCCACTGGGCTACAGTTTCCCCAGATGTGTCAGACTATATCCTCAACTCTTTCTGCAAATGTACCAACCAGCAGAGCTGCAGGTCACAGAGTACAGTCTGAGGACATGTGAGGACTGACTCTTCACACCCCTTTCCCTACACTGTGTTGAAAATCCCACTCTTTTCATGAGACTTTTATAACCAGGGCTAGAAAGGAAGTAAGACTACAACATTCTAGGAAGATTTTCAATGTGAGAATGCAGATAAAATAGCTTAGGAACAGAACGAATGCTTGGTATCAATACAGAATCAGAAGGGAACATACAGGGTCAATCCTAGTTATACTTGTCAGCTGCATTGTCTTGGCAGGTGATACATATGCTCTGGAAACTGTTTCTTCAGTTGTAGGTAATGATATATATTGCACTGCCCTGAGGATTTGAACTATACTATGTGTGTCAGAAATGCCTTGAAAACTGTAAAATCCCATGCAAAGTGTTAATTGCTACAAAAGTGGAAAGAGGGTGGCATTTAAGGACTGAGACAGAAGCTCAAAGAGCAGCTCTCCAAGTGACCAGTTGTGTGATCTTGGGCATTTAACCTCCATGAGCCTCATTTTCTTTTCCTGTAAAATGGTCAAAATAATCTACATACCCCACACCTATTTCCCAGAGTGGTTGTCAGGCTCCAGTACAATGTAAGTGAAAGTGTTTGTTTCAGACTTGAACTCTAGAGTTCTACAAACGTTAACAGGTTTATTATAGGGATGGCCAGGCCACGGAGTGGCTCTGTTGTTACAAATCCAAAAGGCATCTCTGTAAATGCAGTTAATTTTCCCATTGAGAACCCCTTACTTTTTACTACAAGACAATTTCCAGCTTTCTCAGCCAAATGACTCTTCTCATCTATTTCATAACCTTCACTAGAGAAAGTATAGAGAGGAAACAGAAATCAAAGCCAGGAATCATTGGGCTTTTCCACATAAGTGTGAATTAGAAGAGCTGTGACTGTCTTGGCCTCTCATTTTGCTGTCTGCTGGTCGATGTTTGTACAGGGGTGGGATGAAGTCACTGAGATCTCTATTCAGGATAAATGCTAGTTCTGCTTTGTAGCCAAAGATATATGCCAGGACATAAAAAGAATTCTTTCCATGGTGCTCCTATTAATTCATAGCAGTTATAGAGAGCTGTAAAAAGCCACCTAATTACTTCTTCTTCCTGTGTATATTTCAAAGATGGCAAGTATCTTAGTAGTTCAAGGTAAGTCTAGTATTAAAGCCATTGGGCTATAATCTTCTTTCTTTCTCCTGTCTTGTAACCATCAGCTGAGTCAGTGAAAGAGAAAAGCAACTCCAAGAACCATTTTTATCCTTGTGCTCCCTTTATCCTTGTATGAGCAGATGAGTCCCTGAGTTGTCCTCTTTGCTCCTGCTGTTATCTGTTTGGCCACTTGTAAAATGAGGACAATTGTTGGAATAGCTTCTAAAGAAGTGTGGCTCGTTCAGGCAGTATGGCTGAGGGACCCTGTGAAGGCCTCCACCTGCCTTCTGAGCTAATCTGTGTACAAAGGCAAAGCACTCTGAGATGAGAACCGTGTCTCTAAACAATCCCTGAGCACAGTCTGCTGAGCTGCAGAAAGAGTATTTACACATGTTGTTGACATGTATGTGTGATGCATTAGCTCATGGACGGGTGAGGAGAGATGGGCTAGCATCCCCAAGTAACACCTGGCAGTAGAGGCAGCAACTACCATTTCATGACATCTGCTCTCTGTGGAACAGTGTTCCACATGGCCTATTGAGGATCCCTCCCTAGCTTGGTAGGGCTTTCCAGGTGGCACAGTGGTAAAAAATCCGCCTTCCAATGCAGCAGACATAAGAGACAAGGGTTCGATCCCTGGGGTGGGAAGCTGCCCTGGAGCAGGAAATAGCAGCCCACTCCAGTATTCTTGGCTAGAGAATTGCATGGACAGAGAAGCCTGGGGACTGTAGTCCATGGGGTCGCAAAAGAGTCGGATGCAACTGAGCACTCACATCAGGTTGTTAGTCAGACCCTTCCAAGAGAGGCTCCAACCCAGCTCAGCTTCTCATCCTTTTCTTTTAAGAAATGGCCCATTTCCTGTCACTCAAAGTGAGGACCAGCCTTCTACAGGTCAGAATCTGTTCTTTAAGAGGCCAGCTCAGGAAAAAAACCCTAGCCCATTTGAAAACCCTGCTTTTGCTTTCTAAAGACCCGAAAAACTTTAGCTCATCCTTCTAGAACTGGTGTTGTCCAGTGTGGTAGCCTCTAGCTGCCTGTGGCTGTCTGGGTTTAAAGTAGTTATATTTTGATAAAACTTGAGAACACAGTTTCTCAGTTATCCCAGGCACACTTCAAGTGCTCAAAAGCCATATGTGGCTAGTGGCTACCTGTGAAATAATAGGAGAGAGAGAGAGTGCGTGTGTGTGTGTATTTGTGTGTGTGCATGCATGTGTGTACGCTCATGCGCTCAGTCGCTCAGTTATTTCCAACACTTGCGACCCCTTAGACTGTAGCCTGCCAGATTCCTCTGTCCATGGGATTTCCCAGGCAAGAATACTGGAGTAGATTCCCATTTCTTCCTCCAGGGGATCTTCCTGACCCAGAGATTGAACCTGTGTCTCCTGAGTCTCTGGTATTGGCAGGTGAATTCTTTTAACACGGAGCCACCTGGGAAGCCCAAAATTATAGGAAATATATACATATTGGTCTCTACCTTCAGTTCTTTGCACAGAGCTCCTAAATCCCTCAGAATTTCCTGGGTGTTGGAGTTTCATCTGTTCTAATGGAGTGACTCTGGGTGGGCTTCTAGATGGCTCTTACGTGGGGGCTGGACACACCAGGAAGATCAAGCCATGATAAGAAGCTTGCAGTTTTCAGCGTGACCCCCTTCTCCTGAGGATGGGAAAATGGGCTGAAGATTGAGGTACTGATCAGTCATGCCTACGTGACAAAGCCTCCACAAATTGACCAGAAATGTGGGGTCGGAAAGCTTCCAGGTTGGTGCCCAGGGAAGTCCTGGGAGAGTAGCTCCCTTGGGGAGGGTGCAGAGCTCTAGGCTCCTTCCACAGACCTCACCCTGTGCAGCTCCTCCCTCTGGCTGTTACTGTCCTATCCTTTTATACCAAATCAGTATTCTAGTAAGGAAATGGTTTTCCTGAGTTCTGGGAACTGCTCTGGCCGGTTAATCAAACCTGAGAAGGGAGTCATGGGCACTTCTGACCTATAACCCATTGGTGAGAAGCTCAGGTAACAACTGGGACCTGTGAATGGCATCTGAACGAGGGGAAAGTTTTATGGAAACCAACCCTTACCTGTTCTATCTAACCCTATGGCCAGGTCCTATCAGAGTTGAGTTACACTGTAGCTACCCAGCTGTTGTCTCAGAGCATTGCTTGTTGTATGTGGGGAGAACCACATACATTTGCTGTGAGAAGTATAGTAAGCATGGTTATAGTGTAAGTAAGAGTAAAGGAAAAACATATAGGAGGAGTTGGGTTTTTTTTTTTTCCTAAAAACTACCATAATGGAAAGTGTGCATATATAACATTTCCTTCTTTATAGAAAGTTCATTCAGACAGGACTGTTCTAAAGAGTTGGTTTTACACTGCCCTGTGATGGAATTGCCCACTTCACACTGTGCCAACCCCATGCTAAATACTTTATAATCCCCTGAACATTTTTAGAACTAAGTGTGATTTAACACACGAGCAGCCTGAGGCTTAGTGGTGTCAACCTGCCTGAGGATACGTGGCTCAGAAGAAGGTAAGCTGGGACCGGATTCTGGGTCTCTCTGCTCTGAAACTCACTTTCTGAACCGCTCTTCTGCACTGCCTGCTGGTGTCTGTGTCCTACAGTAGATGCAGTCATTGCCTCTGTTAGTTCCTACGTAGCATTTTCTGTGAGCCGGTGGGATGTAGCTGGGCTGAGACAGTCTAGGCTGATGCTAGCACTAGGGGTGCTGAGGATGGTTTTGGCCATCCATTTTGCACATGTTCCTTTGTTAGGAACTTAGCACACTAAGCTTTCCATGCATATACCATATTTAACTCTCCTAATAACTCCATCATGTAGATACAATTATTATCTTCCCCCTGCAGATGGAAGACATCACAGCTTAAAAGTTAAATAATCATCATGGTGGTTGGTATGTGACAGAGGTTGAGACCCAGGTGTTCTGAACGCAGAAGCCCCTGTTGTGTCTGCTGGGTCTTGTTACTTTGACCCTCTTCAGTCTGATTTCAGTCTTACTACCCACAGAAGGGTTTTCCACCTCTTTTGAAATGTAGAGGACCTTGGTGCATCTTCTGCTTGCTTTGGGAGAGTAAACAGAATCAGGTGGCTGAGTGCAGTGGATGCTTCTGAGCATGGGAACTTATCTAGTCCCTGGAGAGCTGGCCTTGTGCAAAGGCTGGCCTTCTCCCTTGGCCACTGAAGTGTCAATCGATGCAGCAAATACAGCTGATTGACTTCTTGTCAGAGCCCCATTTCGCAACAATGGACAACATCTTCTGTAATTTGAAAACTGATTACAGACCTGCAGTACCGGTTTGCTTTTTTTCCCAAACATAAATGGAATTTCTTGAGCAAAAGCTTTTCTGGTTGATTCCGATACATGTCCAAGGAGGTTTCTTTGCCACCCCACTTTAAGTTAATCTGTTCAATTACAGTAACTGAACTTGAAGATACAGCAAAGAAGAAAATAGCACCATGTGCATTCCATTTTTCATTCATTAAGAACTCTGAGCCTAGTAAAAAAGATGAACCTTCATGAACAGTGTTTATTCATTCCATTTTCTCGTTTATCTGGAGTGGCCTGTTAACTAATAAATTATATCTATGAAGTTGGTGTATCTGAAGTCCTAAATACAAGATGGCTGGGGAGGATAGATGCAAACATAGCAGGTGGTCCCCACCTCTGCATTCATATTTTGGTCAGGGAAGAAAATTTAAACAAGGATCACCGAGACATAGGGACCAGGTCAGTTGCCATAGAAACTGCTTCTTACAGTGACTCTAAGGCATCACCAAAAGCAGCAGGAAAGTGTTCCAGCCCCAAGTTGAATTCCATTCTGAGAGTGTGTACATTCTGTATTCCTTGGCCATCCTTGTCAAATACTCTTCAGGAATAGGGGCATTTATGAGAACGAGCACGTGCATTGGAATGAGAGAAGTTTGGATTTTGAGGGTGTGCCCTGTACTTGCTAGTGAAGAGAACAGCCTCTAACATCAACCGGAATGGATTTACATCCTGGATCTGGAGTCAGAGTCAGCCTGTAGCCTAAATGGAGTCCACCACCTGTGTTTGTACAGTCACGAATTAAGAATGCCTTTTATGTTTGTTCATGGCTGAGGGTCGGACACGACTGAGCGACTTCACGTTCACTTTTCACTTTCATGCATTGGAGAAGGAAATGGCCACCCACTCCAGTGTTCTTGCCTGGAAAATCCCAGGGACGGGGGAGCCTGGTGGGCTGCCGTCTATGGGGTCACACAGAGTCAGACACGACTGAAGTGACTTAGCAATGGTTGGAAAAAATGAACAAGATTTCATGATATGTGAAAAGTACATGAAATTTAAATTTCATTGTCCATAAATAAAAGTTCATTGCAGCACAGCTACTCTCATTGGTTTACATGTATTGCATGGCTGCTTACATATACCATGGCTTGGCAGTACTCTCCATCCTTGCTTCTTGGAAGTCCAGCAGGATTTCTCAGGTAGAAGATAGCATGAGGGTCCGAGAGGCCAGGAAGTGGACCACCCCCACATTGATTCACTCACTGGGCTGAAACAGGAGACATTCATGGGCATGATGAGAACTTGCTAAGCAGCTGTGTTGATGTACACTGACTCAGGATGGGCTGGCCTGGAGATGCACAGTGGATGGCCACAGCCCCTACCCTGAAGCCCATCTCTGGCTGTCAGAACACAGGTCCCTGAGGCTATTCTATACTCTTAGCCTCCAAGACTAGAAGCAAATTTCTAGATAGGTGAAGGGATATTGAAATTAAGCAGACAATTTTACTTTCCCCGTTAGACCCTAGAGTAAAAGAAGGTGTGACAGCAAGAATGTCATAATGATATTATAGACTTTTAGGTGTTAGAAACTCAATTTATCCATAAGTGCTTAATGGGAGGAGTATTACCTTAGTTGGCAGATGCTGAAACTGAGATTCTACTAATAGAGTATTTCAGAGCCTGGAGCACAAATTAAGTTTTTTTACTCCTAAACCTTACCAACAAATCCACCCTAAATTTGAAGCAGAGTTTATTTAGTCATTTATCTGTGCAACAACTATTTATTGATCATCTATAATAAGCCTGGAGGCCTCAGCACTCAGGGAACAAGACAGATGAGGCCATGATCCTTTTTGCCTTCTATTTTATTGGAGGAGTTTGACAGTAACCACATAAGTAAATAAATAATTTCAGTTAGCAATAAGTATTGTGATGTGATTTTTTTTTTTAATTCAGGGTAAACTGATAGGGAGTGGCTGGCAAAATTAGATAAGAGGAATGAGCGTAGGCATCCCTGAATAGGGGACACAAGCTAGAGCTTGAATTGGATCAGAATGAATGAATGAGAGCATGGGATGAGGGAAGAGTGCTGTGGGGAGACAGGTACCAGCAGGCAGTTGTGCTCACAAGAGGAAACTGATACATCCCAGGCTTGATGGTGGAACAAGGAACATGTCACCAGCTGGAGAGGGGCTGAAGGTACAGATTGGTCAACCTTACTTGCTCTTGTTAACAATTCCATCTCTCCCCTTTTCTCCCATCCAAAACCCACCCATCTTTCAGCTCCTCTCTCAGAAACTTTCCTAGGTTTCACCATCAGTAAGTAGTCTCCTTACTTAAACCCTTTATCTATACTCCTCTTTTCTTTTTAATTCTAACATATTCTCTCCTGTGTTGTATATCAGTTCAGTTCAGTTCAGTTACTCAGTTGTGTCTGACTCTTTGCAGCCCCATGAACTGCAGTACACCAGGCCTCCCCATCATCTCCAACTCCTGGAGTTTGTGAAACTAAATTCCACATATATGCATTAATATATGATATTTGTTTTTTCCTCTTTCTGACTTATTTCGCTATGTATGACAGTCTTTAGCTCCATCCATGTCTTTGCAAATGGCGTAAGGTTGTTCCTCTTTATGGCTGAGTAATATTCCATTGTATAAATGTGCCATATCTTCTTTATCTCTTTCTCTGTTCACGGACATTTAGGATGCTTCCACGCCTAGCTATCATATGTATTGAACATCTTACACTATTGGTGGGAATGTAGATTGATACAGCCACTATGGAGAACAATATAAATGTTCCTTAAAAAACTAAAAATGGAACTGCCATTAGTTCAGTTCAGTTCAGTTGCCCAGTCGTGTCCAACGCTTTGCGACCCCATGGACTGCAGCACGCCAGGCCTCCCTGTCCATCACTGACTCCTGGAGTTTACTCAAGCTCCGGGAGTGGAGCTGGTGATGCCATCCAACATCTCATCCTCTATTGGCCCCTTCTCCTCCTGCCTTCAATCTTTCCCAGCATCAGGGTCTTTCCCAAGAAGTCATTGCTTCCCATCAGGTGGCCAAAGGATTGGAGTTTCAGCATCAGTCCTTCCAATGAACACCCAGGACTGATCTCCTTTAGGATGGACTGGTTGGATCTCCTTGCAGTCCAAGGGACTCTCAAGAGTCTTCTCAAACACCACATTTCAAAAGCATCAATTCTTCAGTGCTCAGCTTTCTTCATAGTCCAACTCTCACATCCATACATGACTACTGGAAAAACTATAGCTTTGATTAGATGGACCTTTGTTGGTAAAGTAATGCTTCTGCTTTTTCATACACTGTCTAACTTTGCTTCCAAGGAGCAAGCATCTTTTAATTTCTTGGCTGCAGTTACCATCTGCAGTGATTTTGGAGCCCAAAAAAATAAAGTCTGTCACTGTTTCCCCATCTATTTGCCATGAATTGATGGGACCAGTTGCCATGATCTTAGTTTTCCAAATGTTCAGTTTTAAGCCAGCTTTTTCACTCTCTATCCATTTATCAAGACCAGAGTATAGTGTAGTAATTAAGACCATGGCAATGGAGTTAGCACTAACTCTGGGTCTGAGTCCCAGCTATCTAATGCATTATTTTAGATAATTGCTTGATCTTCCTAGATCTCAGTTTCATAATGCATGAATGGGCATAATTATAATGCCTATAGCATAGGGTTAGAGCTGAAACTGAAATACCCATCAAACACTTAGTTCATAGTAAACACTCAATAGATGCAAACAATTGTAATTATTATGCCTCATGGCCAGTTGTTCATGATTCTGTATTAGGCTTGGGTTTGAGAGCAGTGACTGTGTATCATAGACGTTTATATGTGTATTACCTAGCCTAGTGCCTAGAACACAAATTCAGTTCAGTCACTCAGTTGTGTCCGACTGTTTGTGACCCCATGAATGGCAGCACACCAGGCCTCCCTGTCTATCACCAACTCCCGGAGTTTACCCAAACTCATGTCCATTGAATCAGTGATGCCATCCAACCATCTCATCCTCTGTCATCCCCTTCTCCTTCTGCCCTCAATCTTTCCCAGCATCAAGGTCTTTTCAAATGAGTCAGCTCTTCGAATCAGGTGGCCAAAGTATTGGAGTTTCAGCTTCAACATCAGCCCTTCCAATGAACACCCAGGACTGATCTCCTTTAGGATGGAATGGTTGGATCTCCTTGCAGTCCAAGGGATTCTCAAGAGTCTTCTCCAACACCACAATTCAAAAGCATCAATTCTTCAGTGCTCAGCTTTCTTTATAGTCCAACTCTCATATCCATACATGACTACAGGAAAAACAATAGCCTTGACTAGACGGGCCTTTACTGACAAAGTAATGTCTCTGCTTTTTAATATGCTGTCTAGGTTGGTCATGGAGAAGGCAATGGCACCCCACTCCAGTACTCTTGCCTGGAAAATCCCATGGACAGAGGAGCCTGGTAGGCTGCAGTCCATGGGGTTGCTAAGAGTCAGACATGACTGAGCGACTTCACTTTCACTTTTCACTTTCATGCATTCGAGAAGGAAATAGTAACCCACTCCAGTGTTCTTGCCTGTAGAATCCCAGGGATGGTGGGGCCTGCTGAGCTGCCGTCTACGGGGTTGCACAGGGTCGGACACGACTGAAGCGACTTAGCAGCAGCAGCAGGTTGGTCATAACTTTCTTTCCAAGGAATAAGAACACAGTGCATAGTAAATATTTTGAGTAAATGAATGAAATCTTCCTTTTCTCAGTAGATGTAAACACTGAAACATTATAGATTTCAGAACTAGAAGGAACCTTTAGCTCTTAAGAGGAAATGGAGGCCAACAGAGATTATAGAGTTTAAGCCCAACATTACAAAACCTCTTGGTGGTAGATCTGAAAGCAATGTCTACTCCCTCTCAGAACAGCAGTGTACATAGAAGTAAGTTATTGATAGCTCTGAGGGTAACAGAGCTCCAGTTCTCCAAGATGAGCCCCAATTTAGAATATTTTGTCCCATTAGAATACCTGTTTCTCTTGAACATATGGCCTAGTTTTTTTTTTTAAATTAATTTATTTGTTCTAATTGGAGGCTAATTACTTTACAATATTGTGGGTTTTGACCCAGCAATCCCACTGCTGGGAACCAGCATTGAAACCAGAATTCAAAGAGACACATGTACCCCAAAGTTCATTGCAGCACTGTTTATAATAGCCAGGACATGGAAACAACCTAGATGTCCATCAGCAGATGAATGGATAAGAAAGCTGTGGTACATATACACAATGGAGTATTACTCAGCCATTAAAAAGAATACATTTGAGAAANATGAGATGGATGAAACTGGAGCCTATTATACAGAGTGAAGTAAGCCAGAAAGAAAAACACCAATACAGTATACAAACGCATGTATACAGAATTTAGAAAGATGGTAATGATAACCCTGTATGCGAGACAGCAAAAGAGACACGGATGTATAGAACGGACTTTTGGACTCTGAGGGAGAGGGAGAGGGTGGAATGATGTGGGAGAATGGCATTGAAACATGTATACTATCACGTAAGAAACGAATTGCCAGTCTATGTTGGATACAGGATACAGGATGCTTGGGGCTGGTGCACGGGGATGATCCAGAGAGATGATATGGGGTGGGAGGTGGGAGGGGGGTTCAGGATTGGGAACTCATGTACACCCATGGCTGATTCATGTCAATGTATGGCAAAANTATTTGTTCTAATTGGAGGCTAATTACTTTACAATATTGTGGGTTTTGACCCAGCAATCCCACTGCTGGGAACCAGCATTTAAACCAGAATTCAAAGAGACACATGTACCCCAAAGTTCATTGCAGCACTGTTTATAATAGCCAGGACATGGAAACAACCTAGATGTCCATCAGCAGATGAATGGATAAGAAAGCTGTGGTACATATACACAATGGAGTATTACTCAGCCATTAAAAAGAATACATTTGAGAAAATCAACACAGTATTGTAAAAATAAAAATTAAAAAAAAACCCCAATATTGTGGTTTTTGCCATACATTGATATGAATCCGCCAAGGCTGTACATGTGTCCCCCATCCTGAACCCCGCCTCCCACCTCCCTTCCCATCCCATCCCTCTGGGTTGTCTAGTACACCAGCTTTGAGTGCCCTGTTTCATGCATTGAACTTGGACTGGTAATCTGTTTCACATATGGTAATATACATTTTTCAGTGCTATTCTCAAATCATCCCACCCTCACCTTCTCCCACAGAGTCCGAGTCTGTTCTTTATTTCTTTGTCTCTTTGGCTGTCTTGCATATAGGGTCATTGTTACCATCTTTCTAAATTCCATATGTATGTGTTAGTATACTGTATTGGTGTTTTTCTTTTTGACTTACTTCACTCTGTATAATAGGCTCCAGTTTCATCCACCTCATTAGAATTGATTCAAATGTGTTCTTTTTAATAACTGAGTAATATTCCATTGTGTATATGTACCACAACTTTCTTATGCATTCATCTGCCGATGGACATCTAGGTTGCTTCCATGTCCTATCTGTTGTAAACAGTGCTGCGATGAACATTGGGGTACATGTGTCTCTTTCGATTCTGATTTCCTCAGTGTCTACGCCCAGCAGTGGGATTGCTGGGTCATATGGCAGTTCTATTTTCAGTTTTTTAAGGAATCTTTGCACTGTTCTGGAAATGGTGACAGAAGCTGGTCTCATTCATCTTTTCATTCTCAGCAGAGCACAAATGCTCTGCTTGGACAGAACAAATGCTCTGTCTACATACAATAAACGAATGGACGCATGGCTACCTTACTTACAGCTCATTAATGTAAAAGTGCTTATGTGCAAACTCATCTCCAGGTTTGAGCAAAACAAAGCATCTGTTGAGTTATGCTCCCTGTGTCACAGAGTAACTTTCATAATCTCAGGCCTTGCCCTGACCCCATGGCCCGTCTGATAAGAGAAATGTCTCCCTGGAAATTTCCTCCTCCCTTGGAAGTAATATGCATTGATCCATCCACGATTTGACAGCGTGTGAGCCTTTAAATGACAGCTGGGATATTGATTTTTGAAGTACAGCAGATTGTCTTTAGAAATCATTTAAGGGGTTTGGATTCATGTAATCATTCAGCAAATATAGAGGAAAACCTACTGTGTGCAAGGCCCTTTTCCTAATTAGAAATTAGGAATTTAGAAATTAAAAATTAGGAAAATTAGGAAAAATAATATCTCCATCACAAGGCTGCTGCAATGAGGGATAAGTGAGACAGAGCATGTAGAGGACTGAACACAAGGCCCAGCACACAATAATTCCTCAGAATATAGCTGGCATTTCTGAAGTATGTATATTCAGAAGACTGTGACAGTGACTTCAGTGATGAAGAAAGTGACCACAGAATACTTGGAATTTGCACACTGCAAAGCTGCTTTTCTTCCTTTTTTCCTATTTATTTTTTTGAAGTACAGTTGATTTCCAGTGTTGTTAACTCCTATTGTACAGCGAAGACATTCAGTGAGGCTCAAGAAGAATGGGAGAGGATATATATGTATATACTTATAGCTGATGCACATTGTTGTACAACAGAAACTGTACAACACTGTAAAGCAGTTATCCTCCAATTAAATAAATATCCTATGGTCAACCATAATGGAAAGGAATATTTTTAGAAATGTATATATATGTATGACTGAATCTTCCTTATTTTTTTAATTCACTTTCTCATTAAATCACCTTACCTGTGAATCAAGGATATCAGGCAAGATGATGCCCGAAATCCTCTTCATTCTCATGATACCCTGACCCCCTCTGTGTTGATATAACCCTGCTCCCCTGAGACCCTGATGGTACTGATCATTCTTCCATTGCTCCCTCTTGTCTGCTTTTGTTTATTTTGTTATAATGTACTTGTTTATCTGGTTCTGCCCTCTGTCAATCTGTGAGTCTTGAGGACAAGAGTAGGTTCTACTCCATCTTGATTTCCACCAAGTTTAACAACAGAAGTTGCTCAGGAAATGAAAGATGTGTGGGTTCTACTCCTTTAGTCCTTTATCAACTTTATGCCTTTAGAGGGACCTTATTTCTTTCTACCATTCAGTCAGAAGGAAGCCACTCTATATGTCTCAAACACTTTTCTGTCTTTGAAGGCCTCATACTGTATAAGTGAAAATTCACATTTTTAAGATCTCTGATCCTTCATGGCTCTCTTTGGACAAGAAACAGAGAGGAAGCTCCACCCTACCAACTGGACCTCTTTGGGACTGATCCAGACCCACATACATCAAAGATGGGTTATGCTTGTTGTTTATAAAAGAGCCACACACCCTGTGGAATGTGGAAAATGACCTAAAATTTGTGATGAAGTAGTTAAATTGGGCAAACAGAACACTCACTCCTCCCACCCACTGTGTGGAGCTGGTCTTTATGAGCCTGTGTCTTGTTGAGATTAAAGGAACTAAAAATTCCCCCCAAGGTTTGGTGCAAAGAAATAATACTGGGAGAAAATAAATGAACAGAAAGAGAGATTTCAAAACATCAAATAAAACAGCAGAGGCTTTATGTGTCATTTCAGATCTTATTTCTTTTTTAGAAAAGGTTAACCCGATGTGATCATGGTTGCCTAAGAGAAGGAGAAAGAAATTAACAGGAACTGAGCACCTACCTCGTAGGACAGATGAGGCAGCCAGGCAGCTTTTAGTCTTTGTATTTGACAGATATGGATGCTGAGTCTACCGAGGGCAGGGGATCTGCCTGAGGTCATCCCAGATAGGAAGCAAAGGAGCCTGGATTCAGACTTTGGGCTCCCAGCCCCACACTCATGTTTTTCTCCCCAAACCTATCAAACAGGGGCATTAGGAATAGGGCTCTGAATCCCATGTATGCCCTAGAAGGAAATCATATCAATTATCAAATTAGAATAGGAAAATAGAAAAAAGGAAAAGGACAGAAAGAAAACTTTAAGGAAAATCAAAGTGACACGGTACAATCAAGCTGGGCTGTGGAGGCTGTCTTTGCACAGACTGTTTAATTGGCGTTGTATTTTGAGGGTTAGATTAGAGGAAGAAGAAAAAAGACAGTGTTCAACCTGATTTACATGAAAATGAGAAGAAGGAGAAAAAGTGGGGTATTAAAATATGTGAGTTGAATCCTTAGATCTCTGCTTCGCGAGTGGTGCACGGTAGAACTTTTAAATTGGCTACATTGCTTTAATTGAAATATAGAATTGTAATAACACAATGTGACAGGCACCTACTGAGGAGGACTGCGGCTGCTCCCACCTCTCCCTGGAGCAGCAAACAACAGGAGAATGGAAAAAATATACACACCGAGAGCACTTGAAAGGGCTTTGTTCTTTTCCAGGCTCTTTTGAGGTTGGCTTTTTGAAAACTGCATTTTTTTTTTCTCATTCGCTCCAGGGTCCAATTAATCCACACCACCCCACACCACCCCTGTTCCCTGCATGTGCTTCCTGTAGAGGTATTTTGCATCAATCAGGGTGTTTGTTGTATACTGGGTAGAAGCGAAAGAATTTGTAAAATATCCAGATTTGTCTGCAAGGATCCTGAGTCTGTTGATAGCCTGAACTAAACTGAGGAGTTGGATGGGATCTTAGGTCCCCCTGAGGTTCCCCTTCTGTTGCTGCATGGCTGTGATCATTTTCAAGTGTACCTAGATACTGACATTTATTGCAAAGATACTTGACCTAGAGTCAGCCCTGGGAGATGGGCTTTAGTGATCAGGGATAGATGTTCATGAGGTCATGCAGTGAAGTGACCTAATACTGGAGGTGGACAGCTAGGTTTCTCTCTGACATAGCTTCTCAAAGTCCCAGCATACCTCTATTGACAGAATTTGCACTGTGATAGGATTTGGTTATGACCAATCCTGATAGACCACTCCCTCAGCCCTCTTCCAGCTTTTTCTATAACACACACTCATGTCTCATTTCTCAAGCCTCTCCTCCTTCCATTTCTTAACATATATCTCAACCAGATGCCAGGGAGTCCAGGTTGTCTTGATGTCAATGTTGTTGGCCCCATCCTGCTTTATCCTATAGGTACACTGGCTGCTGGCAACACATCAGCTCTGTTTCTACTCACTTCATCTTTTCCCATAGTTTATGCCTGAAACATACAGTTCCCTGGAAATATACTGCTTTTCTGAACCATAGAGCTTAGATTCAAGTAAGAGGCTGTGACTGAAACCGATTTAAGCCCTTCCTACCTTCATTCCCAGCACATCTTCTCTTAAGGTCAACTTGCTTTAGTGTGAAAAATCAGCAAATATTAATCCCCTCCCCCCGCCAAAAAAAAGTAAATTGTCAGGTAAAGACTACCATGGTGTTCCTCTTTAAGCTAGTTGTGGTGAAGGACAGGTCATTTAATTTTCTAATTCATCAAGGGCCAAGAAGTGGTCTTGCAATGAATGCCTTGTGCCACATGTGACTTACCATGTGAGTGCCATGGTAACTAACCTCACCAGCACCCCTCTCAGTGAGATGGGACTGCTGAGCACACACTTGGATGCTGCAGCAACATTGCCATAGAAGTTTCTGGACAACATCTTTGTACTTACCTTGTCATGCACCAGTAGTAATTTACAGGCCATTTCCGGTCTGCAGACCACAAAATGTGATTCTGGACATTCTTACCTTCTCATTCCCTGTAGCACGTGGTGTTCTGAGGTGGAAAAAACCCGTTCCCTCCAGGACCTCCTGTCTCTGGCACCGTTGTTCATCCATTCACACAAGCCATACACTTGATCCCCACACTCTGACTGTTTTAAGTCTTGTTGAATTTGCCTCTTACCCATCTTAGACCCACGCACCTGCCTCATCTCACCATCCATCACTGTAATCACAGCACCACCATCTCACCTGGATGCTGGGCCTCCTACTTGGTTGGTCTTTCTTACAAATTCTCTGGACCCAGTTCTCTCCATTCTGCAAAATCAAGCCCCAGCAACCTCTTTAATACATACACAGAGCAGGTTTCTCTTCTACTTAAAACTCTTTGGTGACTTCCTTTGCTAAAGATCACAGCACTTAACATGGCCTGTGAGGAGCTGGGGGCCTTCGTCCCTGTCTGCCTCCCTGAGTCACCCTGTCCCCACTCCATCCTCCCCAGCAAACGTGGACTCCTCTCAGTTCTTTGTAAGTCCTCTGCCTTCTTACACAAAGCCTACTCAGAGCCTTTGCTCCTGCTGTTCTCCCCAGAATCCCAGTACAGATCACTCCTCTACTCTAGGGCTCTGTACCTAGTAGGTACTTTGTAAAGAGGGATCACACTTAATCCTTATATCCACACGGTGTGATTAATCCTATTTTTAAAATGAGAACTCTGAAGCTCAGAGAGGTTAAATAGCTTGCTGTGTTAGTCGCTGAGTTGTGTCTGACTCTTTGCAACCCCATGGACTGTAGCCTGCCAAGCTCCTCTGTCCATGGAATTCTCTAGGCAAGAATACTGGAGTGGATTACCATCCCCTTCTCCAGGAGATCTTCCCAACCCAGAGATCAAACCTGAGCCTCCTGCATTGCAGGCAGATTGTTTACTATCCAAGCCATCAGGGAAGCCCCAAGAATACTGGAGCAGGTGGCTATTCCCTTCTCTGGAGGATCTTCCCAATCCAGGGATCGAAGCTATGTTTTCTGCATTGCAAGCAGATTCTTTCACCATCTGAGCCAAGCAGCTTGCCTTGGGTAGAATGAACAGCTTACTAGTGAGATCCACACGCAGCCTGGGAGATCCTGGGGCCTCTCCAGAGCCCTCACCTAGTTCTGGGCCTTAGAGGGCCTCCGTGTGCTGAGATTAGGGAATCATACTGTCTTCCTGTCTGCCTCCTCCCTTGCCATAGTGAGATATGCCCTTCCACAAATCTCTGGGTTTTGCTTTTTACCACCATCCTCCCACCAGAGCTGACCCTACTTTCCTTTTAGCCTCTCATCTCACTTTCTAGATGAAGTTAGCACCCAGGGATTCAGTATTAGGCAGAGGCTGAAGAATGACTTGAAATATCCCCACTTTGTCCATTTTCTCTGGAGAGGCCTGGGTTTGTGGATTTCTAAGACCAGGTCTTAAATTCAAGGACTTTGCTCTCCCCGATCCAACTCTGCCATTTTGAGGAGGGAGCTGTCTGACTCATATCCAGGACTTGGCCATTTTCAGCTTCTTGTCTGGAGCTTCCTTGGGCACCAGACAGAAAGCTTCTGAGCTAACAATTTCCAGGAGGCCTCAGCATATTCTGGCCTCTTTACACATGTTAAAAATACATTTACATGAATAAATGAACTATTCAGGAGATGAAAAACATTTTTTTTTTCCATTTAAAATATGAGAAAGAGAATCCCCTGAACTTTGCAACTTCATGATATCCTATACTTTGTGTCATGGGCCTCCACTGGAAGCAAGAAAAGCTCTGAAAAGAGGAGAATAAAAGCTTTCTTGATGAAAATAGTTGAACAGGCACTGGCAATGGGAAAAATTCATATGCCGTAATTATAGATTTTTGTTTGTTTTAAATCCTGGCACTCAATCTGTGAGCTCGGTTTAATAATAAAATACTAGAATTATGCATGCAAGTGCAAATTTGGTATCATGTCAGTCAATTCCAAACACTATTTACAGACTGGAATCATTACAGTGCATTAATATAATGAAGACGGCAGTGTAGTCTATTTCAGTGTAGTGTCGTTAAAACATCACCATAGGGTGGTGGCTGTAGCTCTTCTCAAGCTTTTAAGTTTATCTCAATTCATCTTAACATCCTTTGAGCTTTGTTACTGAAATGGTTTGGATTTTGCTATTAGCAAAATATGTGTATGTTAATTGTTTGTGATTCTGCAGAGAGAGAGAGGGAGGGACGGGGGGTGAGCAAGGTGGGCTGAGAAAGCTTGGGGAAGGGAGAGAGGGAGAATGAATGAATGCAGAAGGGAAGATCCTCTGGACAAGGTTTTGTATAAACATGCTACCGTCACTGCAAAGATCACACTGCTTTGGCCTTTGATTGATCACATGTCTACTGCCTCACTAGATGGGGAGCTCCCTGAGAGCATGGGCCCTTGTTTGTTGACCCCCAAAATAGTAGGCAGTGTGATAGTGATAAAAGCACTGACTCTGGAGCCAGATAGCCTTCATTCGGTTCTCAGTCCACCAACCTATGAGCTTGGCAGCTTTGTGTAGTTAGTTCTGTTCTCTATGCCTCAGTGGCCTGACTCATCAAGTGGTTATGGGAATTAAATAAATAGGACCCTAGAAATATGGCTGGCATTGAAAATGCTCACTGAATATCAACTGTAATCCTTATCTCTCTACTCCTAGTGCCCTGAACAGTGACTGGTATATAGTCAATGATGAATCAATGTATGAAGGGTGGGAGGATAAATGGATGGTTGGGTGAATAAACAGCATAGCTACAGTCCAGAGCACACTTTGCTTATTTGCATCTATAGTGTTCTTTGTATTTCAGTGGCTCTGCCAGAATCCAGGCCTCTTTGTTGAAACTTGAGGCTGCCCGGAGATGACTGGACTTGGTTCAGATAGCTAGCGGAGAGGCAAAGAAGTTTACACATGAGGGACTGAAGTTGAGCCTTTGCAAATGTGCAAAACTGAGAACTGATGCGGAGGTCGTTATTAACTCACACATTTAACAGGATGTTTGCCTTTCAACAAAGGGTGACTAATTAATGTAACAGTTGATTATGTCGCTCCCTTAATTTGTTACTGGTTTTCAAATACCAAAGTAATTATATCACTAAGGGAGGACAGTTGTTAGAAAGTCAGTGTAGAAAAGAGATGGAAAAGGGGTTGACTGTTGATTCTGAGTTCTGTTTGAACAGAGCCCTGCGTTGTGTCTGACTCAGTAGCAGTTTCCAAGGCCCTGAGCAAAAGTCAAACCCTGTGCCCTGGCAAGGGTGAGACTCAAGGAACAGGGCCTGGTGACTGGATATGGAAGAGCTTTGGAGTCAGGCTGACTGGGTTCAGATTCTGCCCCTGCTGTGGACCTAGAGTGTCTCTAGCATCCACCTCTGGAAATGGCGCTACTAAGAGTATCTCCCTCATGGTGGCGAAGTTGGAAGGACTGCAGTGCTTAAACAGTGTCTGCCTTACAAGGGCTGAAAATTATATTTGATGTTATTATTTATGATCTGATAAATCTGGTGCAAAGAGATGACTCACCAGAAAAGGACCTGATGCTGGGCAAGACTGAAGGCAAAAGGAGAAGGGGTTAGCAGAGGATGAGATGGTTAGATGGCATCACCAACTCAACGGACATGAATTTGAGCAAACTCCAGCAAATAGTGAAGGACAGGGAAGCCTGGCGTGCTGCAATCCATGGGGTTGCAAAGAATCAGACACAACTTAGCAACTGAACAGAACAAAATTATTTATGATCTATCTTCTGCTTTTTCTCTCCAGTTTCATCTCTAGCCTTCTCTCCTGTGGATCTTATTTCTCATTCCCTGCCCTCCACAGTGAGCCAAGCCTACTCATACCGCTCCCTGGGACTCACTGCTTCAGTCTCCTGTCTCCACCTCTCCTGTCCGTACCCCTCTTCCAGCTTGGCAAGCTCCTATTTAACCTGCATTCTTTTTTTCAATTTTTTTAATTGAGGTATATGTTGATTTACAATACTGTGATTATTTTAGGTGTACAGCAAAGCAATTCAGAGATGTGTATGTATTTTTTTCTTATTTCAATTCTTTTCCATTATAGGTTATTACAAGACATTGAACATAGTTCCCTGTGCTATTATTGTTTATCTGTTTTTATATATGATAGTGTGTATCTGTTAATCCCATAATCCTAATTTATCATTTCCCTTTTCTCCTCTTTGGTAATTGTAAGTTTGTTTTCTATATCTATGAATGTCTCTATTTTGTAAATAAATTCATTTGTATTAATGTTTTAGATTCCACATATAAGTGCGATCATACAGTAGAGTATTTCTCTTTGTCTGATTTACTTCACTTAGTATGATAATCTCTAGGTCTATCTATGTTGGCATTATTTTGTTCTTTTTTATGACTGAGTAGTATTCCAATGTGTGTGTGTTATACATGTGCAAGCACATTTTTTACATTTCACCTGAACACTTAGGTTACTTCTATGACTTGACAGTTGTAAATAGTTCTGCTGTGAACACTGGGGTGCATGTATCTTTTCAAATTAGAGTTTTCGTCTTTTCTAGATATATTCCCTGGAGTGGAATTTCTGGGTCATATGATAACTATTTTTAGTTTTGTAAGTAACGTTCATATGGTTCTCCACAGGGACTGTACCAGTTTACACTCCCACCAGCAATATAGAAAGTTTCCCTTTTCTTTGCACTCTCTCTAACATTTATTATTTGTAGAGTTTTTGATAATGGCCATTCTAACTGGTATGTAGTGATACTTCACTGCAGTTTTGATTTGCATTTCTCTAATAATTAATGATGTTGAGTGTCTTTTCATGTGCCTGGTGGCCATCAGTATGTCTTTGGAGAAATGTCTGTTTAGGTCTTCTGGCCAATTTATTGGTTTTTGATATTGAACTATATGAGCTATTTGGAAATAAAACCCTTGTCAGTTGCATCATCTGCAAATATTTTCTCCTATTCAGTAGGTGTTCTTTTAATTTTGTCAACAGTCTTTTGGTGTGAAAAAAAACTTTTACATTTATTTAGATTCCACTTGTTTATTTTTGCTTTTGTTTCCTTTGCATTAGGATACATATCCCAAAAAATATTGCTACGATTTATGTCAAAGAATGTTCCACCTATGTTTTCTTCTAGGAGTTTTATGGTTTCCAGTCTTAAATTTACATCTTTAATCCATTTAAAGTTTCTTTTGCTTTGGGAGACTGACCTAAGAAAATATTGTAATTCAAAGAATATTTTGCCTATATTTTTTCTAAGAGTTTTACGGTCTCATATCTTATTTTTAATTCTTTTAGCCATTTTGAGTTTGTTTTTGTGTGTGGCATGAGGGAGTGTTCTGACTTCATTGATTTACATGCAGCTACCTGGCTTTCCCCTCACTACTTGTTGAAAAGACTGTCTTTTCTCCCTTGTACATCCTTGCCCCCTTTGTCAAACATTAGTTAGCTATCGTTGCGTGAGTTTATTTCTGAGTTCTCTATTCTGTCCCATTGATCTATGTCTGTTTTTGTGCCAATGTCATGCTGGTTTGATTACTATTCCTTTGAAGTATTGTCTGAAGTCTGGAAGAGTTATTCCCCCAGCTTTGTTCTTTTTCCTCAGTATTGACTGCTTTGGCATTTTGGGTTTTTTATGGTTCCATATAAATTTTAGAGTTGTTTGCTCTAGTTCTGTGGAAAATATTTTGGATAATTTGAGAGGAATTACATTTAATCTGTAGATTGCTTTGGGTAGTATGGCCATTTTAACTATAATAATTCTTCTGATCCAAGAGCATAGGATAGCATAGGATATCTTTCCATTTCTTTGAATCATCTTCAATTTCCTTTATCAGTGTTTTGTAATACTCAGTGTATAAGTTTTAAACTTCCTTGGTTAGGTTTATTCCTAGGTACTTTATTATTTTTTATGTGATTCTCCATGGGATTATTTTTTTACTTTCTCTTTCTGGTATTTCATTGTTAGTGTAAAGAAATGCAGCAGATTTCTGTATATTAATCTTGTATCCTGCTACCTTGCTGAATTGATTTACCACTTCAGTAGTTTTTATGTCTATAGATTCTATAGAGTTTTCTGTATAGAACATTACATCATCTGCATATAATGATAATTTTATGCAGAGGTAATTTTGTACCTCTTCCCTTCCAATTTGGATACTTTTATCTCTTTTCCTTGTCTGATCACTGTGGCTAGAGCTTCCATTACTATGTTGAATAGACGTGGTGAGAGTGGGCATTGTGTCTTGTTCTTTTAGCAGGAAAACTTTCAGCTTTTCACTGTTTAGTATTTTGTTGGCTATGGGTTTTTCATAAATGGCTTTTGTTATACAGAGGTATGTTCCTCTATACCCACTTTGGCAAGAGTTTTTTTACCATGAATGGATGTTGACTTTTATCAAATGCTTTTTCTGCATCTATTGAGATGATCATATGGTTTTTGGTTTTGGTGATGTGGTATATCACATTCATTGATTTGCATATGTTATGATCCTGGGATTAATCCAACTTGGTCAAGGTCTATGATCCTTTTTTTACATTAGTGGATTTTGCTTGCTAACATTTTGTTGAGAATTTTTGCCTATATATTCATCAAAGGTATTGGCCTGTGATTTTCTTTTTGTTTTTGTTTTTAGTGTCTTGGTTTTGATATATGGGTGATGGTGCTTTCATAGAATGACTTGGGCAGTATTCCTTCTTTCTGCTTTAATCTTTTAGAAGAGTATGGGAAAGATCAGTGTAAGTTCTTCATTGTATGTTTAGTAGAATTTCCCAGTGAAGCCATCTAGCCCTGGAACTTTGTTTGTATAACCTGCAGTTCTTAATCTAACTAAACTTTCTTCCTTGAAGTAGCCCTGTTTCTTCCAGGCAGAATTGGGCACTCCTCCCCTTCTGCTTCTTTATATCTTGAGCATATTATGTTTCAGTGATTTTATGATATTTTTTCTCTCCCAGTTTAACATTTCTGCAATAAGTGGTTAGCTTACAGTCTGTAGTATCTTACAGTCAATGCAATGCAGTTTGTTCTGTGTCTAGTGTCATTATTTGTATCTGAACCACCTGAGGATAGAGACTGTGATGTATTGTCTTTGTATTCCCTAGTGCCTAGACAAAGCACACAGCCAGGGCTGTTAAACAAATAGGAAAATAAATTGACATACAATATGACTAGGAGTCTGACTTTGTTGGATAGTACTATCTTTTTGGATGTATGCTACCATCTGAAAAATAATAGCAGCAGCTATGTAGCACTTACTATGTTCCAAGAAATATTTAAAGCACTTACATATATAAACTGTTTACTTACTTCTTCTTTGTGATAACCTGATGAGGTAGATTCTATTTTAATCTTTGTTTCATAGATAAGGAAACAGGTTCAGAAAGGTTATGCAATGTAGTGGAGCTAAAATTGTCACCCCAAAATGTCTCTTTGGCATGTGAATTAGTTCAAGCTAAAACAGTCAAGCTTTAGGAGAGTCAGGAAGAAACTTTGATCTTCCCCCTAACTCCCTAAAAAAATTTAGAGAGAGGACCTATTTCCAGAATAGAGCTGTCACCAGAGATACCTCCAAAGAACATGAGCTAGGCAGGGCAAGAATACAGGAGTCCATTCGCTTCCCATTGTCTCTGCATGGCCCAGAACATTTATTTACCAGACCTTTGCTTTTGTAACTCCATGTGAATTGCCCTCCTCCCATTTGAAGCCCCAAGCAAGTACCCCCAACATCCACTTTTATCTTTAGCTAAAGATGATTTTTAAGGTGATGGCTTCAGCTGTTTTCGCAAGTTACTTAGATTTCCTCAGTCTTTCCCATGTATACATGTTACAGACTTTTGTTAGATGTTTTCTCCTGTTAATCTGTTTCATGGAAGTTTAATTCTTAGACCGGCCAGAAGAATGCAGAGGGTAGAGGAAAATTTATTCCTCTCAGACAGCAGCATCCCCAAGACCCTATAGCTTAGTGATGATGGAGCTGGTATTTGAACCCAGGTGGTCTTGCTCCAGAGCCTGCAAAGCTCAAATAATATGATTCCCAGGGCTGTCAACAGTAGGTATATTTAGTGTATAATCCTAACAGTTTCCCCAATTGTTGTTGATTATTATTTTGGTTTCCTAAATGCGGCCCCATGATTGCTCGTGGTCTGATAGAACATCAGTCCTTAAGCTGTAATCTTCCATTTTTCCTTTCACAACTTTAAACAAGGAATAAGCCATAACTTATTCATGACAAGTCAGTGACCTTTATATAATACAGTTGGAATTTTCTCCACTGTGAGCAAATGTGGCTTATGCTTTCATAGGATGTTATGGTTCAAAGGGACAGTAGAAAGAAACGGTCCCAGCAGTTTATTTCCTCTGTCCTCCACATACACTGGGCCCCCGTTAGATAATTATGGGTTCTAAGAGCTGCTGTCACATAAACCTGAGTTCAAACTCCAGTTGGATTCTTATTATTTGTCTGACTTTTGTCAAGAATCTTAATCCTTCTGACCCTTAGTCTCCTCATTTTTAAAACTGGAGTTATAATATTATTTTATATGGGTATTGGGAGGATTAGATACTATATAAATAAAAGACCAACCACAATGGCACCAAGTAGACAGTAAATAAATGTGAGCTATTATTTTAAAAAGAAAGAGGCTATATATCTACCTTCAATAAAGCTGTCAACAGTAATCAAAACAGAATTTTTTCCTGCCTTTGGTTGAAGTTATATCAACTCTGTGAAGTCACACTCTATAGCCTATTAAAAAAATAAAGCTCCAATTGGTAGTTAACCATATCTGTAATAAATAAATAAAAGTTAGACAGCGATGAACTACTACTTTGTATTAGTGACGTGTCCCACTAAAGTATTGGGTGGCATGTCCCCAAACCTGGAACTCATGTAAGCCTTAGTGCTTCGTGTGGCTTTTAGGAGTTAAGTAATGCCCAAGTAGGGAAGAGACTTGCTTCCCACCTCATACCCATGGCTCCTCCACATTTTCAGCTCCTGCTGGAGCCACATGAGTATATCTGACTATGAACTGAAGTGACATACATCACTTTTTGGCCCAGCTCATAAGCATCAGATGCAACCCTCTGGCTACTTCTTCTCCTACCTTAACAACTATAGGGCCATGGGATGTGATTTGAAGGCATCCATTAACCTGAGCCCAGTGAGACTGTACATCAGAGCCCCTGCCAACCCATGTAGCTGCAATCCAATATGAACTTTAGTTATAACAAGCCATTTGGTTTCGTGGTTAAGCTACCATATATTTAATACAGTAAATCATAGACCTTCAAAGGTACTATATTTCAGGCAATATTTGTAAATGTTAATTTTTACAACTGAAAAAAATTATTGTCCGTTCTTTCTTCACTTCCTTTATTGTATCCATCCATGCATCAGTCAGCCTATGTATTCAACAGACATTATTCTACGACTTGCTCATTGCTTTATTCTTGTCTGGGTGCATATATGCATGTTAAGTCAGTTCAGTCATGTCTGACTCTTGGCGACCCTGGGGACTGTAACCCACCTGGCTCCTCTGTCCATGGGGTTCTCTAGGCAAGAATACAGGAATGGGTTGCCATGTCCTCCTCTAGGGAATCTTCCCAACCCAGGGATTGAACCTGCATCTCTTACATCTCCTGCATTGGCAGGCAAGTTCTTTATCACTAGCGCCACTTGGAAAGCCGCTTTAGTCCGGGTACTAAGAATGTAATACTTAAAGCCTCCATCATCCTACTGTCTTGGGGCTGGGATCTAGCTGGAGAAACAGGCAAGAAAAATCTAGAATTATAATTGATAAGAGCTGATAAATAAGAGAAGTGTTATGGGAATCCAGAAAGAAGGACACTGATCCCAATTTGGGGAGGAAATTGAACTGGGTGTTGGTGGATAAGCAGGAGCTTTTTATTGGTTCTGCAACTGTTAATTGGTCAGCTACTATATGCTAGGCTCTAGGCACTGTGGATATAGTAACAAACAAAGCAGGCAAGACAATATATAAGGACATAAATAAGGGAACAAATTAATTTCAGAGTAATATTATGAAGCCCACAAAAAAGGGTGATGTCTTAGGGATGAGCTGAAGGGGACAACTTTAACTGGGGTCAACAGGGAGGCTCTTGTGAGGAAGTGACCTATGAACTGAGTTTACCAGGGCCAAGGGGCTTCAAGGCCCCAAGGAGACATGAAAAATGCAGCCCTTGGGGTAGACAGGGATGTGGAGCAGAATCTTAACAAGCTTAATGCTATGTCAGATATGGCTGGGACACTCATTTTTCTTTTGCTGAGTGTTTTAAGTTCCTTTGCTTGAAATGGGGAGTTTAAATCTATTTCATGCCGGGGCATGCATGCTAAGTCACTTCAGTTGTATCTAGCTCTATGTGACCCTATGGACAGCAGCCCACCAGGCTCCTCTGTCCACAGGATTCTCTAGGCAAAAATACTGGAGTGGGTTGCCATTTCCTTTTCGTCATGCAGTGGAGGTATCTATTATTGGACTTACATGTGTTTACTTTAGGCATTTCAGAACACAGTATTCTGAGAAGAGCCAGGAAGGAATGAGCAGTAAGTGTTTAAGCAAAGAAGTTGAGCTAGGCAATGATGTGCTTTGTGCATTTGGAGAATCCACAGGCTCCGTTGTTAGAAAGGCCTGGGTGTGAAGCCTAGCCCCAGTGCCTTTCAAACTGGTTGATGTTGGGCAAAGGATGATCTCTCTCTGCTTCAGTTTCCTCATCAATTAACTCATGATATTAATAATAATAGCATCTTTTGTATAGGCTAATTATGAGGCTGAAATAAGACAGTATATAAAAGTTCTTAGCATGGCAAGTTGTAAGACTTCTCTGGTGGTCCAGTGGTTAGGAAACCACCTGCCAGAGCAGAGGGCACGGGTTTGATCCCTGGTTCAATAAGATCCCATCCTTACTGAAGCCTAGGTGCCTAAAGCCTGTGCTCCACACCAAAAGAAGCCATCACAATGAGAGGCCCACACACTGAAACTAGAGAGTAGCCCCTGCTCACAGCAAGTAGAAAAAGCTGGTGCACAGCAGCGAAGACCCTGCACAGCCAAAAATTCATTAATTAATTTAAAAAAAGAGTCAAGTGAGTCAGCTCAGCATGAGGGAGAGTGTGAATTTTAGTTGATGGAGAAATTATAGGTTAGTCTTGGAAAGCTGTAGCCAAAGAAAGGCTTTTAACAGGAAGCCGTCAGTTGGTAAAATTGAGGGAAATCAGGTGGGTGAGGATGCAAGGCAAGTGATGAAGATGTAAGGTTGTCAACAGTATCATCTAAGGTGATTGGAAGGTGCTTTTCTCTGTTATAGAAGGAAGACAGGGCTACTTTCCCAGAAACCAAATCTGCAAAGCCCTGCCTCGTGACTTCCACCCAGCCTGGCCTCCTGGGAATTTGCCTCCAGTGATCCTGGTGTGATTCAGGCACGAGAGACAAGGGATGGAACATAGGCAGCGATGAGGTCCTTCAGGACCTGACCACAGAGAGTTCCCCACAGGAGGCACTCTCTGGTACAAATTTCCAAATAATTTTAGGAGATATAACGTGGTCAGAAGGAAACTCTACCCATCCTAAGAAAGTTAGTATGTCATGGAAGTCTAGGATGGAACTGGCTGACTCCAGCATGACTGCACCCAAAGTTCCCCCTTCTTCTCCTATCTGTAACCACTCTGATCTCAGACCCTCTAACCTTTATAGAGAGGCAGCTGAGAAAATGTGTCTATAAACCAAATCTCCATGCATGCAGATGAAAGGAACAAACGTTTGGATGTTGCTGCTAGAATTGCTCAGACTCATGAGGAGGGGAGAACGATGGAAAGGTTTGCAAGGTGATGTTGGGCTCTGTTTCTTCTTTGAAAATGGCTGTAGTAAAGGAGATACAACCGAAGCTGCCCAGCAGTGTGTCTGCCTGAGAGCAAGTACTCCATAAATATTACTGAAGGAGTGAAAAAATAATGAAGAAATAAAAAAACTATGTTCAAGTAGAAGAAAAAGGAAAAATAAAAAGCTTCAAGATGTCAGCTCCTAGATTCTTGGCAGTAGATCCCAGGGACATTCTGAGCCCTCTCCTAGATTCCTACAGAAATCATCTAACTCACAAGTTTATGATGTGAAGTTTATTAGTCCCCATTTTACAGATCAGGAGACTGAGGCACTTAGAAGTAAAATTATTGCCTACAGCCATACAGGTTGTTGGAAGACTGGGATTAACTCATCATCACCATTGATTGGAAGCTTGTTAAGAGCCTGGTCATGTGTATTATATGCAATATCTATTTTATTCCTCATAGTCACCCTGCATGGAAGCTGTTGTTACTAGCCCCAATTTGTAGATAAGGAAACTAAGGCCAGGTTTCCCATTGCATGTTAGATGAAGAGAGTCCTCCAGTGCTGCTTCAATATCTGGTTTCCAGGCATGAGTCTGGAAACGGGTTCACAAGGCATTCAGTTCAGTTCAGTCTCTCAGTCGTGTCCGACTCTTTGCAACCCCATGAACTGCAGCACGCCAGGCCTCCCTGTCCATCACCAACTCCCAGAGTTTACACAAACTCCTGTCCATTGAGTCGGTGATGCCATCTAACTATCTCATCCTCTGCTGTCTCCTTCTCCTCCTGCCTTCAATCTTTCCCAACATCAGTCTTTCTCAAGGAGTCAGTTCTCCCCATCAGGTGACCAAAGTATTGGAGTTTCAGCTTCCACATCAGTCCTTCCAATGAACACCCAGGACTGATTTCCTTTAGGATGGTCTGGTTGGATCTCCTTGCAGTCCAAGGGACTCTCAAGAGTCTTCTCCAACACCACAATTCAAAAGCATCAATTCTTCTGCACTCAGCTTTCTTTATAGTCCTACTTAGCTATATGTTGTTTCTGTGCTAAGAAGCCTCTAAGCCAGCAAAGGACAACAGCTTTTCAGCAGCACAAGGTGCTCAAACTCCCAGATTTTTGTCATGCCTCCATAATGCCAAGAAGGAGGTGATGGGGAGCCACCTTCCTCTCCCTGAACCTGTGTTTCACTTCTGTCATCTGTGCTGCTCATCAGCTCTGGAATCAGCCAAAGAAAGAACAGTCTGGACTAAGCCATGCACTGGCAGAGCAGCTGTGAGCACCCAGCACTGTCTGGCTTTTGCATTGTCTCATCAGGCCTTTTACCTGTTTTTCTTCTCCTTGTGGGAATGATGTGAGTGAAGCCCCCTCCACCCCCTCTCAGTCATTTGTCACTCCTTGCCTCAACCAGAAACAGACTACTTCATTTTGTGTATAGGAAAGGGAGGCCTCAGAAGAATATATTTTTTCTTAAGTTAGGAAAAGAAATTGTATGATTTCTAAATGCTTGTGTTTAGTCTCAGAATGCAAGTACGGGACTGCAGAGCCTGCTGGGCTGCCATCTATGGGGTTGCACAGAGTCGGACATGACTTAGCAGCAGCAGCAGCAGCAGCAGGGCTTACCCCATCCCTATACTGGTTAAAGGCCTCTCTCATGGATTCCTCATCAATCACCCTGTACTTCCTCTCTCAGGGCACCTAGCACATCACATTGCTATTTCTCCTGCATGGCTTCCCACTAGACCTTGAATTTCGGGGGTAGGGTGGGGGACAGGGGCCATGTCTGTTTCATTATCGTGTCCCTAGGTTCCAGTGCAGTGCTCAAAACATAGCAATTACTTAATGAATAATTCTGTTGAATGAATAAACACATATATAGAGTGGAGATGACTCATGTCACCCTGAGAATGTGTCCTTATGATGCTGTGGTTCTCCTAGGAGGCACACTCCTTTTTCTGGCCCAGTATAGAGACTCAGCTTCAGTCTTTTTCTACATCTAACTGCATGTTCCAGAAGGAGAGGCATGCAAGTGAGTCTTCAGGATACATCTCAAAGTGTCAGACAAGCCTCAGTTCAAATCCTAACTCTACCAGTTCCTTACTGGGGAAGGTTGGGCCAGTTACAGGATGCTCTCAAACGGGGAGGAGTGGAGGGGAGGACTTCCCGCAGTAGGAGAAAGGTACATATTCAAAAAGAAACAAGAACTGAAAAAAATAAACAAAAACCTAATACTTGAATGATATTTACTAGATGTAAGACACTATTTTAAGTGTATTGAATATTATAATCTACTTAATCATCACTGTTTCAATGGACTTGAATGTGGGCAAACTCTGGGAGATAGTGAGGGACAGGCAGGCCTGGTGTGCTGCAGTCAGTGGGGTCACAAAGAGTCGGACACAAGTAGGTGGCTGAACAACAAGGATCATCACAGTTCCTCGTGGTGTAGGAACTTTCTAACCTGAGGCTCATTTTACAGACCAGCAAACTCAGACACAGAGAACATACAGTTTACCCAAGGCTTCACAGCTAGTGAGTGGCAGAGCCAAGATTTGAACCCAGCAGCCTTATTCCCAGTGCCCATATTCTTAACCCCTGCATGTATTGTTTCTATCAAGATGACACAGAAGGAGCTTGGATGTCAGCCTCAGAAGGTCTTCACAGGGTGCTGATTTCCCATCTGCTGCTACATATGACTTTGGGCAGAATACTTACCTGCTCTGGGCTATGTAGGTTCCTTATCTTATCATGAGGGGAACAAAACAAGATAGTGAATGAGATAATACATTAGATAGAGCTTTAAAAGCTATAAAACTCTTAGTGTCTCTAAGTATGAAGGATATTAGTTGTTAGATGTCCAAAGGCCTTGAATGATAAGATGAGGTACTTGCCTTATATGCATGCTTTGAGCCTGCAAAAACAATGATTTTTCTTTGTTTGTTTTCAAAACAGGGCAGGATGGAGGTGAGGAGGGAGAGTATGTGGATGGATGGAGAGAGAATTTATCAGTATTTTAGAAGACATACTTCAAGTAGAGGACACTTAACAAAGGAAATGTATAAGAAACAGCATATTATCCTGGCCTTGGATTTGGGGATTAGGCAGTTGCAGTGGGTGTGGTGGGCTGGATGTCCAATCCCAGGACTTCCACCTTCTAGCTCTTTGAGCCTAAACCTGCAGTTTCACCTCTCTGAGCCCCAGCATCCTTTTCTGTCAAATAAGTGAGAATAAAACCTTTCTCATTGGCTTATGAGAATTAAGTTTGATTGTGTAAGAAGAACCATCAGGTTAGTAGGAGGTGCTCCAAAATGTCCCCCTCTTTCCCACTCACTGAGCCCCTTTTCCCCTTGCATTGACATGATGTGAAATTTCTAGATCCCTACTTTGTTGGGATTAATTTCCTAAAGTGGGGAGACAGCATCCAGAATAAACACTGTGTTTTTCACCCTTTTGCTTACCTGCTGCAGGTGCAACTGGTGGGGGAAATTCCCTTCAGCAGGGGTCTTTGTTCTGCAGCAATTAAGGCACCTCGCTAATCCTTCTCCTTCCCAGATGCTCTTAAGCTGTATTTTTAGCTCATCTCTTTTATACGCCTCACTCGAAAAACATCTTATTATTCATTTCAAAACTTGACAACTCCTATCACTTTGTCCCCTAGTTCCATTCCCATACACAAAGGAAGAATGAAATGTAGCAGCCTCAAACCAACCTTCTGCTCAGTGGAGACCAGAGATGCAAGAGTTTCTTCTGGCCGCATCCACTCCTGGACTAGCGCTGGGAGTCGGCTGGGAGGCACAGATGTGCATTCCCATCTGTATCTGCCTCGTATTATAAGATGTGCAATTAGATGTGGTGTGTAGATGCACTCAAGGGTCCCGCAGGTGCTCCTGTGCAGACACAAGCCAGGAGTGGCCGCACAGTTCTGGGACCAGACTGAAAAATCATGTAGGAGTGAGTAACAGAGCAAGGATGAGCATTTCAGTGTTGAGTCATCTACTCAACAAACACTTATTAAGCATTGACTATGTATAAGAATTTGTGCTAGGTGAGGGCACGTATTTTGCATAAACAAAGAAGATATTCCCTCACAGGATATGTTTTGAATGACTTTGAAATAACAATGGCACATTTATTAAGCCCTTACTGTGTTCTGGGCTCAACATGCTGTGTGTGTTGAGTTGTGTATAGTTCTCATAACAACTCTGAGAGATGGAGACAGTTATACCCAGGATCCGGGTGAGAAAGCTGAGTCACAGAAAAGATTGGTGCCTAACCCAGGGGTCAGAGCCCATGAATAGAGAGGCCAGGCCTTGACCTCTGGCTCCAGAGCCTGGGCTCTTAACCTTAACCACTGAGTCATCCCCTCCCTTTTCTCTGTGCAGACTGCCTTCCACTCCAGGGCCATAATAAATGAGGTCACGGACAACCCATTTAGCCCAGGGCCTGGGCTTTGCACTGTGGTTGGAGATTGTCATCACTTGTATGGTGTCAAAGATAAACACAGCTGGATGTGACCATAGTAAAACAGATTTTATTTAGGAACTCCTCCCAGTAGGGAAAAGAATTGAACTTCTTTCCAATTTGGGCAGAGGTGACTGGGGTTTGAGGTGAGAACGACAGGATGGGGAGTTGGGGGAGTTGGTGAGTGGGGACCATGTAGTGTCAGGGAGCAAAACATGACAGAAAGCAGGAAATGGGGAAACTCATCTGGGTTTGATAACTAGCCCTTATCCAAGCTTAGGTGCTAGCCTCTCACAGAGGGTGGACACAACCCTGTCTCCAAGTGTGGCTGGAACAATCAATAAATTCTTTTGGCAGCCTTGAATTTTCTTAGGCAGGGACTTTGATGGGTGCCAGGGCCATGAGGAATGTGGCCTTGAGCTGTCAGAAATGATGTTAGTGATTTATTCAAGTCTTCAGAGGCCAAGGTGGAGGTCTCATCCTGCAGAGGGCTAGACAAGAGGAGGAGTGCAGCAGAGAAGTCTGGCTGGAGTTGGGCAGGGAGAGTCTTTATCACTAGTTCATCCTGCTTTCCACTGCCGGTCCCCGTGACCTTGCACCAGCTTGGCCCTGCGTGAGCCACTACTGTTCTTATTCCCATGAAGATTCCTGAATGGACAGCCAGACACGGTACAGAAAGGTGCACAGATAACAGGTCATCAGGTGGCAAAAGGGCAAGTGTTTTGAGCATGAGGACAGCAGACAAGAGGCTTAGGGCACAGATTTGTTCAGCTGCTCAGTCATGTCCAACTCTTTGTAACTCCATGGACTGTAGCACACCAGGCTTCTCTGTCCTTCACCATCTCCTGGAGTTTGCTCAAACTCATGTCCGTTGAGTTGGTGATGCCATCCAGCTGTCTCATCCTCTGTCACCCCCTTCTCCTCCTGTCTTCAATCTTTCCCAGCATCAGGGTCTTTTTCCAATGAGTCATCTCTTCATATCAAGTGGCCAAAGTACTGGAGCCCAGCTTCAACATCAGCCCTTTCAATGAATATTCAGGGTTGATTTGCTTTAGGGCTGACTGGTTTGATTTCCTTTCTGTCCAAGGGACTCTCAAGAATCTTCTCCAGCACCTGAATTCGAAAGCATCAGTTCTTCAGCGCTTGGTAACAGAAACCCGTCAGAAGTCCCAGCACCTTCCTCAGTGGTTCATCCCCAGGATCTTGGTAGAATCCTCAGAGCCACCTGACAGGCCTCTGCAATGGGGCCCTGCCAGCCTCTCTCTCCTTCAGATCACACTAGAAGGCAGTTCTGTAAAGAATACACAGAATGGTCAGGCAGATAACCTCATATCTGTACCCCTTGACCCCTCAGTCCCAGAACCCCTCAAAATGACTTCAGGTCAGCTCTTCTCCTTTGGCTTTTGCATGTGCCGCTCCCCTTTCTTGCCTTGCTAGCTCCTTATCTTTTTGCGAGTCAGCCCAAAGGCCTCCTCTTCCAAGCAGCCTGCCCAACAGGGTTAACTGCCCCTACTGGCAGTTCTTGGCATCTCTGAGGAGGCACCACACCTGACTGTGACTGTCTAGCCCCAGCTGTGTCCTTCAGACTATGTGCTCAGGAGGGCAAAGACTACCTCCAGCCACATGCCTTTCGTGTGCCCTGTGCCACCATATAAGTCACCTCATAGCACGTCTTCAGTTGAGGCCTGATGTAGGAACCCGGGTTGTTCATCTCTTTGCCTGCCATGCTTCCTGGCCCTCCCAGAGCCCCCATCACTTAAGGTCCCCAGCACCTGGCAGCAGACACGTGCAGTCCTTCCGGTGGCCTTCTGAGCCAGCATCTACCAAAGGGCATGTGGAGGCCTGTTACCAAGAAAATAGTGGAGCCAAGGAATGTTCCAGACCCGTCTGACCCTGGCACGCAGAGCCTTGTGCTGTGAAATTGGGAGCATTTCCAGTTATCTTCAGAAACTACCAGGGCAGCCAGTGAAACAAAGCAGCACCCAGCCTTTATCACTGCCACCACCAGCACCGCCATTCACGTTTTTGTAAGACAGAACTCCTGTTCATCTGTGGATCTTGGATGGTGGGCAGGGAGCAGGGGTTAGAGGTGGATGAAGGTGGGAGGGACCTATCTTCAGCTTGCAAACGTTTTTGCCATGTTGTCACCAGACCAGAGAGCATCCGGCTTTTAGAAGCCCAGTCTGCAGTCTGACCAGTGCCCACAGGGCCTCCTCTCCACAGAACAGCCCAGTTCACTTGAAACCATCTATCCACCTGTGAGCCTCCATCTCAGACGCTTCAGCTGTGCATCCCCTTGGCTCCCATGCTGATGGCCCCCAGCAAGGAGGGGCTGCTCAGTTCCCTGTCCTTTTCTAGCCTGAGTATGGACTCCCTTCGCAGCCTCCTAAAAGGGTCAATTACAGAGTTGAGTGGGGCTTTCCAGGTAGCTCAGTGATAAAGAGTCTGCCATTCAAGCAGGAGACATGAGACATGATCCCTGGGTCAGGAAAGGCAACTGAGAAGGAAATGGAAACTCACCCCAGTATTCTTGCCTGGGAAATCCCATGGACGGAGGCAGGGGATTATAACCCTGGCAACCTTCAGGGACTGTAACCCTGGCAGGCTACAGTCCATGAGGTTGCAAAGAGTTGGACTTGACTTTGCGACTAAACAGCAGGAGCAGAAGAGTCAAATAGACAATTGACAATTTCAACCACCCAAGTGTTTTAAGGGGCTTCCCTGCTCACTCAGGGCTTCCCTGGTGGCACAGATGGTTGCCTGCAATGCGGGAGACCCGGGTTCGATTCCTGGGTCGGGAAGATCCCCTGGAGAAGGAAATGGCAATGCACTCTAGCACGCTTGCCTGGAAAATCCCATGGACAGAGGAGCCTGACAGGCTACAGTCCATGGGGTCACAAAGAGGCGGACACAACTGAGCAACTTCACTTTTCTGGTCACTCAGAGGGTAAAGCGTCTGCCTGCCATGCGGGAGATCCGGGTTGGATCCCTGGGTCGGGATGATCCCCTAGGGAAAGAAATGGCAACCCACTCCAGTACTCTTGCCTGGAGAATCCCATGGACAGAGGAGCTGGGTAGGCTACAGTCGACAGGTTTGCAAAGAGTCAGACATGACTGAGCGACTTTATTTTCACTTTTTATACGTTTTTTAACCTGGCCTTCAAAAGCCTGCATTCCCTGCTCTCAAGTCTATCTTAGCACACTCCACTCTCTGCTAGCCTTATGGATTAATCATCCCAAACTGATTGTAGTTCCCTATCTGTAATATGATGTTTGATGCCATCAAGTCTCTTTGGTATCCCTTTGAATGGAACTTTGTTCTTTTTCTAAACTTTTTATTTTATATTGGAGTATAGTTGGTTTACAATGCTGTGTTAGTATATATATATACACACACACACATATCCATTCTTCCTTCAGATTCTTTTCCCATATAGATTATTAGAGTATTGAGTAGAGTTCCCTGTGCTATACAGTATGTCCTTGTTGATTATCAACTTTATATATAGTGATGTACTTGTAATGTACATTACAAGTAATGTACTTGTTGACAATGTATATGTCAACCCCAAACTCCAATGACAGGTAGCATTTAGATTTATAGGTGGAATCTAAAACACTGATACAAATGAACTTATTTACAAAACATGTTTCTGTTTTTTCCAGACTCACAGACTTCAGAAACAAATTTGTGATTGTAAAAGGGGAAGGGTGTGGGGGGCGAGGGATACATTAGGAGTCTGGATGGAACATCTTAATCCCTACCACCCCCAGGAGCACTCATTTTTACCTAGTCAACTCCTACTCATCTAGTCCATTCTGGCCTCCGTTCCCACCCTGTTCATACCTTTATTGTGGCATGAACACAGCATTCTCTTATTCACTCAAAAAGCTGTGACTGGGCACCCACTAAGTGCCAGTCACTGTGTTGGGGATGCAGAGATGACAAGAGCCTCACGCGAGGACTGCTTCCCTAGTCTTCTCAGACCAACGGAAGATACAGATGGTAACCAGGTGATCATGCCCATGAAGGGATAACTGCAGACTGTGCTAGATATTAGGAAGAAAGAGAGTGGGTTTCTGGCACCGAGTGCCCCATCTTCCCAGAGATAGGAGATTCCTCCAGGGCCAGGATTCTGCCCTGTATTCCCAGCACAGTGCCTGTCACAGAGTCAAGGGAGATGCTACGTTACTGGACCTGAGTTGTAGAAATAAGTCAGAGCTGGCCCAGCAGGCCGTGGTATTTGGTGCAGAAGTGCGGAGTGACCAAGCCAAGCCTCCTGATAGCTGCCCTCACTTGAGTGCTGCTCTCTCGGAGTCCGGTAGAGACAGAGGCCAGAAGGAGGAGATGTGAGGATAGGAGAGTAGAGAGCTAGGCAGAACCTGTGGATTGCTGCCCTCCAGGAGGCACTCTGATGTGATAGAATGGGCGTGGAGTTTGCTGCCATCACACCTACTTTCAGCACCAGCTCTGAATTTCACCATTGACTGAACATTGACTGTACAAGTGGCTTACCAGTGAGCGGTCCCCAGCCTTTTTGGCACCAGGGTCCAGTTTCATGTAAGACAATTGTTCCATGGACCGGGGGTGGGGGGATGGATTTGGTATGATTCAAGCACATTACATTTATCGTGCATTTTATTTCTTACATTATTACATCAGCTCCACCCCAGATCATCAGGCGTTAGATCCCGGAGGTTGGGGACCCCTGGGCCCCTGTGAGCCTCAGCTTTCTCATCTCTAACCAGAAAACGGTAGGGCCGAGGGTTGGAAGGTATTACTTCATGTCAGTTTTGCCCCTGAGACCCTGAGGTGAGTTGGAGGACACAGTTGCAAGATGGTGTTTGGTGCTTTTCAACGAAAGGGGCGATTTTGTGCTAATTTCTTTTCCTGACAGTTCATTTTCCAAGGCAGCAGCCTAACAAATCATGGGGCCAATTAGTGTAAAAGAAACAATTGATCCTGGTTCTCAGCTCAGCCCACCACCTCAGTGGTTTGGTGGTGTTTATTCAGGGAAGCGCTGCGCAGCACTAAATGGGAACTAATTGGATAGACACCATTATAAATTGCATGGCCCTGCACCATGCTCAGCTTCTGAGTCAAGTCGCCAGGTCTGGCGGAAATAGGAAAACTAAAGGCTTTGCTGTCCTGCGTTGACAAGTGGAGCAAAGCTGGTAGGGGCCCATCTTTCCCCTCATTTTACAAATGGGAAAACTGAATCTCACTGAGGGAGCAGAGATGGGGCTAGAAACCAAAGATTTTATTATTTCACTGTGGTATTCTTTTTGGTAAACTCGTCAAACAAAGGGATCTGGAGATAAAATTAAGGCGATTGCTGTGTTTCTCTCCTGGAGCTGCCGTAACAAAGTATGACAATCCAGGGGTTTAAACAGACGTTTACTGTCTCATAGTTGTAGAGGCTAAAAGTCCGAGATCAAGTTTAGGCAAGGTTGAGTCCTTCTGACCACTGTGAGGGAGGGTCTGTTCCAGTCTCCTGGTTTCTGGTGGTGTGTTGGCAGTCTTGGGTATTCCTGAGCTTTTGGACACATACGGATCTGTGCCTTCATGTTTGAAAGGCAATCGGTCCATGTGTCCGTGTCTACATTTCTTTTTTTTTTTTTTTAATTGTTATAAGGGCCTTAGTCATATTGGATTAGAGGCATACCCTATTCTAGCACATGGCACAGTGGTAAAGAATCTGCCTGCCAAGCAAGAGATGCAAGAGATGAGAGTTCAATCCTGGGTTGGGAAGATCCCCTGGAGAAGGAAGTGACAACCCACTCCAGTATTTTTGCTTGGGAAATCCCATGAACAGAGGAGGCTGGTGGGCTGCAGTCCATAAGGTTACAAAGAGTCAGACATGATTTAGCAACTAAACCACCAACATGTCACTGTTTAGTTAACCCTTTAATAACATGGGTTTGAACTGCACAGGTCCACTTATATGCAGATGTATGCAATAGATACATATTCCAGTACACAGAGTATATGGTTGGATACAGAACTGCGTATACAGAGGGCTGACTGTAAAGTTATACGTGGACTTTCTACCACACAGGGTGGGGAAGAGTGGGTCATAGTGTCCCTACTCCCCCTGTTGTTTAAGGGTCTACTGTATTTCCAGATAAGGTCATGTTCTAAAGTCCTGAAGTTTAGGACTTCAACTTAAAGAGTTTGGAGAGGCTACATTAAACATGTAATGATGACAGACAATTTACAGAATAAAATCTTTGAACTGCCATTTATTAAGTGTGCCAGGCAAGGTACCAGGATCTTACTTAGTTTCCCCCCAAACAAATGGACTTACAGGTGAAGATACTAAAGTTCAGAGAGGCTAGGTAATTTGCCCAAGGTGGCATAAATAGTACAGAATAGATTTGAATTTCAAGTGCTGGCCTATGTCTAACCAAAGTCATGTGTTTCTTCAACATGCAAGTATCTAACTAAAATGGATCTTAGAAGCCATATTCACCACCACCACCACCTGCTATTCACCTCAGTCTGTTAATATAAATGAAAACACTAGCCTTCTCACTCCTAATCCAGCGTTGTTTCCATTGGCTGCATTTAGTCACATCACTTTCTTGTAAGTTTCTGTCTGGCATTCAAGACTTCTTTGTGACCAAGGCAGAGGTTAATTTCAGGCTGGTTACAACTCAGAAAGTAATTTTCCATTAAATATAATGACCTCGTTTCTGCAGTGACTTGTGGCAAAACATGCTGTTTCATTTCTATTCATTCACACTCATTTGCCTACTTGCTACAATAATTTTACACCATAAGCTGAAATGTTGAAATCATTGGTTACATTACTAAACACCTACAATGGTTATTAGGATCCTTCATGCAGAAAGAGACAGAAATAAAAACACGAATTTTAGGAGAATGAGAGTAGAGGCAGTTAAAATATATTGGATACTGTATTCAAATGCACAGAGGCTACCAGCCATACCTGGCATCAATCCAGGGTCTGCCTTATCAGCAGTGTGACCTGAAGTGAGTTCCTCAGCCTCTCTGTATCTCACTTACCTCATCATTAAAAGGAGGGGAAATAACATGAAAAGCTGTTGGTTGAGTGAAATAAACAAGGATTACATACGTAGAGTACCTGGCGTGATGCCCAACACATAGTAGTCATTCTCTGGGTGACTACTGTGAGGGAGGGTCTGTGCCATTATATATTTAAAATATATAATGAAAGTTAAATCTGAATCTGTATGAATATTTGGAGAATCTTCCAAGTTCGGGATATTTTCCCATCCAGAGTTTTGAAAGTATAAATTGTTCCTATATTTATTCATCCTGAACTTTTACAAATATTGTTGCAAGTAGAACCACAACTGGCTGATGTTTATTTATGCTGGCCTTGGGAAAGCACAAAGGAACAAAGAAAACTGGCAGCTCTGTACTGAGCTCTTCTGAATGCACTGAAAGACCCCTTGTGTTTTGGACCAATGGCTGCCTGAGGTGGACTTGATAAAGGCCTTTTGTCTGCAGCCTACTTTCAATTAAGTCATTGAAGTGTTCAGTGCCTTGATTTCTCCTGTTCTCAGAGAGAGGAAAAGGGAATGGGAGATAGAGAAAGAGGCACGTTGAGATTTTTTTTTTCCTAATGTATTACCATGAAAATGTTCAAACACACAGAAAATTTCACCTTTTACCATATTTGCTTTACCTGATTCTCCTTCTCTTTAGATAGGTTAAGAGATCAATAGATAAGTGGATATCTAACTAATAAGCAGCTGCATTAGGTGTGCTCATTGCTCCCGGGGTCTCATGCTTCTAGTCCCTTTCTGCAAACAGTGCTAAGAATATAGTTTTTAAATGATGAGCTCATATTGATATTTCCAATTCAAATTACAGTTATTGGCTTATTTCTTAAAGTCTATATGTAGATCTAATTTTTCTTTCACTGGAAAGCTTGCTTTCTAATAACAATGTATTTGTATATATATTTATCCTAAAGTATAACCAACGCACTTTCAACATTGGAATTCCAACATGAATTACTGATAGCAATAAACCAGGGGTAGATTTGAGTAACAACGAAATTTGCTAAAATTTCCTGTTAGCCTAATATTCCCTGGGCGAGTTGCTTCTTGCTAAGCCTGTTTCCTTTGGTCTAAGATAAGGATAATGATGATCACTGATTCAGACATCTTTTCATTGCGAGTAATATGAAACTCACCTCAGTCTTAAGCAATGAAAGGAATTCACTGATTATATAACTGGAAACTGCGGGGTTAAAAATTTCCCAGGATAGTAGGATCCAGCCTGTTAGATGGCATCATAAAGTGTGATGCTCTCTCTCTCTCAGCTCTTCTCTCCTTCCTGATGACCTGATTTCCCAGCAGATTTTCTCTCCATCCTCTGGTTACTCCAAGACTATTATCCGGGGAGCTCTAAGGAAGGCCTACCCTGTGGGAACCATGCTTGGTGACTGAACACTGTGTCACATAGCCATTAGATCTTAAACTCAGTTGTCTGGGGAAAGATCCAAAGTATGAAAACCTTACTGTCTACCAGACACCCTGCTAGACACATTAAGTGATCTTCACATTCCTTTGAGGAAGGGATCATTCCCATTGTACAGATGAAGCGACTGAGGCTCAGTGAGGTAAGGTGACTTGCCCATGGCCACATAGATGAGATCCAAATCCTTTCATCACACAACATGCTTCTTTTGAAATGGGGAAGGACGACACAATATGCAGAGTACTCTGAGAGTGAAGCAAAAGAGGAGCACCCTGACTACGCATGCACACTTACTGCCAGCTTTTGAGAGCACAGACTGCATCTTCTTCATCTCCATATTTCCAGGGCCCGGTGTATCCTAGTACCGATGGGCTTTTAGGCATGAATGTGAACTGAACGTGAGAGGATAGCTAGTCTACCTTTCCGCCAACTGTGACTATGTGATAGCACATCCTAGATCATGGGATGTTGGATTTTGATTGAACCCCAGTGATAGGAAACTAGTACTTCATACAGAAGCTGGTTTCCTGTGGAAGGTGGTTTTATTTCTCCGGAGCAGAAATCTGCTTCCTTGTCTCTGTGGTGATTGCTAATTGATTCAGCACACCTGGCTCCACTTTGCCTGTTAGACGAATTCAAGCCAAAATCATAGGTTGGGAATGCTTTCAGCCAGTTAACTAGTTCATCTCGCTATTTTTAGGCAAGAACTTTACTCACATGGTTGCAGAGCTCTGTTTTCATAACATATGTTCAGAGAGTTACTGAGAAGAAGCTGTCTTTTATAACTGTTGTCTTGTTATAAAGTTTCAGAAGAAGTGTCAAGAGCAGGAAAGGACATGAGTATTTATTGAATTCGACCTCCTTATTTTAACAGCTGAGAAAATAAAGTGTTAGAGAAACAGAAGCAGAGCCAGTAGGGTTGTGTGGGGGGGAGGGGGTGGGGTTCGGGGACAGACTTGGATTCAGGATTTTGCTGACAGATTCATTCATTCACATTATTCATTTAAAAATAGGTACTGACAAAGTCATAGCGACAGAAAGTAGAACGTGGTTTCCAGGTTGGCTGTAAGAAGGAGAGTGAGAAGTTAGTGTTCCATGATGCGGATGGCCACTTTGGGAAATGGATGGTGGTGATGGTTGCAGAGCAGTGTGAATGTACTTAATGTCAGAGAACCATGCACTTAATAATGGTTAAAATGTAAATTAAAGTTGTGTATCTTTTTCTATGATAAAAATATGTAAGTACTAAATCCTTACTCTATATCAGGTACTTTAGCTGATTTGGGGATAAAGATGAGAAAAAGATGAGAAAAATATTGTTGCTACCACTCTGGAGCAGAAATATATATATCTTTATACTGTGGTTGTTTAGTTGCTCAGTCTCGTTTGACTCTTTGTTGCAACCACATGGACTGTAGCCCGCCAGGCTCCTCTGTCCATGGGATTTCCTAGTCAAGAAGACTGGAGTGGGTTGCCATTACCTACTCCACGGGATCTTCCCAACCCACAGATCAAGCCCGAGCCTCCTGCGTTGCAGGTGGATTCCTTACCACTGAGCCACGAGGGAGGCCTTATGTCCATATATACATCTCGGCAAACTAAAGAATTGTACCACGTGGTAAAGTCCAGGAAGCTTAGTATTTTTATGTGACTTGTATAAATTAGAATACTTTTTTGCCAAAAAATTAGTATAAGTGAACAAATGTCCAGTTTTTAAAATCACTAGCAAATTCACCATTCAAAGGAAAAACTCCTATTAAGATTTTGTTGGATGCACTTCCAGACTTTTTATACACATACATATATGGAGAATCATACTTTTTTTCAGAAACAGGATTGAATTGAGCATACTATTTGGTGATATGCTATTTTTCATTCATTAGAATGTTTTAAATATATTTCCACAGCAAAAAAAGTACATACATTCCCAAGATGATTTTTGGCTAGCTGCATATTATTTCATCTTTTAGCAAAACGCAGTTACTTCATCCAGTCAGTTAATGCTTCACACTTCAGACATTTCTAACTTTTCACTGTTCTAAACACTGCAGGGAATATCTCATATCTAAGTCTTTTACCACATCTTACATTATTTATAGATACTCGAATCCCTACAAGAAGAATCATAAGGTCAAAATTTATGTATATCTTTAATGCTTTGAGATAGCCAGTCTGCCCTTCAGAAAAGTTGCACCAAATCACACTCCCACAAGTAACAAAAATAACCATAAAGGCCAACATTTACAAAGCCCTTGCAGTACGTGCCTTGCACTGCTCCAAGCCCTTTACGTGTACCAGACTAACTCATCAGTCTTTCTAACAGGACCATGAGAGAGGCACTCTTTGTCCCATTGTATTAATATATATATTAATGAAATCCAGTAGCCCAAAAAAGTATGTTTCCCCACACTTTTGTTAACACTGAGTATTACTTTTTTTTTTTTTTTTCATTCTGGTGGAGAAGAGTGTCATCTCACTTGTATCTGGTATATTTTATATGAATCAATTTAATATTTTCAACAACTTATTGGGTTCTGTATCATTCTTTGTATAATATAAAAAGAGAAGGCTCAGAAAGTTAGACATTCCCAAAGCTATGCAGTCAGTGATACAGCTTGGATTTGAATTAGGTTCTCTCTGGCTCCAGTGTTAACATTCTTTCCTCTGTTAGCATGCTACCTCTTTAGCTAGAGTCTGGGATCTTGGGAAATCTGGTCTTGTCCTTGAGTAAAACATTCTAGAAGATTTCAGGATGGGAACTTAGAGAAAAATTTACTCTGACCTGCTCCATTGAGCCTCAGATGATGGGGTTCCTGGGGGCTGGTACAGAGGTTGCCTCCCAGCTTTGCTGGCACTGCCATGTAGCAAATGCATCCAAAAATATGTTGAAAAAGAGAAAGGCCTCTATAATGAGCCTGGGCCTCTCTTTGTCTAGTGAGATTTTAACTACTGTAATTGCCTGTAGTGTGAAGTAGTGTATTTTTCATGTATCTATTTTTATTCTGTGTCTATCTGCATATTTGTTTTTTTGTTTTGGTTTTTTGTTAACTCACTTGAATCCTGGTGGGTATTTTTCCTGTGAATAGTATAGCCTTGGGAAACCACACCCTCTCATACACACATATACCCACACACAATAATAATATGAAGGCTAAATAGGCTAGAATTTATTCTTTAAAAAAAGCTAATGGTAAAGTCTGAGCAGATGACTTTCTAATCCATACTGTATTTAATTGGCTGTATTGAACCATACTACAAATTAAGTCTTCTCCGTAATTTATTCTGTCAGACAATAACCCTGCAAACAATTTGATACTTCATTTAAACATTGGTAAATGGCTCATGGAAATGCTAAGAAAAAAATGGTAATCAGAGAAGGAACCCTCTGTTTACAGAATAAATCCTGTGTGAAATATCATGAATTAACCTGATGTAGTCAGTCACTGAGCATTTATTGAGTGACTGCCTTGTGCACTGTATGTCTTTGGATAGCCTGGTTCCCCCTCTCTCTCTCTCTCTTTAAATTGTTCATTTATTTATTTTGGCTGTGTTGGGTCGTCCCGGCGTTTTCGCGCAGGCCTTCTCTAATTGCAGCCAGCGGGGAGCACTCTGTTGTGGTGTGCAGGCTTTTCACTGCAGTGGCTTCTCGTCTTGCACAGTGCAGGCTCTAGGCACACGAGCTTCCGTAGATGCAGCTCACAGGCCATAGAGTGCTGGCTCAGTAGTTCCAGGGCACAGGCATGTGGAATCTTCCCAGACCAGGAATCGAACCCATTTCCCAGGCATTGGCAGGCAGATTCTTATCCACTGAGCTACCAGGGAAGTCCCTTTGTTCCTTCTTTAATTTATGAAACCTTACTTGTGAAGTTGCTCAGTTGTGTCTGACTCTGCGACCCCATGGACTGTAGCCTACCAGGTTCCACCATCCATGGGATTTTCCAGGCAAGAATACTGGAGTGGGTTGCCATTTCCTTCTCCAGGAGATCTTCCCAACCCAGGTATTGAACCCAGGTCTCCCACATTGTAGGCAGATGCTTTACCATCTGAGCCACCAGGGAAACCTTAGTTAGCACTTGTTCAAAAGGAACAGTATTAGGACCTAGGATAAGGCTGAGGGGAACCTGACATTATCTTTTTTTTTGAAGAGTTAACATCCCAAAGTAGAGAGAAAACATGTGCACAGATGTTCTCCAGATGTTTTGTTTTCAGGACCTAGAGGCATCTGCCTGCTTGATTCTTCCTGCCTAGAATGCCCTTTCTCTGGTTTTCTGAGGATTTCCCCTTTATCCTTGGAGACTGAGTCCAAGGTCAGCTCCTTTGTCAAGTCTTCCCTGATGCTCCTGCCCATTTCTCCTCTGCTCCTTTCTTTCTCCAGGGGATCTTCCTGACCCAGGGATTGAACCCGGGTCTCCCACCTTGCAGGCAAACACTTTAACCTCTGAGCCACCAGGGAAGCCCTCTGCTCCTTTACAACACCTTTAATCTCAAGTTTGTCTTATTATATTGTGATTGTTAGGTTCTTTGCCTGCCTGTTCTTTGAGACTGCAAGAGTCTTGAGGAAGGGACCATGTTTTAATCATTTGGGCAGATGTAGCACTTAGAATGATACCTAGAATGTATTAGGCACTCAGTAATACAGTTATACAGTGTGAATAACTATATGCATGGACAAATGTGTAACAAAACTAAGAAGGCTGGAGCATCCCAGATAGAAGGAAAAAAGTACAACCCAATGAATTCTAGAGTTGGGAATTATTATTATTACAGGGAATAGGGGAGTTGAGGAAGGTCCCTAGATGAGCATGATGTTGGAACTAGGCCTTGAAGCATAGGTATAATATAGTTAGGTAGAGTTGATGAAACATGGTTAGGGTAAGAAGAGGCAGTCAGCAGAGAACACAACATACATAATGGCACAGAGATGGGAAAGTCCAGAACCCAAAGGGGATGATGACCCCTTCAGATTATTTTTATTCCTAGGAGGAAAGTCAGACTGGGTTGGTAAGGCTGATCTCTGAATTGGCCTTGGAATTCTGTCGCAACAATTTCATCCACAATGAGAGGGTTCAGAATAGGAGTGAATGAAGCGGTAGCAGAAAATTCGGGTGTTCCAGAAGACTATCTTTTTAAAACCAAATTATCTGCTTTGATTTTTCGGCAGTGGTGTAATTTCTAGATTGGGCTTCCCTGGTGGGTCAGATGGTGAAGAGTCTGCCTGCAATGCAGGGGACTCTTGTTTGATACCTGGGTTGGGAAGATCCCCTGGAGAAAGAAAATGGCACCCCACTCCAGTACTCTTGCCTGGAGAATCCCATGGACAGAGGAGCCTGGCAAGCTACAGTTCATGGGGTTGCAAAGAGTTGGGCATGACTGCGTCACTAGTACCTAGATTATGTTTTTCCAAGACAAACACTCTTTTCCGAAGGAAGGGTGGAAGAAGGGCAACCAACACCTGCCTGTCTTCCGCTCTCTCCCTCTCCCTCTGGCCCAGTATTCTCTGCATCTCCAGAACGACAGATGCCTTGAAACTCCCCACAGAAACACTCTTGGGATGAAATGGTCTTTTGTTTTTTCCATTACCAAGGACTTCACCTCCCCTTTCTGGCCTTGGCTGCTCAGCAGATACTGCAGGTGGCAAGCCCCTGAAAGTGCCCCTCCAGACCAGGTGGTCAAGACCACTTGTTCTCTGAGAGCCTAATAGCTGGCCTTGACCCCAGACCTTCTGACTGGTGACCCTTTCTAACCTTAGCAATCTGCTGGAATCCAGAACACCCTCAGTTTGACCTCCTTCCTTAGTTTCCCTTCCTCATCCTAGCTTATCAGGGATCATGGTTTTGTTGTTGCGCTATGGAGCCAAGAGTCTAAGGAAAGGAGACCTTGATTCTAAATGACCTTGTTTCCTTTATTCAATGCTTTGCATTATGAGTAGGGAGAGTGGGGCCTGGATTAAGTATTGGTCCAGCCAGAACACCTTCTGGTCCTCAGTCCTTTCATGGATGAACTCACAGTTAAACTATATGATGTTTACATTTCCTCTGGCTCCACCTGCCTTTGATTTGTGCTGATAAAACCTGCTTGAAGACATGGAACAATTTGGAGGCTCAGTGAGCAAGTATTTGCAATGTCCTCTGAGTTGCCAAGATGAATGTGATAATGTGGGATTAGAAGGATTCTAATATGTTTGTATTTCCAAGGATCTTTATGATGTTTGCATGGTTAAGGTTGGAGAAAGTGGAGACATAATCCCTGTCTGACTCTTCGTTTCCAAATGATTGAGCCAATTTCAGAGCAATCCTTTTTAACACATCATAAAATTAACTATGGGAAAAGATAATGTTACAATATTTTTAAGCCCTTCATGCGCACACACAGCTACACTTTGTGAGGAAATATTAGGTATAATCAGGCATTAAAAATGTTTTGACTTTAAAACACTTAATGAGGATTCACAGATAAATTAAAATATCTCCATCTTCTGTCTTGCATAGTAGGTGATATTTTACCATTGCACAATCATCTCTGAATCTAATTCCACTTCTAATCGTGGTTTAATTTTAGAGCAATATTCCACTTGGCAATCAATAAAGTGCTGTCGTCAAACTTTGATTTAATAGTATACGTGGATAACATTCACTGTATTATGCAGAGAAAGAAATACTTGCAGGAAAGAAAGAGAAGGAGGATGCCTTTGTCTCTCACTTTTCTCTGCTGTATCCCATTCAATCCCACAAAAGCCTCTAAATCAATACCGCCTTGTTTCGTGAATATAAATCTCATCAATTTTACATCATTAACACCGTGGAAAAGCTACTGCTCTCTGAGCAGTTTTTCTCTGCTAGATAAATATGCCCTCTTAATAAAGCAGGAACAAATGGATCCTGGTCATTTTACTAATAAACACTTGCTTCTTCCCCAACTTTGTGTCAAAATCCACTAAAATTATAAAGTTGTCTTAGGGCCACTTAAGGGGCTAGGGTGACCAAGCAGTGATACCACCCTCCATGCATTATGTCTAGTTGACACTGGGCAACCTATACAGGCATGAAACCCACAGGGAGCATCTTAAGAGTAAGAAAGAGGTGAGTGAATGGCTGGCCTCTGGAAGGTAAAGCTGCAGCAGCAAATTCTACTGCAGAAATGACTCCTAAGGTCAGAAGCCTGAATAGATGGCAACAGGCCGGGAATGGACATTTTTGAAGGTCAAGGCCAGCAATCCAGAACTAAGTAATGGTCATCATAAGAGGCAGTCGCCACTGTCCTGAGAGGCTTTCTGTGTGATGTGAGATCTAGATGATTAAAGGATCTGGGAAGATGGAGACCTGGGAGAAAATCTGCTTCAGTGGTTCTCAATATTTTCATAACCAAATTCTCCTCGTGTTAAATTTCTCCTTCCCTTCACAGATTCAGTAACATAGGAGGCTTTGTTCAGTAAAATTGATTTATACTCATTTACTTTCCTATTTGGATTATTTGAATCCATCACTGATTGCCAAAGAGAATCTGCTCCAAGGTGAGCTAAGGGGTACAACAGTAACCAGATATAATTCTAAACAAACTCAGCATTTTTATTTGTGTGCACAATAAAAGAAGTCATCTTATTAGGAATAATTATGAAATTCTGTTTAGCTTTTTGAAATGTTGTAAATTGCCTGGGACCTCTTTTCATTATTTTTAATGATCCCTATAGATCCAGGACTTTGGTTAGAAGCCATTAATCTGGTTCAAAGTTCTCCTTTAATAGAGGAATAAACAGAGATCCAGAGAGATACAGTGAGTGCCTTGTGTTCACGTATAGTGGCTAGAATTCAAGCTTCTTAGCACCCAGTATAATGAAAAGGTCCTTTGTAAGGACTTAAAACACATCATATAATGCCTAGATACATATATAAACTTTTACAGAGTACTGTTTAATGAGGATTATTTTAGGTACATTTAATCTAGAAAAATGACCATAAAGATCACCATCGCTTAACAGGATGGTGGATATTGCTTGTTGAAGTTTAGTTAACAAGGGCAAGAAGGTCAGTTTCAAATGATGTTTGAATTACTGATCAGCAGTCTCAGTTTAGTTCAACAACTATGGGTCAGGCACAGCACTAGGTACTAGGATGACAAAGATGAAGACAGAGGCAGGTGTGGAAGACCAGGATTTAGGAAAATGCATCAGAGAAGGAAGATCCATGAAAGCAGGAGCCCAAGGAGCTGTGTGTGAGGAATCCTTTAGGAGTTCCAGTATTGCTAGTATTGAAGTTCTGGGAAACACAGAAGAGGGAGGAATCTCCTCTGCAGGGAAGGAAAGGGCAAGTCTTGTTCAGGGGATTTCACAAGGTGGTGTGATTTCAAATGGGCTTTTCAAGAGGAATAGAATTCAGGTAGGTGGGTGAAAGAACAGGTCTTGCAGACCAGGGGACCAACACACAAAAAACCTCAGAGGTGTGGGTCTAACCCAATTGGTGACCTGGGACAAAAAAAAGAAGGGTGTTTGATCCTCAAGTCAGTCTTATCACTGCCACCTGTTGGACGATTGTCATAACCGTGCACATCTGTGCTTCTCTGAATGCAAAGGGCACCCCTGGTCTTTGTACAGTGTACCCCATCCAGCAGGACAAGCAGAGGCCCTGGTTATGTGAGTGTACTAAATATCAGTGCAGAGCTTAGACTGGGCTGTGTCATGAGGAAAGATGTAGAAGGAGCCTATACCACTGAGTGAGGCTGACTGGGCCCCGCAAGCAGAAGAAAGAGGCACCATCACAGATGCTCACTCAGCATCTGAACAGTCCTGTTTATCTCTCTGGTCACAGCATCAAGACCATGGAAGGAAGCCTCCATTTCTCAAGGGCAGGCGCAGCTCTTTTTTTCCTTCCATCTGGACCAAACAGCTTTTCCAAAGCCCTCTGGGCTTGTTCACACGTAGCAGAAACACATCTCTTATTGATCAACAGCTCGGAGGGAAAGTCCCCTGAAATAGGCTCTTCTCTTTGTCTCTCACAGGCCCTTCAGCATCATCATGCTGTTCACGAAATTTCCTACATTGCAAAGGATATCACAGATCACCGGGCCTTCGGATACGTTTGCGGGAAGGAAGGGAATCACAGATTTGTGGCCATAAAAACAGCCCAAGCGGTGAGTAGCCCCCTTCCAAGGAGGATGCTTTTCCTTGTGCTTTTTCTGGGATAGCACAGTCACACCATTAGTCTTCGGGGGCTGATTGTGACATGTGACTCAGCGATGCTGACACTCAGCTTCCCATCTAGAAAAGATAAACAGCCTCAGAGCAAAGAAACAGGCTCACGCCCATCCAGTTGTGGTGTTGTTGCTTTTTCTAATGGGTATTTCGTAATGACTAATTATTTTCCTTTCTGATTAAGCTGGATGGAGGCACACTATACAAATAAGTTTCCTTGTGTTGCTAGCCTCATTTGAAAAGAAAATAAGAGAAAACAAATAGCTGTTTTGCATAAGGCCTACCCTAATTTTATTGTATTTGAAATTACTAATAAATAAAAGCAGTGCCTTTTATGCTTATGATTATTATGAATTTGCAAATATAATTAGTTGAAGAAATGAACTTTAGCCTAGATGCAATTTGCTAAACCAATATAACAAGGTAGAATTAATTAAAGATGGAATGCTTTCAGTTTAATAGAAAAAGGAAGGGCTGCGGGTTGTAGCCAGCAAAAACAAAAATTGGTCGCTGCCGCTCAGTAAGTAACCATCCCCTTATCCATGTGCTTTACCACCTTTTACTCCAGGCTGAACCTGTTATTCTGGACTTGAGAGATCTCTTTCAACTTATTTATGAATTGAAGCAAAGAGAAGAATTGGAAAAAAAGGCACAAAAGGATAAGCAGTGCGAACAAGCTGTGTATCAGGTATACCTGTGAATTTATCCTGGTACCAGAGACAGCAGGGGCTTAAAATAAACAGATATGAAAACTGACAGTCAGGGCTTCTCCTCCTGCTGCCAAGTAGAAATAAACAAAGATGAAAGGTTCCTGTGTAAATTACAGGCACCGAAAGCATGCCGTTAGAAATGATCCCTAGTCTCTGAGATTCTAGACGTATGAGAGAAAGGGAAGTCTTAAAACTGGGGAAGATTTCAGGGGAGGAGATCTAAGGAAAGTCAATTGCATTTGCTTCTTGTTAACAGTGGGGGTGGGGCGGCTACAAGGGTTTTCTTTTTTTTTTTTTCCTGCCAGTTTTCTGCCTTAATAACCCACCAGCCTCTCCTACCCAGAGCTGGTTTCTTCACTGTCCTGTAATTTCTGAGTACAGTCTCACATCTCTCGCTTTATATCCTCTGCTTTTCATCCTCCCTTCCCTCACTCTGCTGTAGACAATTCTGGAAGAGGACGTTGAAGATCCTGTATACCAGGTAATTTTGGAAACTAGTCGGGGTTGAGGGTCAGGAAAGGCCTGGGCCTGTGGTATAGGCATTTTTTCTCCACTGGCTGCAGAGCCTGGAGAAGGACCAAGATTATTTCTGAGGATGAGGCCTGCCAAGCCCTCCAGGAGCAAATTTCCATAGAAACTAACAGAAGTTTGGCCGGCATCAGTAGCATGGGATTTAGAAATAGGCTTCTCCCTTCTTGCCCCTGCTTCAGCCTTCTCAGCAATCTGTGTAAGTTTGATCCCAGAGCTGAATGTTTGCAAGAGTCCCTTGAATATTCTGAGTTCATTAGAGAGACTGAATAATGAGGTGGCTTCAGTGAGTTAAGAACCAGAGATGGGAACTGACATTTTGGCAACATTTGAACACACATCCAAAGGATGGTTTGTGAGCTGGGGAAAGGACTGTAAGGAGAAGTCTCTCTGGCCCCTGATTGTCAAGGCTGCCCCCCTGACTCTCTGGCTCATGCCAGAGGGGCTTTTGTGAGTGGGGGAACAGGAGATCCTACAGATGTGCCTGCCCATAGCTTTCTCTGCACTTTCTTCAAGGTTGCAGCCTAAGTGTGGGTAGAGATGGCTTCTCTTGGATTCAAGTATATGCTCTGTTTTAACAGATGCAGATGAGAGAGGAGGCCTCTCCCACTCTGTGCTTATTCCCAAGGAGAGAAAGCAGCCAAACATTTGACTTATGGGACATAAAAGACAATCTGAAATGTACATTTCTAACTGGGACACACGTGGGTTCTATATATGTGTGTCACACATGCATTCTGTGGTTTCGCAGAATGCATAGTTTCACACGAAAGCTGCCACTGCTATGATGAAAATAATATGGATAAGAAATTAATAGAATCTGAACAATTTGAAAGAGAAGTATCTAACATGGATGTAAATAAAAGTCAAAGGTGCATTTGATGTCAGGCTTTGCTTTAGAATACCAGGGGTGTGGATTCGTCTATAGTATGAGCTCAGCCCCTGGCTCATAGGCTCGGAGAGTGAAGAACATAGTCCTTTTTGAAATGGCCCAGTCTTTTAGAGTCTGAAATGTGTATGTGGAAAATTTGACTTCAGTATTTAAAACTGAGAATGTAAAGTAAGGTGATATGTATGAGATGAAGGCGTTTGCGGCTTCTGAGCACATGAGAATTGGGTTAGGACTGTGGGCCTTAGGGAGCAAAGGGGAGAGACTGCTGTAACCCAGTTGGCAAAGTTGGAGTCCCAGGGGACATCATCCCCCCACAGCAGTTCCCACACAGGGAGACACTGCTGAGATCAGTGCCACTGAGGGAAGGGGTTGTATCCCCAGAATACAATCCCCAGGGTTGTATCTGCAGCGCCTGTGCAGTCCTGACTAAAAGGCTGACCATCGGACCATGGCAATTTTCCTTAGAAGAGGCAGGAACGTGCCAGGCCACGTGGAATGTCAATAATATCTCTTCAGGGTGTTTTCTCTTGTGCCTGTGTCTTTAATGCTTACTACAATTTGTATCCTGAATTCCAAATGCTTTTTTTTTTTCCTCTTTCATTTTCTCCTTAACTTTTCCTCTCTGGCTGCTGCTGTCATAGTACATTGTGTTTGAGGCTGGACACGAGCCAATCCGTGATCCCGAAACGGAAGAAAACATTTATCAGGTATAAATCACTTTCCTCTCCTTCCTTAGCACCGCCACCAGTGAACGAACAGAAGGGGCTGAGCCACCAGGGGCTCTCTTCTCACTCCCAGTTTCCACCTTGCTCTGTCGGTCTCGTTCTGTGCTTGTTAAAAGACCTCTGTGTGAATTGGCTCCTGTTCCCTGCTGTTTACCGGTAGTTTTCATGCTTGATCATTGACATGTTTAATGGCCAACTGGGTAGAATATTTTAATTTTTAATGGATCTTAACTATTTTCAGTTGACACTGAAATCAAACATCCCATTTTACTAAATTAATCCTTTGGAGGGTTGTTGTTCAGAATATGAGGGTCCTTCATTTCTCAAAAGAACGTGCTATTGAATTTCTTTAAAAAGTTAATTGCACCACTGAAAATGAAGGCCAAATTCAAAAATGCTGTTTGGAGACAACACTGGGAATATTAACTGAATGAAAGAAAGTTGAGCTAAAGGTTTTACCCCTTCTGAAGGGAAGGTAAATTAATGTTCTTAAAAATGTCTGCTTATGTGAAGAAGGCTAAACACACTTTTTTAAAAAATTTATTTTACCAAAGTATAATTGATTTACAATGTTGTGTTAATTTCTGCTCTACAACACGATGATTCATTTATTTATGTATATGCCTTCTTTCTCATACTTTTCTATTATGGTTTATCACAGGATATGGAACATAGCTCCTTGTGCATTACACAGTAGGAACTTGCTGTTTATCCATTCTGTAGATAATGGTTTGCATCTGTTAATCCCAAACTCCCAATCCTTACCCCCCACCCCCCTCCCTTGGCAAACACAAATATGCTGTACACTTTTAAACTCGTTAATTCTCCTAAATATGCTGCAAAGTAGGTATTTTAATGCCACTTTTTCAAGGGGAGACTGAGGCTCTGAGAAGTTGAGTAGCTTCCTCAAGGCCGTACAGCTGTTAAGAGCTGGGACCAAACCCACACAGCTTCCCCTGTGCTTTTCCACCAAAGAATCCGTGTAATTACAGCACAGCCACACATCAAACAAATGTGTGACCTCCAATTTTTCATTAATTAGAATTTTAGCCCTAATTTGAAATATAAACATTATGGAAGCAGGAAAAATTTTAATGTATTTAAATAAGTGATTTTAATTTTCTTAATTTACTCAGTTGTGTGGTCTGTTATTCTGCCTTGGGCATGCATTACTTGTGTAATAAAAGTAAAACATTTTCAGTTTTCATCAAATGCACGGAATTCTAAATGACTAAAGTATGTAAGTTCTACCAGCACCTCGGTTTAACCAGCCCTAGGGGGTAATGATCTATTTCTATCCACAGGTTCCATCTGGGTTCAAGTGTGAACTTGCTCTTTGAGAATTTGTCTAAAATCATCGCTTACAAAGTTTCTGTCTTTAAACAGAAAAGTTGCATATCTGTCCTCAGTGTCAAATTTTAAAGTCCAACATTGCAGTGTCTCAGTATTGTTACTGGACCAAACTTGGGTCCACAGACAAATCTACTGACACAGGACTGTGGTGAAGGAAAGAGCAGAGTTTATTGCGGGGTGCCAAGCAGGGAGCCCAGGGCTGCTAGTACTCAAAACACCCGAACTCCCCTCCGGAAAGCATTTTAAAGGCCAGGTGAGGGAAGGGAGTTGCAGGGTATGTGATCAGCTTGTGTGCAACTCTCTGGTTAATCATTTGGTAACAGGATGGTGTCACAGTGTCATTCCTTAGGCATCAGTAGGTCTGGGCGCTACATGCTCATGGGCATCAAGTAGTTAATTTCTTCAATTTGTTGGCAGTTTTAGCAGCTGCAGAACAGCTCATGAAATGTGTATCAGATCCTATTATCTAGGTACTTCCAGAAGATATGAGGCAGGAGCCTGTTCCGGGAAGGCCCCATAAGGTCCTGCTCAGTTACAGTGTGACGCCAGAGGAACCGCTAACCAGTCATCTGATGAAGAGAGAGAACCTTTTAAAATAAAATTAGGTTTTCCAATATAAGAGGTTCTTGAATTTAGACTTATCTGTAGTTGGCAGGGCTTCTTTTGTGCCCTGCTGGGGTCTCTGGGGGGCAGTCTAGTATACTAGGAAGAACTGGCTTTGGGAAGCAGGGGACTGGAATATAATTCTGACTCTGTCACCACTACCTTAGGGGTAGAAAGCAAGGCACTTGCCCTCTCTGAGACTCAGTTTCCCCAGTGATAAAGTAGAACAAGTTCTCCCTAAATCACCTGTAGGCATGAGAATGAAACAAGATTACAAGGAGACTGTAAAGAAGAGGCTTCATCCCAGGTCACACACTGCATCCGCAGCCATTAAGCCACCTTGTCAATCCCTTTCCTTCTCTGGGCCTCAGTTTGCTTATCTGTATAATGCGCAAATAAGATGGAAGTTTCTCCTGGGCATGGCCCTTTTCTGTTCTTTGCAACTAGTGCCTCAGCTCAGGACTGTTAGAGAAGCATGCTACCTTGCTTACAGAGCAACAAGACTTAGGAGTGCTGTGCATGCGTGCCTGTATGTGTATGTATGTATATATAGTTTTGGTAACATTTTTCAAGCAAGGTCTCTGTGAATAGAGGCTTACATGCCGTATCTTCTATGTCTCATAGCTACCCCAAGTGGCTCGAGTCATAACTCCCACTTTACAGATAAGGAAAGACAGTGTCACGGACATAACGTATGTTGCCCAGGGTTACAGAACTAGCAAGAGGTAGAACCTCCCACTCGCTGACTTCTGTACATAAATAAATAAATCCAAGGGCTCTTTTCAGTTCAGAATACCCTTGAAGATAAGTTTTACAAATAGATTCTATATAGGTTTCAAGTCAGTATCTAAAAGTCACCCTTGTGTTAACAGTTCTGACATCCAGGATCTTCCCCTCTGTCCATAATTAATAGGAAATACTATTTAAGGGAATGGCTGTTTTATTGCTCTCTGTTGGAAGGGCCTCTGGTCATCTTTCTCTCTTGTCTTGCCAGTCCACTGGGGCTTTCCTTTACAAGAAATAAGCTCTTGGGCCTGAAGATAGGCTGTGCTTTTACGGAGCTGCTATTGGGAGCCTCAACATTTTCTAGGGCCTACCAGTGTCCCATATTTATTCTTCCTGAGTAGACTTCAATGTTTCTTATGCTTCGGCTTGGTCAAGGTAGTCTCAGATTTTATTTTTTTTTAATCCTCTGTTTTCTGGAATGAGGGCCTAAGGTTTTAACTGTTTCACAGCCTAACTTTTTTGTCTCAATTTCCTGGGCTACAGAATATAGATACTATAGTCTCTGCTTCTAGAAGTAGTATGAATATGTAAAGCAACCAGGACAACACTTGGTACATAGTAGGTTTTGTGTAAATGTTAGTTCCTTTCACTTCCTAATGCCATCAATATCACTTGCGGCTTGAGACGTCTTATGATGATGTATTAAGTGAAGTAGAACATGACTTGTTCACCTTATCTTGTCAGAGAGCCCAGTGGAAAGCTGTAGCCTCACTTGACTTTGCTATTTATAACTCTAGCACAAGGGAGGGAGAGACTCTTGAGTAAATGTCACCTCTCTTTGAGGATCAGTCGTCTCATTTTCCAAACTGGATTAATAATAATAATAATTGTCTATTTGCATGCCTCAGAAAAAATTATTAGTTGTCTTTTTTAAAATAACTCAGAACCCCACAGTACAAAGCGTTTTTACCCATCACTTAATTCTGACCCTTTCAACAACTCGGTGAGATGAGAGCAGTTGTAATAACTACCATTTTAAATGTGAGAAATTTAAGTCCTTCATACTTAAGTGATGGGCCCAAGGCCAGAGCCTCTGATTTTAAAACCCAGTGCTCCTTCAGACTTTAGCAAGCTTCCAGCATCAGTGAGATCGCAGCTTGCCAAGGGCACATTCTCCAAGTTTGCTCATTCGAAAATCATTTTTAATTACCCAAGATTTGTTACACATTGTTATTTTAAAACAACATGTCTCTAATCCTGTGTCACCCAGCCGTCAACCTGCCCCTCCACACTATTAATATATCGCTGCCCTGAAAGTGTCTTCTGTACGGATGGTCCTTAATGTATAGTTTTCAGAATTATTTCATTTATTTGGTCAATACATAGTCATGTATGGAGCACCAGCCTGTGCTGGGTGCATCAGGATGTAATAGTGATACACAGCCTGGTCCCCACCTTCAAGGTGTTTGTAGGTAACCCCTTGGATACTCATGACAACCAGATAAGGAAACATGTTCAGAGAACAGTGACTTCTCCAGGGCCATAGAGCCCGAGGCAGAGCCAGGATTAGGAACCAGACCTCCCACCTCCTTTGGTCCAGGACAGTTATCACTCTATACAACATTATATTACTGAAATGGTCCACAGATGGGACATACCAGTTAAGGGAAGATGAGAGCCAAGACCAAGGCACTGTCTGGCCTTCATCCTTTTAGTGTTTCTGCTGGTTTTTCTGTCTTTAGCCCATATGTGGTAAATGTGTGATACGTAGAAGTTTCTTGTTTAACCAGTATTTACAGATGGTGAAACAACGGTAATAAAATATCTACTGAGGCCTCAGCAGGCTTACACATCGGTCAGAATCCAGAGTGACCAGGAAGCTGCAGTGTGGCTTGACTGTGTATTTATCTTACAAATAAAGCTCCTTTTATGCCCTCCTTCAGTAGCCTGATGACTTTTCTATCTCCCCCAGCGAGACAAGGAGCGCTGATAAGTCAGGGGCCACATTCGTCTTGTCACCACATCGTCCTAGGAAGAGCACAGTGTGCAGACACTTAGTAGGTTCTGGGTAACTTTTATTTCTTAATGAAAGGATGCACCAGATATTATGAGTACAGAGGAGTGCTCCACCAGTACTCTGGTGGTGCTCCCAACATGATGTCTTAGCTGAAATAATTCTTACAAGACAAACAGGCAGGTTGATCTCTCACCCGTGGGACAGCCAAGCCGAAAAGCTTTTTCAATTATACACAGTTTGGGTTTCTCCATCCTACGGCTTCTCCTCCATTTGCAGGCATAATTGAGAGTCAGCTGCGGTTCAACTTACTAAGTGCCCATAGTGAGCAGTGAATTGCAGGGAAGAGAAAAACACTGTTCATTTTGCTCAGGCAAGGGTGAGCTGCTAGTGAAAATAAAATGAGGGCTTGTAATTTATTGGCCCTTGTTAACAAGGACTCTATAGGCATTCTTAGAGGGTTCCTTTTGGAGGGAGCTTACTTATCCAGAGCAAAGAAATTACATTCCTCATGGGCTGCCTGCAAACTAAAGTTTGCAGGTGTAACTCTGAAAGTGCATCTTCCACACAGCCATGCTCACTCAGAGTCCTGTTGTTTTGCCAGGATGTGCACGAGCTTCCAGGAGTATAGAATGGATGTCAGAGGACAAGAAGCACCCAAATCTCCTGTGGGAATGGTGGGAACCGGGGAGCTGCAGCTGTCTGTATGATGCAGTAGTTCAAGGCAGACCACGCAGGCTGATGCTCCTGGCTTCCCACTCACAGAGATTAAATGAGGATGTATGTGAACATAAATGTTTAGAATAATGCCTGGCACATAGAAAATGCTCTGGCGGTGTTAGCTCATACCGTTAGTGATAAATGTCTTGTTCCATAGCCAGAATGAGATACCTTTGACTCTGATCACTTCCTAGCTATGAAACTTTGGGTAAATTTCCCTAACATCTCTGAGCCTCACTCTCTACTACGTAAAGTGGATATTTTAATACCAACTTCTCAGGGTTCGTATAAAGATTTTAAGGTAAGTGAAAGTGAAAATGGCAAAGGGACTCCAGGAATAAGCTCAAATTCTTCTCTAAGCTAGTCCAAGCTTAAAAGATAATTTTTCTTAACTATTCTCCACAATCCTTGATGATATACTTACATAGCAGACACCTGCTGAATGACGACTGGCCCTTATGTGCCGTGCCTGCTTTTAAGGGGCTCCCTGTCTGATCAGAGAGACCATTTATCAGACAGAAAACTACTACTCGCTGATCCCTCCCATGGAGGGTTTGAGTTAAGCTTTGCTAGTCGCTGAGGATGAACTGGTGTCAGAAACTGGAATGTTTCAGAGCAAGGCCCCTGATAGACTCATTTGAAAAGTATTCCACAAGTCCATTGTCATTCATATGTATTTGGGTACATATTTACATAATATATCAATGGCAAAGATGTTTCCGTTCTAACACTTGACAGTATGATGGTGCCGAAAAGAATCTTATTATTTACTCTCTCTTCTCTTTGATATATAACCTAAGCAAGAAGCAGAGCTGAAGTTCCCATTTCAGTGAGGCTCAGAGGAGCTAAGTGACTTGCTTAGGGCTTGACAGTTATCACATGGCCCAGTAAGGCCAGATGGAAGAGGAAGAGGAGAGGGAGGAAAGAAGTTACAGAGAAGTGTTGGAAAACCATCGGAGAGTTTTTCAATTCTAGTCGCATGCTTTTCCTGCCATGGATGGACCCTTTCCTTAAAGAAAAACCTTTGGCGATTATCAGATCGTATGTGAGTGATCCCAACAGAAGCTGTATTTTGTTTCAGGACCTGGATATTTGTTGAATTTTAAATAACCTGGATCTCAAATCAGCATGGAGTACTTGAGGCTCAGCTGAAAACTGTTTTTAACACCTTTAGGCAACTCCTAGCACCTCCCTGGCATCATTTTTGTCTTTGGTGAGATGATTATTTTTTCCACCACATGATCTCTGAGGTCTCTGCCTTTTGCTTCCTCTGCCGTGGTGCTGTGAGGAGTCCAGTGGCAGAAACATCCTGCAAACCTTTGTGGAATGATTCACACCCCCTCTCCTCCTCCAGCTTGCCTGAGAGAAGGAGCCTGGCCTGACATTTTCAGGGTACCAGCAGCTCTTCTTCTGCTGGAAGTTGGCCCCTTGGGCCTCAGGGGCTGAGTTCACACACACTTAGCCAGTGGAAGGAAAGCCTGGTTGCTTTGTTCTTCAAAAGCAGAGTACCAGCTTGTTTTGACTGTGTTGAATTTGATTTTTTTGTAGGTTCCCACCAGCCAAAAGAAGGAAGGTGTTTATGATGTGCCAAAAAGTCAACCTGTAAGTGTAAGTACCTCTCCTCTCTTCGGCTGGGTCCCCACAACCTGGCTTTATACCAAGGCTCGGTCTGCAATCCGAGGAAGGGAGTCCACAGTCCACTCTTCCGGATACGGATCACCACCTATATGGCTTTGCTGGGGACGGCATGCTGGGGACTCCTCAGTGGGTGAGGGGAAGGGGGTTAGAGGTGGAAATGATGGGGCTGAGTCTGCATGGAGGTCTGGCTCCCTGAGAGGTAATCTGCTGAATCATGAAAACTCTTATGTCCAAGGGATTCAGAGTCTCAGGTGTTTTACGGAAAACGTCTCCAGCCAAAGCCTCCATGATGCCTGGGCAAGTAGGGGCAGTTCTTGGTTCTGGGAAGAGAGTTGTCCACTCAGTTTGAAAGTGGTCAAGAAGCTTCAGAGAGACAGAACAAGGGCTGGCCAGGGCCTTTGGAGAGTGTGAAGGGTCCAATCAGTGATCAGCACACTATAGACAAGGCCATGCGTTGTCGGCTTGCAGAGAACCCAGGGGGCCCACTGCACCCGGACCCCATCTGCTAGGGGCACTCCTGGAAGTCTGAGATACAAAGGAAAATGCTCAGTTGTGTGTCACTGCTGGTCTCAGAACCATGTTTGAGACCTTCAGTTGCACTCAGAAGGCACCGTCTACCTAACTCAGGCAGCCCTGAGGAGCCAGTGCAGGCTTTGAGTGGGGGGACCTGTGACCTTGCCTCAGCTTGTGTAAAAAGAACTGGGGTGTTTAGTCTCTGTTCACGTTATTCAACCATGAGTGGGAGGAGCACCAGTTTTGAAGTCATGCTGACCCTCAGGAACCCAGCTCTGGTCCTAACAGAGCTGTTGTGAGCCTAAATGACCTTATCTGGAACACTGTTATCAGTCCTGGACCCCACACCACGAGAGACATAGAGACAGTCCTGTATGTTTCAAGATAAGATTAATAATGGGGTTTGAAACCCAATTGGGTGAACAAGTAGCAGAAGGACCTGAAAACCTTTGGCCTGGAGAAATGAAACCATGACTATGGAGGTGGGCATCCCTAGGACCATTAAATGGAAGAGGGATTATACTGTTCTGTATCTGCCAACTCTTGGAACTGAGACGGGGGTGGCCCTACAAGAAGGTCAGTTCTAACTCCAACTAAGGGTGATCTCTGATGGTCAGAACTGCTCAAGGGTAGAACTCTGGCACCTCAGAGACTAAGCTCCCCATCACTGGAGCTGTACAAGCAGAGCCTTGAAGACCACCTATCAGAAAGATGATGGGATGAAGGTGGGGGCAGGGGCGGGGATTCAGACATTGAATGGCCAGAGGGGCAAGCCTTTGATACCTTTTCCAAGCCTGAGTTTCTGGATTCCTCCAATCAGGAGTCTTTCTGGTCCTTTCTTACCCTCCCCTGGCTCCACTCCCCTTTTTCCTAGTAAACTTTCTTTCTGACTTATTCCCATTTCTCTGTCCACTCTGCCAGTATTGTGAAACCATCCTATCCCACCTAAATACAGCTTCCAAAAGTCAATGCATATTAGTTTTAGTAAGAAGACATATCTGAATACCAGTCCCTTTAAAAACACCGAGTGTAGAAACAGAGTAGAAGGCATGCAGTGCAGGGCCATTCGGAAAAAGCGGTTTTTCTCTCAGAGGCCTTTGCATTTAATCAAGCCTGCTTGTCACCAAGACACCGGTCTGCTCTTCGCGTTTCAATTTGGTCCAGCCCCCGTTGCACAGCTCCCTCCAGTTCAATTTGTGCCTAAATTGCCTTACTTGCCCCTAACAGGCTTAGATACGTGAGGAAACATGCTCCGTTTGCTGCCTTGGTTTTTGTGAATTTATTAACCAGTCTGGTCACACCACCTCCATGCTTAGTAGCTCCAAAAACAGAAAAAGAAAATCCAGACTTCTCAACCTGACATACACGGCACTCGGGTCCCAGCCTCTGCTGTATCTTTGGCCTGCCTCATCCTGGTCTAGCTCCACTGGACTCCTCAGCTTCCCGAAGCAGCCACACCCTCCTCACCCTCCCCCCAGCCCTCCCCCAACATCCTGCCTTGTGTTTTGGGGAGTCTTTCTTGATTCTCCCAACAGTGTCAGCCTGTCGCCCCTACATTTGTGCCTCCACACCTGTCATTCCTCCAGGAGTAGACCACACAGTGTTGGAATCCTTCTTCCTCAGGAGCTTCTGGGAGCTTCCTGAGGTCCTTGTGTTACCAGAAGCTAGCCCAGGGCCTGGTTCGTAGCAGCCAGACACAACACAGCTACTTTAGGGACAGTTAACAGATACATGAATGCTGCTTCTTTGTAGAAGGGATTTATGAAAATTCTTGCTATTTTTTTTTTTTTAATGAGAATTTCCTGTTTCTCTGATTCCAAATAGTCATTGAGGACATATGCTAAGGTTTTGCTTAGAAAATGTCAGGGCTGCCTGAATGCCCCACAGTGGCTTCCAACCCATTGTTACCACAGACTCTGAGAAGCATGTGATGGTTATAATGGCTTTTCCATGAACTATCTCAGTATTTCTAAAAATCTGAGAGAGGGAGACAGTGAAAAGCATGGTCTCAAGTTAGAGGCAGATGGATGCACCTGGAATCTCAACTCCTGTCTATCCTTACTGCCTGTAAGGCTTCTGATAGGTCTCCTTGCCTCTGAGGCACAGTGTTCTCATCTTCCAAAAGGAGTTACTGATACTAACTTGCAAGGTGATTTTGAGGATAAAATAGTCTGTGTATTGGAAAGTTGTTCCCACTTGCCTAAACCTCCCGGAGATGTCTTATTTTTATCCTGTGTCCCCCTTGCTCTGACATCTTCCCTTGCTCCAGGCTTCCCCCCAAAGCCCCTCCTCTCTGCCAAGTGCCTTTCCCCAGGGTATATCTATGCGCTGAGAATCCCTGCCATACTGTCGCTGTTCACACCTTCACCACCTGCTCCTTACCCAGAAACACAAACCAAAGACAGCCAGGCACCTTCCAAGGGAATCTGGGGGCTCCTGCAAGTTTCCCACAAGAAGGGAGACTGCCCAGTGGTCTGTTAGTCTGGAGACCACCTGGTTTCTTCTTCCTTGGGACAGATCTGCACAGAGTCCTAATAAAGGACTCAGCTTGGTGCTGTCGTTGAGGAAAACCACCAACCAGCCCAGAAATATACAACCACCTGATCTTCAGAGTCAGATCTGGGTATGGCTCTCACCCTGACCACCAATTAAGGGTCCTTGAGTAGCTTTTTGCATCTCTAAGCCTCAGTGTCATCATCTGTATAAAGAAAGTAATGTCTGTCTTGTAGCTTTGTTTGGCAGATTAAAGATTTATGTAAAACCTTTAATAGAGGTCATGGAGTAGATTAAATGAGAACGTTTCCACTTGTTGCTGAAACAAGCAATGCACCAGCCAACAGTTCTCACAGAGCTGAGAATTGCCAAGTATTCTAAGTGACAGCCCACCTCCACCAGGAAGCCTTCCTTGCCCCAGCATAATCAGCCTCTTTGGGATACCTGTCCTTCTCTTTGTGATGATCATAAAGGATTATTTTCTCTTAATGTATCCACTGAGCCATTGGACCTTGGGTTCCTTAAAAGCCTGGCTTTCGGGTTAATGATAGCAGTTACCTTAGGGTTTTTGCTAGAGACTAAATGAACTTAAATATGTGAATGAGCACAGGACTTGGTACACAGTGAGGATTCAATAGCTGTGAACTGTTATTGTGCTATTTGTTTCCCTTTCTTTTCTGTGAGCTCCTTGAGGACAAGAGTTACTTTTAATCATCACTATCCATAAAGAAACTTTTCTTGGGATTTCTATTCTCCTTGAAATTTTGCTTATAGACTCGTTTCCCAGAAAGAAACACATGTCCATATGTAAGTTTTTGTAGGCCTTGAAGCCAAGATCCCTTGATCTCAGCTCTAGAACCTCTGTTCTAAAGCCTCAGTTTGTGGTTCATCATCCCTCTTTCATGGTCAGAGAGATACTCAGTAAGGGGCAAATTTGACGTATTAGGGATTTCAGAGGTTTAGGGCAGCAGAAGTCGGAATTCATTGTTCCCAGGTGGCACTAGTCGTAAAGAACCTGCCTGCCAGTACAGGAGATGTAAGAGATGCTGGTTCAGTCCGTGGGTTGGGAAGATCCCCTGGAGAAGGGCATAGAACCACTCTAGTTATTTTTGCATAGAGAATCCCATGGATGGAAGAACTTGGCAGTCCACAGGGTCATAAAGAGTTGGACAGGACTGAAGTGACTTAGCACGCGCACGTGCATGCAGGTTCAGACAGAAAGCCAATTCTGTTTCTACTCCCTCACATTCACCTTCCCTGGTGGCTCAGATGGTAAAGAATCTGCCTGAAATGCCAGAGACCGGAGTTCAATCCCTGGATCTGGAAGATCCTTTGGAGTAGGAAATGGCCACCCCCTCCTGTATTCTTACCTGGAAAATCCCGTGGACAGAGGAGCCTGACGGTCTACAGTCCATGGGGTTGCAAAGAGTGAGCGACTAACACTTCCACTTTTACATTTGCTCATCCCTGTCCTAGTTGAACACCCTCCTTGTCCCATAAACTTAGGATGTTCAGCTGTACTGGCCCTTTTCCTGTTCTGTTCTCGTAAACAACACGTTAAGATGCTTTTGTTTGCTTATTTTACTTTGTACCTATAATATCACCTTCTTCCAGTAGATTTATTCTTGAGATCATGCTTTGCTTCCCTCCATCATTTCCTGGGAATTTGAGCCCACGTAAGGATTAATCACACTCACTCCTAGAAATATACATTCCATCCCTTCCTGGTCAAGGAAGTCAGAAGCTTTGCACAGGGTCTGATCTCCTCTGTATCTTGAACAGGTGGGTCTGTTTCTATTTCAAGCTCTCTGAAATCTGGTGGCATAAATGCTTGCTGCCAGGAGATGTTAGTTGGCTAGAGAGTTAGGAAGGTTTCAGGAAGGAAGGTACAACTTGGGCAAAGCCCTGAAGGATGAGAGGATTTGAACAGGCAAAAGCGACATGGAAGCACCTCTGGGCAAATCACTGGGGTCCTGGTTCCTGAGTCCAAACTGCCTCTAAGTAGCAACACTCGGCAGTTTCTGATCAGTTTCCTTCTCAAAGAGGTGGGCTAGACAGGTAGTCTCCCTTTCTGCCAGCTGATGATGCTGTCACGTTCTTTAGACAAATACCCTGGCCTCTTTGGGGATGTCAAAAATGTACATTCCTAAATGGAGAGGAAAGTGTCTACATTCATTATTTAGTGACTTTTGCACTCTGTTAGCCTTTGGACATGGTCTAGTTTCACAGCAAGGCATTCACAGGCTGCTGAAGGGCCCATTCCAGACCCTTTTATGCCTCACAGCCCTGAACTTGGTTGAGATTCTCTGTGAAGGTCAACAGTTTCAACGACAGGAAATACTCCACATTCTTCTTCTCCCCTGTGCTCACCCCCCCATATAATATTCTTACAACTGAATAAGATCTTTTATCCTTCACCTTATAATTGCCCCGTTTAAAAGCTTTTTATGTAGTTGTATTAGACATAAAAGACTTTCTAATTATTAGTAATAACGAGTCAGTGATTACTAGCTGAACATTTTTTGGCCTTCAAAAGAAATTCTGGGAAGTTTGGCATAGTGGTAAATAGGAAGGACATAGGTTGTCAAATGGATGCTTTGGTCTCAACATTAATTTCCTTTTGGTGTAACATGGATTCAGAAATTGAAAGGAATGATAAGACCTCCTTGAGATTCTCTCTTCCCTTTGTCAGTCGCTTTGACTTTCTGAGACTCCTTTTCTTGGGCTGCAAAGTGGAAAGGATCACCATCTGCTAGTAACACTTCAGGGGTTTCATGAGACTCACACATCAACATGAAACATTTTCTGTGATGCTCAGGGGTCACTTTTATGAGATGCTGGGGAAGTAAAGATTGAAGGATGGTGTATATTCGTTACCTCTACTGATTTTATGTGCTGTTCTATGATTAAGAGAGGGTCTTCCCAGGTGGCTCAGACAGTAAAAACTCTGCCTGGAATGTGGGAGACCCAGGTTGAATCCCTGGGTTGGGAAGATCCCTTGGAGAAGGGAATGGCTACCCACTCCAGTATTCTTAACTGGAGAATTCTGTGGACAGAGGAGCCTGGCAGGCTACAGTCTGTGGGGTCACAAAATGTTGGACATGATTGAGCGACCAACACTTTGACCTAATTAGAGAATGGCCCATGTTTAATGACAAGAGAGGTCAAAACTGCTCTAAATATATGAAAGAAATTAAAGACCATCTGAGCTGATTTTCAGAAATGACAGCTGCTCAAAGTAGTGAGTACTCTGGCCCGAGGAGTGTTCAGGCAGCACATAGTGAATCTACAAGGAATCCTTATATTGTAAAGGTGACTACAATGCTGGGCTTCAAATTCTCTTATCTCCTCTGGCATTCCATTTGCCCTCATGTATTAATACTTATCTCATCATCTTGCTCCCAAATAGCTCACTGCCAAGCCATGTACCCGAGAGACCTCCTCTCTGTCTTCATTATTATCATCTGGCTTCATTATTAGAATCCTGTCTTCAGAAGTCTACTCTGAAATGCCCATCAATAAGTTGTGGCCTTGCCCAGTGAAATGAGTGCTCTGGATAAGAAGTTAACCAAGTAGGGTAATCAGCCCACCTCAGTGAGCAAGCACTGGCCCAGAGTAGGTGCTTAGAAATCTGTTCCTCCTTCGTTTCCTCCTATAGAACTTGAAATCAAGGCTCTAGACCAGTCTGTATCCTCAAGGCTGTAGGCCAGTCTGTATCCTGTATCCAGTTTATCAGGCTGGATGAAACTGATAAACATCCCAATGATCAGATTTGAAGTCTAGGGTTCCATTCGGTTTCTTTTATGGTACCGGGACAGTAGTCATATGTACCGGATCTAAGGCTAACATAGCTGTGGGAAAAGCAGAAAGACCCTACTGAGCATCTCTGCCCCAGACAGCCTAGGCTCTGGTCTTGGATGATCTCCTTCAGAAACCACAAACCTGCTAGGGAGTTGTCATTTACATATAAGGAGCCTGCGGCTTTAAGAGTTCACAAAACTCACAAAGCCAGAATTTGAACCCTGTGTTGTTATGACTCAAGTACCCACACGATGCCACTAAAATAACGGGGCCATTAGGTTTCCAGAAAATGCAAAGTCCTCCACCTCCTCACCCTCAACTGATCAGAATCAGTACTTGGAACTCAGTCCCCAGCTCTGATTACTCATTGCTTTTGAGTTTTTATAAACACTTGGAGCTCAGGAGGCCTGAGGCTCTGTGTATGACTGTGAACACCTCTCTCCTTCTCTAGACCCTCACTCTGCCTGGCACCACTGCTTTCCTCATCCTGCTGTTGAAAAGATGTTTTTGAATCCCAGAGAACAAATCTTAATGAGAGCAGCCTGCCTCTGAAACTCAGAAACCTCCTTGTTTTACTGCCCCTGCCTCCTGCACTCCAAACTCCTTGGTGTTTTTCGATGAGACCCCTGTCCCCTGGCAGTCAGCCTCTGGATGGCTTTCCTTGCCCCAGACTCATTTCCATTTTGCTGCTGCAAATGTAGGAAGAGGCAATCCCTTCATGGGAAGAATTGCAAGAGTTCTCTGGACAATTGTTTCCTGCACCCCCAGTCCCCATCGTTCACAGCAAATAAATTTTTATTCATAATTTAGCAGTTGGTTTTTCTTTTAGTTTGAAATCTGAATCAAGATGTTGCATAATTGGATTAAGTCTAGTCTGAGCATTTGTCACTTTCACTTCCTGATTAAGCACGACATTGTAGAGAAATTATAATGATCACAACACAGTGAATAGAGGTGTCACAAGAGAGGAGATCATCTCAAAGTGAGAAAAAGGAATCTGAATCTGCGTATTCCCACAAATGAAAGAGAAGCTTGCCTCTTCTAATGTTTCTTGAGTGAACTTTCTTTTAGCTGTATGTAAACTTTTTCCTGGGATAGAATCCTAAATTTCTAGGATCTTAAAGTTAATAGGAATATTAAAAAACGCTGTCTCATTTAACCTGCCCACCAAAGCAAAAATCCTCCAAGGCTTGTGATGAGTGCAATAAGAATTCCTGATTCTTAAGCTTCAGCTCACATACCTGCAGTGACAGACCTTCATTACTTTTGTAATCCCAGACCTCTGATTGCTATAAAACCCTTCTCTCTTTGGAGTTCCCTTACAACTTCTATTCATTTCATCCTATTTCATTCTACTTTATTTCATTTCATTCTTTTCTGTTCATCCTATTCTTTCATTCATCCATTTGGCAAATGGTTACTAAGAATCTCCTACCTCCTGTACAGTGTTCTATTCCATAGCAATATAAAGATGAATAAGACCAGCTGCTTAAGAAAGTTAATGGTCTCAAAAAGAAGATAGACATATAAAAGCATCCCAATCAATATAATCAAGGCTGTAAGAGGCTGTGTACAAGAGGCCCTGGGGGCAGTGGAGGGGCAGTAAACTTTGCCTGAGGAAGTTTAGTAAGGTCTTTACCTGGGGGATAGAGCTTGAAAAGACTGGAGAAAGGGTGAACACTATACAAGAAGAGGAAATTGAGTGTTTCAGTTCAGTTCAGTCGCTCAGTGTCTGACTCTCTGCGACCCTATGAATTGCAGCACGCCAGGCCTCCCTGTCCATCATCAACTCCCGGAGTTCACCCAAACTCATGTCCATCGAGTCGGTGATGCCATCCAGTCATCTCATCCTCTGTTGTCCCCTTTTCCTCCTGACCCCAATCCCTCCCAGCATCTGAGTCTTTTCCAATGAGTCAACTCTTCGCATGAGGTGGCCAAAGTACTGGAGTTTCAGCTTTATCAGTCCTTCCAAAGAACACCCAGGACTGATCTCCTTCAGAATGGACTGGTTGGATCTCCTTGCAGTCCAAGGCACTCTCAAGAGTCTTCTCAAACTCCACAGTTCAAAAGCATCAATTTCTTCAGCACTCAGCTTTCTTCACACTCCAACTCTCACATCCATACATGACCACTGGAAAAACCATAGCCTTGACTAGACAGACCTTTGTTGGCAAAGTAATGTCTCTGCTTTTGAATATGCTATCTAGGTTGGTCATAACTTTCCTTCCAAGGAGTAAGCATCTTTTAATTTCATGGCTGCAGTCACCATCTGCAGTGACTTTGGAGCCCCCAAAAAGAAAGTCTGACACTGTTTCCACTGTTTCCCCATCTATTTCCCATGAAGTGATGGGACCAGATGCCGTGATCTTCATTTTCTGAATGTTGAGCTTTAAGCCGACTTTTTTACTCTCCTCTTTCACTTTCACCAAGAGTCTTTTTGGTTCCTCTTCACTTTGTGCCATAAGAGTGGTGTCATCTGCATATCTGAGTTTACTGATATTTCTCCTGGCAATCTTGAGTCCAGCTTGTGCTTCTTCCAGCCCAGCGTTTCTCATGATGTACTCTGCATATAAGTTAAATAAGCAGGGTGACAATATACAGCCTTGACATACTCCTTTTCCTATTTGAAACCAGTCTGTTGTTCCATGTCCAGTTCTAACTGTTGCCTCTTGAGCTGCATATAGGTTTCTCAAGAGGCAGGTCAGGTGGTCTGGTATTCCCATCTCTCTCAGAATTTTCCACAGTTTATTGTGATCCACACAGTCAAAGGCTTTGGCATAGTTAATAAAGCAGAAATAGATGTTTTTCTGGAACTCTCTTGCTTTTTCCATGATCCAGCAGATGTTGGCAATTTGATCTCTGGTTCCTCTGCCTTTCCTAAAACCAGCTTGAACATCTAGAAGTTTACAGTTCACTGAAGCCTGGCTTGGAGAGTTTTGAGCATTACTTTACTAGCGTGTGAGATGAGTGCAGTTGTGCAGTAGTTTGAGCATTCTTTGGCATTGCCTTTCTTTGGGATTGGAATGAAAACTGACCTTTTCCAGTCCTGTGGCCACTGCTGAGTTTTCCAAGTTTGCTGGCATATTGAGTGCAGTACTTTCACAGCATCATCTTCCAGGATTTGAAATAGCTCAACTGGGATTCCACCACCTCCACTAGCTTTGTTTGTAGTGATGCTTTCTAAGGCCCACTTGACTTCACATTCCAGGATGTCTGGCTCTTGGTAAGTGATCACACCATGGTGATTATCTGGGTTGTGAAGATCTTTTTTGTACAGTTCTTCCGTGTATTCTTGCCACCTCTTCTTAATATCGTCTGCTTCTGTTAGGTCCAGACCATTTCTGTCCTTTATTGAGCCCATCTTTGCATGGAATCTTCCCTTGGTATCTCTAATTTTCTTGAAGAGATCTCTAGTCTTACCTTTTCTGTTGTTTTCCTCTATTTCTTTGCATTGATCACTGAGGAGGGCTTTCTTATCTCTCCTTGCTATTCTTTGGGACTCTGCATTCAGATGCTTATGTCTTTCCTTTTCTCCTTTGCTTTTCGCTTCTCTTCTTTTCACAGCTATTTCTAAGGCCTTCCCAGACAGCCATTTTGCTTTTTTGCATTTCTTTTCCATGGTGATGGTCTTGATCCCTGTCTCCTGTACAGTGTCACGAACCTCAGTCCATAGTTCATCAGGCACTCTATCTATCAGATCTAGTCCCTTAAATCTATTTCTCGCTCCCACTGTATAATCATAAGGGATTTGATTGAGGTCATACCTGAATTGTCTAGCGGTTTTCCCTACTTTCTTCAATTTAAGTCTGAATTTGGTTAATAAGGAGTTCATGATCTGAGCCACAGTCAGCTCCTGGTCTTGTTTTTGTTGACTGTATAGAGCTGCTCCATCTTTGGCTGCAAAGAATATAATCAATCTGATTTTGGTGAGAGGGTGTTTGCTATGACCAGTGCATTTTCTTGGCAAAACTCTATTAGTCTTTGCCCTGCTTCATTCCGTACTCCAAGGCCAAATTTGCCTGTTACTCCAGGTGTTTCTTGGTTTCCTACTTTAGCATTCCAGTCCCCTATAATGAAAAAGACATCATTTTTGGGTGTTAGTTCTAAAAGGTCTTGTAGGTCTTCATAGAACCGTTCAACTTAAGCTTCTTCAGTGTTACTGGTTGGGGCATAGACTTGGATAACTGTGATATCGAATGGTTTGCCTTGGCGCGAACAGAGATCATTCTGTCGTTTTTGAGAATGCATCCAAGTACTGCATTTTGGACTCTTTTGTTGACCATGATGGCTACTCCATTTCTTCTAAGGGATTCCTGCCCGCAGTAGTAGATATAATGGTCATCTGAGTTAAATTCACCCATTCCAGTCCATTTTAGTTCACTGATTCCTAGAATGTCGACATTCACCCTTGCCATCTCTTGTTTGACCACTTCCAATTTGCCTTGATTCATGGACCTGACATTCCAGGTTCCTATGCAATATTGCTCTTTACAGCATCGGATCTTGCTTCTATCACCAGTCACATCCACAACTGGGTGTTGTTTTTGCTTTGGCTCCATCCCTTCATTCTTTCTGGAGTTATTTCTCCACTGATCTCCAGTAGCATGTTAGGCACCTACCGACCTGGGGAGTTCCTCTTTCAGTATCCTATTGAAAGGTTCTTCGCCCCCGGAGGAGAAGAATTCAATCCGGGGCCAGAGACGAGGCTTGATCGCTCAGAGCTTTTGTGTAACAAAGTTTTATTAAAGTATAAAGGAGATAGAGAAAGCTTCTGACATAGGCATCAGAAGGGGACAGANTTTGTGTAACAAAGTTTTATTAAAGTATAAAGGAGATAGAGAAAGCTTCTGACATAGGCATCAGAAGGGGACAGAAAGAGTACCCCCCTGTTAGTCTTTAGCTGGATGTTATATAGTCATCACCAGTCTGTTAATGAAAGAAAGGAATATCTCAAAACAGAATGGCACCAGGCCCCTCACCCATAAGATGTATTTTGGGATAATCTTGGCTCTAAATGGTTCATCTTGGGCCATAAAAGGATTAACTTAAATCTTGAAGAAGGGCAGAGCACCATACAAATAGTGTTATTTACATAGATTAGAGGAACAATATCAGAGTATAACATACTGGTTTATCAAGTAGGTTCTGACTTGAAGACAGAGTTTGGGGTAAATGCATGCATAGTACATTAGCATATCTTAAGATAAATATTTCCATAAGAAAAAGGCATTGGTTAACTTCAGGTGAAACCAGGTTTCATGGCAACACAGAATTTTAAGAGAAACCTCATTTTAAATTTGTGTAGAGAAGGAAAAAAGTATCTCTAGTTTGTTTCCTCCTGCCGCTTAAGGGAGATAAAAATGTCTGACACTTTTGGCTATTTCCTCCATTTGGAGACCCCTGGCCTTCCTGCCTGTTACCCTCTCACTATCATTTTGCATTTTCATACTGTTCATGGGGTTCTCAAGGCAAGAATTCTGAAGTGGTTTGCCATTCCCTTCTCCAGTGGACCACATTCTGTCAGACCTCTCTACCATGACCCGCCCATCTTGGGTGGCCCCACACGGCATGGCTTAGTTTCATTGAGCTAGACAAGGCTGTGATCTGTGTGAGTAGATTGGCTAGCTTTCATGATTATGGTTTGTGTCTGCCCTCTGATGCCTCTCGCAACACCTACCGTCTTACTTGGGTTTCTCTTACCTTGGACGTGGGTTATCTCTTCACGGCTGCTCCAGGAAAGCACAGCCACTGCTCCTTAACCTTGGATGAGGGGTATCTCACAGCCGCCCCTCCTGACCGTGAACACGGTATTTAAAGGCACTGAAATGTGGAGAAGCCTCACATACCCCAGGGGCTGATGAACAGTCTGGGATGACAGGGGCACAGCATGCCCTCTTGGGAAAGGAGACAGGGATACCAAGGGGAGGGAAGGAAAGGGCCTGAGGTGTGACGCTGAGAACCTGGAATGTTGGCGAGGCCACTGTCACTTTCATGTGGGGGAGTGGCACTGTTGGAGACATTTTTCAGCATCACTCTGGCATATGGCAGGTGGCTCAGCAGGTGGAGAGGTTCTTGCATAGCTAATGGAGTTATCTATGCATCTACATCGGGATGAAGTCAGGAACACAGAGTCCATGGCAGGCAATTTAATAAAGAGACATGAACATGAGGAACTAGTTACAAAGGTGTTCAGTTCAGTCGCTCAGTCATGTCTGTCTCTTTGTGACCCCATGGCCTGCAGCACGCCAGGCCTCCCTGACCATCACCAACTCCTGGAGTTTACTCAAACTCATGTCCATTGAGTCAGTGATGCCCTCCAGTCATCTCGTCCTCTGTTCTCCCCGTCTCATCTCACCTTCAATCTTTCCCAGCATCAGGGTCTTTTCAAATGAATCAGCTATTCGCATCAGGTGGCCAAAGTACTGGAGTTTCACCTTCAACATTGGTCCTTCCAATGAACAGTCAGGACTGATTTCCTTTAGGATGGACTGATTGGATCTCCTTGCAGTCCAAGGGACTCTCAAGAGTCTTCTCCAACACCACAGTTTAAAAGCATCAATTCTTCAGTGCTAGGCTTTCTTTATAGTCCAACTCTCACAACCGCACTTGACTACTGGAAAAACCATAGCCTTTACTAGACAGACCTTTTTTGGCAAAGTAATGTCTCTGCTTTTTTAATATGCTTTCTATGTTGGTCATAGCTTTTCTTCCAAGGATCAAGCATCTTTTAATTTCATGGCTGCAGTCACCATCTGCAGTGATTTTGGAGCCCAGAAAAATAAAATCTACCACTGTTTCTCCATCTATTTGCCATGAAATGATGGGAATGGATGCCATGATCTTAGTTTTCTGAATGCTGAGCTTTTCGCCAACTTTTTCACTCTCTTCTTTCACTTTCATCAAGAGGTTCTTTAGTGCTTCACTTTCTGCCCTAAGAGTGGTGTCATCTGCATATCTGAGGTTATTGATAAAGGTGTTTAAAAAAACCAAATAGGCAACAATGGGGCAACCCAGATGAGTCTTGGTCCGAAGTTGCTACTAGAGTTACCCCTCTAGCTCAACAGACAAAGGAAGGCAGTGGTATTGGCGGAGCCCAGGATTTGGGGCTGCCAGCAGGCACTGGGACCACAGAGGGAGCTGCCCAGCTGGAGGTGAGAGCACGTGGAGAGGTTTGTCTGGTAGAAAGCATGGAGAAACTCACCCATTGCAAGAAAACTGCCCAGGGAGAGCAGGGGAGAAATTCACAGTTCTCCTTCCCTCCCACCATCCAACTTCTGATCCCAGCCTCCTCTTGGTCAAATTTAAATGGAAATGAATGGCAAGGATGGTTCTGAGGGCCAAGTGTTGAGGGGCAGGCAAGTGAGGACCACTGTGGGTCTGGACTGAGGGCGAGGCCCTGCTGACGAGAGAAAGCGGGTAGGGCTGTGTGTACATTTGAGCGGGTGATGGGGCTACATCTAGACGTTCTTGCAGATGTGGATAGTGAGACAAATACAAGCTCTCTCCGAGGTGGAAAACTTTGGGACATCAGATAACTGGGTGATCTGAGCCAAATGCCCTGTCTCCTCTCCTATAGCTCTGTCATTTATAGACTTTTTTTTATAGCTCTGACTTCTAAGAGGATTTGTTCATCAGCCCTTCCATTTGCTGTTTTCAAGTTCTTGTCAAAGGTAATAGTAATCCCTTTCATCTCCCTCTCTGTTTTCAATCCATGACTCACATCAGGGCCCAGTCACGTTGCCACCTTGAATGATATCTGGTTCTTTCTCCCAGGGTTAACAATCAAGGTTCTCGTGAAGGGTTGTACAAACAGGGTTGTAGATGGCTCAGTGTTAAGTCATTCCCAAAACTTGTGTTCCATAGCAGCCAATATAGAGGGGATAAATGGGTGTGTCAGCAGTTGCCTGGTTCCCTGCTTGCTCAGTTGTGTATTGGCAAAAATCACATATACATAAAACTGTGATCAGTTCATTCCTCTGCCACTGGTCTCCTAGAGGAATGGTCTTTAAACTTTTTATAAAACTCAAAATTCTTTTTTTGAATGAAATATGCCCAGTAGCCTTCTGTACAAACAGATGAAATAGGAGGATGTGGTTAGACCCATGTTGAACCCTAAGGCCCACCCACTTGGAAACCCTCTACCTTCATCTCTCTGAAGAACAGAGGTTCTAGAAGGGAAGAGGTGCAGAGAAGGTACTGTCAAAGAATCCCACAGTTATTCCGTGGGTGGGAGAAGTTGGGCGGTCAGATGGAGAAACCCTTCATATCATTTCCCATCAAGGCTTTGTTATTGGACAATCAAATTCTGAGTGCAGACCAGGACTGTAGTCTTTAAGAAGCAGTGGAACAGCAGAAAGAGCATGACTGTTTTTTTATTGGAGTATAATTACTTTACAATGTTGTTGAAACTGTGTGTTAGTTGCTCAGTCGTGTCCAGCTCTTTGCAACCCCATGGACTGCATGCAGCCAGGTCCCGGGTCCATGGAATTCTCCAGGCAAGAATACTGGAGTGGGTTGCTATTCCCTCCTCCAGGGGATCTTCCTGACCTGAGGATTGGACCTAGTTTCTGCTATACAGTTGAAGTGAGTCAGCCATATGTACCCATGTATCTCCTCCCTCTTGGACCTCCTCACACCCCGACCCGCATTTCCTACCCATCAAGGTCACAGAGCACCGAGCTGAGCTCCCTGTGCAATACAGCAGAGTCCCACTACCATTCCACACATGGCACTGTGTGTATGTCAGTCCTAATTTCCCACTGTGTCCCACCCTTCCCTTCTTCCCCTGTGTGCACATGTCCATTCTCTAAGTCTGCATCTCCATTCCTGCCCTGGAAACTGGTTCCTCTGTACCATTTTTCTAGATTCCACATGTATGCATTGAACTTTGAAGCAATCCAGAGCATTCTTCTTCTTAACTGTGTGAATCTAGGCAAGGTACTTTATCTTTCAGATTCTTCTTAGTGACCAGTTAACAATGTGGGGAGAGCTACCTCCCTGGATTCCTGTAAGGATTAAATTAGAAAACAGATGTGATTTCTGTTGTGTTTGCCCAGAGTAAGGTATTCAGTACTCGGTAGGCAGCATGGGAGTACACTTAAAAATGTGAGCCTTGCAGACTGACTACTTAACGCTTGAAACTTTTCTGCCTCTATTACCAGCTATGTAAACGTGGGTGGGTTATTTAACCTTCTTTGAGCCTCAGTGTATTTGCTTATAACGTGAGAATAATGATTGTGGTACCTGCCTTCTGAGAACTTGAATAAGGTAATGCATGTGAAGCATTTAGAACAGCACCTAGCATGTAGTAAGTACTACTCAATAAATGTTAGCCATAGTTGTTGTTATGAGCTGTTCTGTGAACAAAGGGCCGTATCAAATATTTCAGGAAATATGATGATGAGTAAGACCTGGCTTAACCACTAGGGTGTTTTTAGGGTCTTGAGAGCACTGGAGGGAAGGGTAAGAGGCTGGAACGTTTTCCGTTCTCTTTGCTCAAGCAATAATGCTAACAAGACCAAGCTTAAGTGGGGTGGGGCTGAGCCTGCAAGGGAGTGCCAGGGCTGTGGGGTGAGGGTAACAAAACAGTTGTGATACCAGATGTTGAGCACACTTACCAAGCAAGGGACTGTAGAAGGAACAACATACTATGTCAAGGCATTCCCAAATTACTCTGAGACGTATATCTCTTCTCCATGTAAAGGCTACTGGGGATCAGAGAAGTTAAACAGGACAGCTAGAAGAGGCATCACTAAAGATCTAATCCTGCTCTCTCTGACCCTAAAGGTAGGGTGACCTAGTTTATCATCCAAACTGGGTCACTTTTAAAGGGAAAGGGGGATTGCTATTAATAATTATGTCAGGAACGGGAGTGATCTTAGGTAACCCAGGGTGCAGGTCCACCCTACCCACACAGGAGAAATGCTCTTCCCACTGGGTCCAGCTGTCTATAAGACTAGAACACAGTGAGATTTCAAACAGAGGCGGGAGCTCTCTATCTGCTTTGTTCCTGAAACTCTTTGCCAGTCACACTATCTATTCTAAAACAAAGACAGTACTGTCCCTAAGATACAGGTGCCCCAATGCACGCCTGCTCCTTCAGTGGGCATAAATCAGATTCCTCAGAGCTCTCTGATGTGGGAAGAAAATGGGATTCCAGGGTATCTGTTAACTGCTGCTGCTGCTGCAAGTCTTTCCTTATCCCTCTAATATAGATTGTTAACATCCATAGAACCTTAACTACAACATCTCTAATGAGCAGAGCTGTGATATACCGTTTCCCCATAAATATCCATTGAGGCTGACACTCATTCTCTCCCGGTACAGTAATTCAGTGTTTCTGGATAAATCATCGTGCTAAGGTGCTTTCTTTCTCCTTAAATGCTGTTGTTAGTGGTTGCAGAAGAATAATGAATGAATTCTAGTTGTAAAAAAGGGGAAAGAGATGAATATATGGTCATGAAGAATAAGAAAATATAGATCAGTGACAGTCCCAACCCAAAGTGTGTGAAGCCTGTTTTTGTGATGACTTAGAAAACTCTGCAGGTATTTGCAGAGTATTTACTGGGGGCCAGGGAGTACATACAGTGCTTGGCAAGCTGCATCCAGATCAGTGATTCCCGAATACCACATTGCCAAACAGTCATCGGTGACACATTTTTTTGGGCTGTGTGGCATGTGGGAACTTAATTCCCCAACCAGGGATCAAACCTGTGCCCTGCCCCTGCATTAGAAGGTGAAGTCTTAACTGCTGGATTGCCAGGGAAGTCCTTGGTGACACTTTTTTTAACTTTCTGGGCCCTTACCCCTATAGGTGTGCTTTTGTAAGGGCTGCATGTGTTTATATTTAAAGAGAGATTGATAAATTTCCCCCAATTAATTCCAACGCTTCACATTTATCTAGTTTAATTAACATGCCAACTATTATTTTCTCTCTTTTGTGGATGAGAAGAGTGAGGTTTAGTTGCTAAAGGGAAAGGGAAGTGAAGTCTGATGGTGCAGGAGTCTCTTGCTTCTCCAGTTGTGCACAAGGAACAGTTCGTGTGAAGGGAATATTCACGCTCACTTTTCACCCCACTTTCTCCCGTCTCCACCTCTCATTTTTCTGTCTGTCACAGAGACCTGTCAGTATGTCATCACATTTCTTCCCGGCAGCTCAGCTGCTGCCTAATCTTCTGTATTACTCCTCTTTCCCACCATCCCATGCCGTCAACCCAATAGTCTGGTTGTCCCCCTTTTCCTGTGTTTGTAATCTCATAGCCTCGTCTCTTTGGGTGTCTCTAGGTTGTTGTTTCCACGGTCACCTAGAAAGTCCTAGCCCCTTACCCCATCATCATTGTAGAGATAACACTTGCCGTGTGATCAGGCCATGGTCCTCCAGAGAGGATGTAGTGGACCTGGAGGGGTGGGCTTCTGAACTACCCCTCTCCCCAGTGGCTGCTCCTTCCCAACCCCTTACTTTGACCCTCATCGTAAAACACGTGTTGTCTTACACCTTTTGTTTTCCTCACCCTAGAGTACTGGTTAAGAACATGTGCTTTAAAGCTCACTCACTTTGGCAAACATCCTAGCTCTGCCACTTACTAGCTGTGTAACCTTGGGCAAGGTCATTGACCCTTCTGTGCCTCAGTTCCCTTCTCGGAAAGTGAGGTAAACAATAGCAGCTACGTTTGCCCTGGTAATTGAGTTATTATATGAATACACCTTAGAGTGGTGTCTGGCTCATGCAGAGGAGCTTTCATCTGAGCATCAGCTATTATGATTATCATCACGCTTGATCCCTGCTTGGCCGAGAACAGATGAGGTCTTGATATTACTATTTAGCCCCTTCCTTCCTCTTTAGACCAAAATGGACTGTTTGGTGGTGTGTTCTATAGATAGAGTCAGTATTTCTTATAATGACTGGATGTCAAGGTGTGGAAGAAAGAGGGATCTAGAGGAGCTTATATATTTAGGAACTTTATGGATCTATCAAAACAAGGAATAATGATGTCAACCACTTGTGACCAAACCAGAAATATCGATTAAGTCAAAAAGGTCTTTCATAGAACAGATATAGCAAGGATGTGGCTAAAGAGGGTTTCTGCTTGTGGGATCTGTATGGGATCTCGCCAAATCTTCCATCCTCTGGCCCTGGCTCCATGGTCTTCAGAAATGGGTTGCCCAGCATCAGAGAACAGACAGGAAAAGAGGCCAGAGCACAGACATCAAAGTGACAAACAGAGTGTTCCCTTGTCCCTGGAGGGGTATGTACAAAATGTCCTTTTTGTTTTAATTTTATAGTTTCTGTAGTACTGGAAGGTACCTCCTAGAACTAGCCACTGGTCACTTAAGCATTTTTCTATTCAAGCATTCTTTCCTTCCTCCTTCTACAAATACAGTCTAGTGATCATCGCGTATGACACACAGACACAGGTGCTGTACAAGTCAGACCAGGCTCCACTCCTTGCCCAGTTCACATTTCACAGGAGAAGGCTGCCAGCGGTCTAGCAAACAGACACACAGTGCATGCTGCCACCGCTGCTGCCAAGTTGCTTTAGTCGTACCTGACTCTGTGCGACCCTGTAGACAGCAGCCCACCAGGCTCTTCTGTCCCTGGGATTCTCCAGGCAGGAATACTGGAGTGGGTTGCCATTTCCTTCTCCAATACATGCATGCGTGCTAACTCACTTCAGTCGTGTCCGACTCTGTGCGACCCTACGGACAGCAGCCCACCAGGCCCCTCTGTCCACGGGATTCTCTAGGCAAGAATACTGGAGTGGGTTGCCATTTCCTTCTCCAAACAGTGCATGAACTCTAGCCAGAAAACCAAATAGGAAAACCTGACAAGAGCTAGGAGCTAGGACTGCATTTAAGTAAATAGAGAAGGTCTAGGGATGTGACACCTGAGCCAAGTCTGAATTATGAGAAGAAACCAGCCTGATGGAGAGTGGGATCGGGACAGGGAAAGGTAGGGTCAAAGGCCTGGGACAGAAATGTTCTAGGGGTCCAGGGGGAACAGAGAGAAGGCTGATGTTGGCCAGAGCTTGGTGGGAAGGGGAAAGTGGTGGAGGATGGGTTCTGACTCCAAGGCAGCAGCTGAACGTGGACAGTGGTATGGACAGTGGTATAGACAGCGATAAGGAGTTTGAATTTTATCGCAGATGTAATGGAAGTCAGTGAAGGGTGTTCATCAGGAAGTGAACTTGATCTGACATTTTAAAAATATCATTCTGGCTGCTGTGTAGGAGATGAACTTAAGGGAGAAAGTGTTAAAGCAACAGTCTAGGCAACAAAGGATGCCACCAAGACGAGGGAAAGGGCAGGCAGAGGTGGGGCATGTTCTAGAAATGGAGTCAGCATTTCTTAAAGAATGATTGGATGTCAGCTTGTGGAAGAGAGAGGGGGAGAGGATAACTTTTACCTTTGAGGATTTGAGCATCCAGGCCTGAATTGGTAGCCTTTGTAGAAATCAGAAGACAAGGAACGAACAGACTTTAGGAGATCAAAAATTCTTTGAACAAGTTAAGTTTGAGAGTCTGAACAGCATGGGATACTATCATTTCATCACTTGCTGGGAAGGAGTGTAAGCCTAGGCATCGGCTGGACTTCGAATGGTGAGGAATGTCAGAGACTGACTGCTACCCTTGAGCCACTGATGGATGTTGCTAATGGAATGGGCTTGAATCCAGAAGAAAATGCCATCCAGATATTAGAAGAGCTAGAAGAAGAGCATATTCCTGTTCTTACGACTTTCTCTGGAACATCTCCCTAGTATTTCTTTGAAGTTAGAACCAGAGTTATTTACTGATGGTAAAGTCTCATTCAGTCAAATGACAGTGGATATGACATCCTTTCTGGAGTTTACAATAGCAAATGCCATGTCTCAGTGAGTGAGCCAGTGTGTGTGCGCGTGCACACGCGTATATGCTGAGCATTTGGAAACACCATATGGACCAGCATACCCTCTGCCTTGTAAATCGTACTATCATGTTTCTTTCTGTTCAGTTGTCTTTTCTCTTGTATAAACAAGTGCCTCCATTTACTCATTCTGGGTTGTTGTTTTTTTAATCTGTCAATTCAGTGAGTTTCCTTTTGTGTGCTAGCCAACTGGGGTATTTAGACATTAGGAATGTGAAGAATAAGGTACAGCTTCCCATGCAAGGAACTTAGTGTCATGAGGTGATAGTCTGTGTAGAGAAGAGAGAAAGTAATCAACCATTACAGCATATATGATGCCCAGAGGAGGATCATCTAACCCCTTCTAAGGGTTTGGGACAGATGACTAGACCCAATTCTCCAGGGTCTCCTGATGAACGAGGATGGGAAGGGCTGCCAGTCATGAGGAGTGGCTTATACCAGTGCCTGAGAGAGTAAGAACTATAATATACTGAGAGACCTGTTAAGAAAGGAAGGGAAATCAGGACACAGAGTTACAAACTATTTATAGGCTGGACAATCAATCTGAGACAATTATAGATAATGCTCTTGTAAATTTCCTCTGACTCCAACCTGTAGGCTGCCTTCCAAGTCTAGTTTATTGGTGGACATCACCTCCCTTGATACTCAGAGCTCTTTGAAGGAGTCATTTTCCTCACTGTCTTACATATGAGCAACCTCCTTAGGGCCTTAGTTTCCTTGTTGTAAATTGTGAGCCAGGTTTCTCTGCTCTGACTTCTTGTCTCCTCTTAGTTTGTTCACCCATGAGGGGAGTTGTAATGGAAATTAAGGAACTAGACTAGCAGTTGGGAATTTGGGATTTCATCCCAGCTCTGCCGCTAACATTATCATGATTTTGAAAATTTTAAAGACCTCAGTTTCTTCATCTGAACAATAGATAGGGTTGAGTTGGGTTGGAGATGTTTATAGCCTCTTCCAGTTCTACTTCCCTGCAATCCTGCAATTCATAAAACTGTCCAAAATGCCATAAAATACTATCATACTCTGCAAGGATACTGCATTGTATTATTGACTTAATGTTTAACCCACTGATGGAGATTTGGGCTTCCCTGCTGGCTCAGTGAGGAAAGAACCCACCTGCAATGTGGGAGACCTGGGTTCAGTCCCTGGGGAGGGAAGATCCCCTGGAGGAACGCGTGGAAACCCACTCCAGTGTTCTTGCCTGGAGAATCCCATGGACAGAGGAGCCTTGTGGGCTGCAGTCCATGGGGCCACAAAGAGCTGGACACGGCTTAGCAGCTAAGCACTGCACAATGGAGATCTTGCCGTGTCTCAGGCACTTTGCTCACTAAGCTGTGAGCAAATCTTATTTAGGGAAGTCCTGTCTTCGAAGGTAGATAGTTCCCTAATTCTACGATAAAGAAGATTCAAGAGATGGGTAAACTAGTCAAATTCCAACCGCATGGAAACGGAATTCTTGTTTTGGTCATTTACAGCGGAGTTGGCTTCAGTCCTGCAGCAGGGAAATGGTCCACGGGCTGTGAGAGTCCTCCGTTCGGTGCCCCTGTCATCCCGCTCCTCGTGCTGACCCCAACGGGCTTCCTCCCATTTCCCTCACTTGACGGTTGCAGCTCAGAGAAGGGACAGCATTCCAGTCCTCACAAGACTGGCCCAGTGCCTTCCTCCACATACGCATTCAGGAAAGGTTTATTAATTATGAAATGAATGCCTAAGATGTGAAATCTGCATTCTTCCAGAGAAGAAAAGGAACAAACGTGCAGGGAACGGCTGTCAGAGCAGCAGGCAAAGCCCCCCGTGGCTATTTTTTCCTCCGCTGTGACATCTCTCCATTTGTGATTTCCTCCGCTTTGCTCTGCCTTCAGCCTGAGCCTCTGCTGCTCTTGCTTGGTTTCAGCTCCATCCAATATTTCTCGTTACTGTGTGGGTGCCATCTGGACCGCGGGAGTAGCCTCTCTAAGAGAGACACAGCCACAGAGAAGGGGCCGCCTGCGTGCCTGAGCATCCCCCTGCCCTCCTCCCCAGGAGTGTGCTGAGAGCCTGTCATCCCGCTGACAGGAGCCGATGTCACTTTCCTGTGATTCTCATTCACCCCTTTTCAAAGTACTGAACTAGAGCCAAATCTTGTTAGGAGTTTTTGAAAAATCCTTTGAGTTTTTGCTAATGTGGAGCTAGAATAATAGATTTTTTTAAGGAGGTGAGATCAAGAAAGAGAGAATGAAAAACAAATAATTATGAGCTTCTGGAGATGATTTCCTTATCATCTCCAATGAGATGGTTTCTCGTCGTCACTGTACATTTAGACCTGGGCAGGTGTGTTTATTCTGTTGACAACCAGCAGAGTAGCCAAGCTACCTTGCAGCCTGCCCCTCACCCCACAGAGGAGCCACAGCAAGGAAGGGGCCCTATATTCTAAAATCCTCATGGTCACACGTCAGAGCTTTGGAATGAGGTCATGGGTTGGGACCAGGATCTAGAGCCCAGGAAGCTTCCATGAGTATCAGAGCATAAAGTCCTCTCCAGGGCTTCTAGAGAAGCTCCGTGGTAGGCTGGTGTTTTCCGCATTTATTCTCAGTTCCCAACATGGCCACATCTGGAGCTATCACCATATTAACAACTCTACCATCATCTCTTTATAGTCACTGCCTCATGACAATAGTATTGAAACTATTAAAATCCCCAGCACTATAGATGCCACTGTCCCAAAATGTCTGACCCACCACGATGGGATCAGTTACCAGTGGTAGTAACCACTGGCAGGAATCATGTTGTTACTCTGAACTATGTATTACAAGCTTCATGTGAATTGTCTCATTTCTGACACCAATCGTATGATCATTGCCTATCTTCTTCTAAGGGCAAGGATTGTATCTTAGCATAATCACTCAATAAATAGATATGGAGGGGCTGAGGGACAGGTTAGGACAGACGTCGCTGTCGCCACCACCATCACCCCAGACTCTGGGCGCTCTCATTTCCCGAGATCAAACTTACTTAGCGCTTAGTATCTTAGCACAATTTGCAGCCTGCAAGTTGCACCTCCAATCCCATCTTTAAGTGTATTTTTTCAAGAAAATAAGGGATGTGTTTTAGAAGATATGGGTCTGAAAGCATAGAGTCACCCACTGGAGGTCTGAAATTGATGTAAGGAAGGCAGTGGAGAAAAGGAGGGTATGGAGTAGGGTAAATGGAATGAATGATGTGGCTGATGGACTTCACAGTGCTCCAGCCTTGCTAGTGTTAAGCTTTGGGTAAAATGTGCGGGAGCAGGAACCCACCGTGACCAATGTCTGCCGTGTGACGATCATGTCACACCTTTAGCTTCTCTTCCGAGTGACTCTGTTCCTTCCCTGGACTAGTGTTTCCCAAATTTTGCCATAGCCTGGAACCTGCCCAGTCACATACCAAGCATATAATCCCATGGCTTTCCTTTCTTCTTCCCTTCCTTTCTTTCCTCCTCTCCTCTCTCTTCCTTTCTGTTCTCCTCCCCCTCTTTCTCCTCTTCCCCTGCCATCTCTTCCTCCTCGCTTCTTCCCCCTCCTCCTCTCTTCCTCCCTCCCACCGTCCTTCCCTCTCTGTACTTTTGGGAAGGGAACTGACATCCTTTGAGATGTTACTCTGTCAGGTGCTGTGCTAATTCTTTTCATGTGTATAAACCTTCTCAGCAATTGCATGTTATAAGCAATATTTTCCCTATTTTTTCTGGGGAGAAAACTGAGGCTCAGAGTAAGGAAGGAATTCATCCAAGGATATATCAATGATAAAGTAGAAGTCCAAACTGAAAGCTGTTTTTGGAGTATAGTCTATTTACAATGTTGGATTCATTTCAGGTGTACAGCAAAGTGAATCAGTTATACATATACATATGTCTATACTTTTTCAGATTCTTTTCCCACTTAAGTTATTACAGAATATTAAGTAGCGTTCCTCCTCTATACAGTAGGTCTTTGTTGGAATTATTTTATATATAGTAGTGTGTATATTGGAGAAGGCAATGGCACCCCACTCCAGTACTCTTGCCTGGAAAATCCCATGGATGGAGGAGCCTGGTAGGCTGCAGTCCATGGGGTCGCTGAGGGTCGGACACGACTGAGAGACTTCACTTTGACTTTCACTTTCATGCATTGGAGAAGGAAATGGCAACCAACTCCAGTATGCTTGCTTAGAGAATCCCAGGGGTTGGGGAGCCTGTTGGGCTGCCATCTATGGGGTCGCACAGAGTCAGACACAACTGAAGTGACTTAGCAGCAGCAGTAGCAGTGTGTATATACTACTCACAAACTCCTAGTTTATCCCTTACCTCCCACTTTCCCCTTTGGTAACCGTAAGTTTGTTTTCAAAATCTGAGTCAGTTTCTGTTTGGTAAATAAGTTCATTTGGGTACTTTTTTAGATTCCATGTGTAAGTGATATCATATGATATTTGTCTTTGTCTAACTTATATCACTATGATAGTCTCTAGGTCCATCCATGTTGCTGAAAGTGGCATTATTCTTTTTATGGCTGAGTAACATTCCATTATATAAATGTACCACGTCTTCTTTACCCACTCATCTGTCAGTGGACATTTACTCCCATGTCTTGTGAAAGCCACTGTTTCTAACATTTGTCTTCCCAGTGCCCCTGGCCTGTCTCTCCTAAAACCATTTTCTCACTTTAAAAGCATGCACATTGGTTTCCTTGGCCTGAGATTAAAGTTGGAAAGTTCAAGACTCCAGATTTAGGGTCCGTAGCCACAGATGCCCTTGTTCATTCACATTAGCCCAGTTTGGGCAACTTAGTGCCCTAATCTTCATGAAAGGAGTCGACCTGTCTCTTACATGCCCCTGAATAAAGCACCAGGAAATTCCTTCTACCTCTAGTCAGCATCCTGACTGTCTTCTTGCATGTTAAGAAAGGACTTTTCAACATAAATGTCTATTGACACATGAATGGATAAAGAAAATGTTGTATATACACGTGGCAGAATATTATATAGTCTTGAAAAAGAGTCTGTCCTTGCTTACATAACAACTTGGCTGAACCTTGAGGACATTATGCTGCATGAAATAAGCCAAACACAGAGAGGCAAATACTGCACGATATTGCTTATATGAAGTCCATAAAGTAGTCAAACACATATAAGCAGAGAATAGAATGGTGGCTGCCAGAGGTTGGGAAGGGGAAATGGGGAGATGCTATTTAATTGGTATTAAGTTTGTTGTGCAAGAAGATTAACTCCTAGAGATTGTGCCCCTAATAATACTGTATCGTACACTTGAAAATTTATTAAGAAGATAGATCTTATGTTGTGTTCTTAAAATTAAAAAATGGAGAGAAATGAGGGCCGTTTTAAACCAACTTCATTTTTAGAAAGTTGGATATAAATATTTCATTGTCCCAGGGATTAGCAGATATATTACACTTGGGTGCACTTCAAGAGAAGATGTAACTCTCATTATAAGATCTAAGCATTTCCCTCCACCCGCTAGCTGTCTAGACAACCTTGGGGCCCTCCTAAAATGTTAATTGGCAGAAGGAGAGCTGTTAACTGCTGAAATACAGCCCAGCTTTGAGTAGAGCCAACTTCTCAATCACTACAAGGACAGAGCCACAAAGCAGGACCGAATCCTCCATTAGATCAAGGCATTCAGTCCCACAAAACCACAGAGCCCCAGATCTCAGTAGGCTGGGACATTTTGGCCGTTAAAGGGAGTTCCATTCTGTTGGAATGATGATAAGGCTCCATGGATTTCCACCTGAAGTTCATTAAAAGTTTTTAACTTTTAAGGTTAAAGTTGTTAACCTCCTTTAAAAAAAAAAAACAAAAAAACACCAATATTTGGCTCTGGCTTAGCCCAGGCAATGACAAAACTTACATCCAGAAGAAGGCTGTGGTTTTTGCAAACTGAATTTGATTCATGGCTATCTAGACATAGCAAAGAATTCAATGCTCCCATAGAACCTTTCTCATCAACACAAAGGTAGGATATTCTTTAAAAGAATAGAAGAGACTATATAAGGAAGGAATATGTCTGGTATTTAGAAAGCACCTAAATCAGGCAGCTGAGGTTTGTTTTTCTTTTTTTAATTTCTATTATCTAGAGCTTTGCTATCCAATACAGTAGCCACTGGTCACATGTGGCTATTTACAATGAAGCTAATTAAAAATAAATACAACTTAAAATGCAATTTATTAGTCATACAAGCCATATTTGAAGTGCTTAATAGCCATGTGCAGCCACTGGCTACCAAATTGGAAGTACAGGTGTAGGACTTTCCATCATCACAGAAAGTTCTGTTGGACAGGGGTGCTCATGAGAAAAATCATTTGTTAACATCACATTTTCTACTCCCCATCTCAAATCCACCCCCTACTTTGTTCGTCAGGTGCCAAACAGAGTTTCTGCTGTTTTCTCTGCCAAGAAGTAGGAAAGTGGCTATTTACTCTTGGCTAAAGGTGATAGAGAGCATAAACTCCTAGATACCCCAGAGGGAATTAGTCTTCATTAGCATGCTGTCTTCATGGTTAAATCGCTCACCAGGGAAAGCCACGCAATTCAAATGCTTGGAATCACTAGGTGCGTTAATGGTGCCCACCTTGGTGCACTTACAGATCACTTAAGTTAATCCATTTCTCCTGAGTCTTCTAAATGGATAATTGAATTCATTCTTTTGCAGCACTGGCTTAGGTTCTGTCTGAATTGAGATTTTGATGCCTTGTGAGCTCCCTGTCCCACCTTCCTCGCTAGAATGATGATGTATCCTGGCTCTGCTCTGAACTTTAAGAAAGCATGGCCCATGTATCAGTCATCTTTGTATCTCCAACGCCTAGTCAGAACACAGCATGTGGAAAGCACCCAGTGAATGTTTGCTGGAGAAATTCATTAATCAATTATGTAATCAATCAAGATGTCTTCATTTTTCCCAGTAGGACTTTCGCTAATTATTCCTACAGAGAGTTCATTCCCCAGCACAGTGCTTCACAAGTCTGGCTTCCTATTAGACTCACCTGGGGAGCTTTTAGAACCTACTGATGCCAGGACCTCACCCCAGACCAACAGAATCCAAATCTCAGCTGGCGAGGCCCAGGTATGTGTAGCTGTGGAAAATCTCCCCCGGAGGATTGCATTGTGCAGCCAGGGGTGAGAACCACTGCAGGTTTCTGATTTGACAGCTATAAATAAGTTGTCATCCTTTCTGATGTGTTCACCCCAAGTCCCATCTCATCCACTCACATTTTTTAAATTGGTAAGACCGTTTTAAAAAAATAATTTTTTTGGAGTACAGTTGCTTTACAATCTCGTGTTAGTTTCTATTGTACAACAAAGTGAACCAACTCTATGTATATCCCCTCATTTTTAGATTTCCTTTCCATTTATGTTACCGTAGAACATTGAGTGGAGTTCCCTGTGCTATACAGTAGGTTTTCCTTAGTTACCTATTTTATATATAGTAGTATAAATATATCAGTCCCAATCTCCCAATTCCTCCCTCCATCCCCTTTCCCCCTTGGTCTGCATACATCTTTGCACATAAGATCATCTCTACCATTTTTCTAGATTCTACATATGTGCATTAATAATACAATATTTGTTTTTCTCCTTCTGACTTACTTAACTCAGTATGACAGTCTGTAGGTTCATTCACACCTCTACAAATGACTCAATGTCATTCCTTTTTATGGGTGAGTAATATTCCATTGTATGCATGTACCACAACTTCTTTATCCATTCACTTTTGCTGCAAAAGTAACATGAATCTGATCTTCTTACATCCATGGGATTTTCCAGGCAAGAGTACTGGAGTGGGGTGCCATTGCCTTCTCCGTCTTAAGAGTTACCCTACTCAGTTATGGGACAATAGTGTCCCACTGCCCGAGACAGAGTGTGGGAAAGTAAACTTCATGTGGAAGCTTTACTTCAGTGTCTTAATGATGCTTTGGGCTAGAATTGTATTGAAACAACAGAAGAGAATCTCTTCTTTTAAACCTTCACCAGAAATGGAAGTTGTGAGTAAACTAGATTGCCATATTGAGATTTTAAGAGCAGAATACAAAGCTGCATGCATGCTATGACAGTAAGTGTGAGGAATATATCTAATTAGTGCAGAACAAGACTTGAAGGTAAATGAACAAAAGCTCTGATAGAAAATGTGGGTAAAGCAGGACCTGGGGATGCAGGGAGAATAGGGAATGGATTCCAGGTTCCCCCCCCAAGAGTCAACTGAGAGAAAAATGCAGGGACTGGAAGAGTCTTCTGATGGCCTGATGAAGTGCCCTGAATATTCCTTAAGGCTGTCCCAGGCAGGAGGAAGGAAGTCCAAGAAATGACTGATCTAGTATCAAAACAGGAATGTAACCATATATGCCAGGTACAAAGGGTATGGATGGGAAGATGCTCCCAGCAAGACTGTGTCAGTAAGAGAGAAAAGAGGGAAGAGATGGGCTCAAGAGTGGACTGGGCATTCAGAACTAAGAGCAGGAAGTGCTTGGCATCCTTTTACACAGGACCTAGTCCATGTTCTGAAGTGGGGTGGTTTCTAAAGAGGGGCTTTCCATAAGATATTTTTACTTCTCCTTTTCCCCAATATCATATAGTAATAGTTTCTTAATATTAAAAGATGTGTGCCTGTGTATTGCAAAAGTGAGCTAAAAGAAATTGATTGAGAAGATCCTACTAATAGCTATGATTTATTAAGCATCTCTGTGTGCCAAACAGCAAACAAAGCATTGCACACACATCTCAGTTAATCCTCTCCATAAGCCTAAGATTATCACTGTCATCCCACTGAGAAAACCTAGGCCTCGTGACCTGTCCAGGGTCACACAGCCAGCACGGGGCACAGTCAGGATTCAGTCCGTATCTGTGTGACTTCAAAGAGACACATTTACGCTCACGTCTGGACCAGTCTCCATCTGGATTTACGGAAATGGCCTCCTCACACCCTGGCCCCACCCCTCATCAGAGACCCCCTCATCAGAGACCCCCTCTTCTGTCACCAGCAAAGTGACAGTCTCACACCAGTGCTGGCTATCCTCACATGTTTTCATTATATGGTGGGGGTTTTATGAGACTCTACCATCGGCTGTTTTTCAAATTTATTTAATTCATCCATCATGCTCTGAAGCCATTTGCTTTTTTATATTGGACAGATGTAATGAGATTTTGGACACTAAAAAATGTTTTTATTAAAAGTTATGACCCAGAGCTAGCTGGTAGGGGCTATGCCATAAATCCCAGGAAGTGTGGGAATTTATAAAGGATGTAGCGACATAACCTTAACCTTTCAGGCCACACCAGAAGTTATAGGGTAACACTGTCTCCCCGTCTCTAGCCAAATAATAATAATTGTTGTTACTATTATTTCTGCCATTATCCAACGTGATCCTTCCTCGTCTTCTCTCAGCCACTGTTGAATCCTGGCGAGCCAGCGCCTAGTAGGAGCAGGTGGTTGATGACAGAACTTGCTGGTGTTTGGCTTGAAGGCTCTGCCGTGGTGGGCAAGGGCATGTGCATTGCCCTTCTCTGTGACCCTGTAACTGGGGCTGACTGATGTACAGTCGCATTTGCTACAGACGGAGTGGAAGTGTTCATGGATAATGGTTCTTCCATTCCTCCATGGCCAGCAGGAAGCTGTCCTGAAAATTAGGGAACAATGCAAGTATTTCTGTTCAAGCGTAATCATTCCAAGTTAATGTCAGTATAATCAGACATAGACTACTGTTACACTGCTTGGAATTCATCCCAAGCATAATTAGTTTGGACATATAGACCAAAAACATGGTCATTAAAAATAAATGTGTACATATGGAGATATTATGCGTATTACCTACAATATGTATTAATGTTGTGACTTTGTTCAATTAACATTCTTTAAATAAAGCTCTGGGGTATCAGATGGTAAGCCAGAAGATGGTCTTCAACAGAAGACCACCAGGGAGTTGAAATAGAGGAGTTTATTAGTGCCGGTCCTGGAGGAAGGGCCATATGCAGAGGTGAAGGGAAGAAGCAGGCAGAGAGAGCAAGGCAGCGTCTGGGGCACTTGCCTTCATTAGAGCCCCAGGGTAGAGTGCTTTAGCGTTCCTGGTCTGAGGCCAGATTGGTCATTTCAAACCAAAAAGGGCAGGGTTTTGGTAAGTGTCTAAGGAATCTTATCTAAGGGTACATAAGGCAAAGCCCTGGGAGGCTGGGGAGAGTGTAGCCGTAAGAGCTGTTAGGATGGTCAGATCAGGAACTGACATTTACTTGTGACTCTGTGGGCTGTTATCCAGGACCTACTTCACTGGAGGAGCTGGTGTCAATTCAAGGCCCCTGCAGGCCGCTTGGCCACACAAAGGGGATGCTGAGGCAGCAGTATTATGGAGTGGTGTAGCAAAGCTCTCAGCAATTATAAACAACAAAGTAAAAAATTAACAAAATGATTAGATTTGGTCAGCTGCCACCTATTTTTAAAATCATCTGTTCATTCATATGTATTTTTTTTGAGCACTGCCACGGGACAGATCCCCCATGACCTGCTGGGGATGCAGGAACAAACGCATCATGGTCCCTGCTTCAGGAAGATCACTGTGTAATGGGTACAGGTGACATGCTGTTGCTCGCAGAGGATGGATTTCAGCTCAGGGGACCAAAGAAAGCTTCACAGAAGAGATGGCCTTTCAGCTGGGTTTGAGGAACTGGGTGAGCTTTGAGCTTGCCAGGCTGACAGAAGCATTTCAGGCAGAAAAGGCACTTACAAAACCAGCTGTTCACAGACTGCTCCAAAGGTTAAGTTTGGCTAAAGCACGTGGTAACACTTTTTCCTTTTAAAACAAAAATCTCAAGGGTAAACATCATGCTCTTATCTGCTGTCACCATTGAGACTGCCTGGGTCAGGTCTGTAATTTCAGGAAGATGGACTTTAAATGACAAACTCCCTATGGCTTGTATTTCCTAGCCAGGCACGTGTTTTATCATTAGTTTATGCTGGGAACATATTCCAGGGTTTTCACAGCACATTGGCAACCACTCCCGCCTCCTGTGACCATGAGAGTGTAAACCATAGATAATGTCATCATTAAACACATAAATCCATGTCATTTGTGTGTCATTCACTTCATCCTCATTCATCATCCCTTACGCTTTCAGAACGGCCGTGTGTTTGAGGATTTTGACGAGCGGTTTGCCGCAGCCACCCCGGTAAGCGCAAGAGGGCCCAGCCTGGTTAACGGTTTCGCGTCATTGTCCCATCACTCATTTCATGCTCATAAGTCATGCCTTGTGGTTACAGAACAGAAACCTGCCGCTGGACTTTGACGAGATTTTTGAGGCAACAAAGGTAAGGGCTCTGTGGTCTTGTGAAGTGAGGGTTGTTCTGGTCATTCTTATCTGCTCTGTGCAGCCTCACTCTCCTCAGTGCTCTGCTCTGGTGCCAGCCTGTGCTGGTGTTCAGAGACTCCTGGTGGGCCCGCGGTGAGGGCGAAAAGTAGGAGCATGTGTGTGTGTGTGTGAGAGAGAGAGAGAGAGAGAGAGAGAAACAGTGTATGTTGGAGAGGAAATGACACCCCTTCATTTCATTCAGCAAATATTTCTCAATCTCCTGATGTGTTCCAGGCATTCTGATAGGTGCTAGAGATGCAGTGCAGAGGAGGACACAAGCCCTATCCTCAGGGAGCTCAAAGTGTAACACAGTGTGGTATCACACAGCATAGGACAGGGCAGATGGGATTGGTAGAGAAGGCTAGGGTAGGATTGCCTAGTGGAGTGGAGTGTAACATAGTATAGCAGAGATTCAGCACTGAACAGGAGCTGCTCAGTGCCCCTGTGGGGAGGAGGATGGTGGGGAAGGCAATGGCACCCCACTCCAGTACTCTCGCCGGGAAAATCCCATGGATGGAGGAGCCTGGTGGGCTGCAGGCCATGGGGTTGCACAGAGTCAAACACGACTGAAGCGACTTAGCAGCAGCAGCAGCACCTATGGAGATAATAGACCACTGCTATTTGGTCCACATCACCTGGAATAGAGGTGCTGGTTTGCAGCCAGTGTTTATACAGATTGGTTAATACATTGGCGAGTGAATGTTGTCACTCCTGAGTACATGTGTTTGGGAAGTCTGTAGGACAGGAATTCTCAACCTGGGCTGCAAAGTAGAATCATCAAGAAAATTTTTAAACTTTGAGTTACTAAACTACCTCAAACCAACTAATGAAGAACCTCAAGGGGTGGGGACCAGGCATCCCTATTTTTCCCTTGAGTTTGTGTGCTTAGTCACTTAGTCATGTCTTACTCTTTGCAACCCCATGGACTGAGACATTCCAGGCGCCTCTGTCCATGAGGATTCTCCAGGCAAGAATACTGGAGTGGGTTGCCATGCTCTCCTCCAGGGGATTTTCCCAACCCAGGAATCATACCCAGGTCTCTTGCATTGCAGGCATATTCTTTACCAACTGAGCCACCGGGGATCCAAGGCTGACAATCCATCTAAGGTCTCACATTAGCTGTTTTGGGGCAGTGGGATGGGGTACAAATTGAGTTAGAAAACACTTCCCAGGAAGAAATAAAGGTGTCTGGTTTGTGTTTCAAAAGATCGGTAGGAAAGGCACTGGGGGAAGGTCTGAGTATTCTGGTCAGAGGAGGAGCATGTGCCAAGGCCCTAAGGTGGCTCCTCCTTTCGTGACCCCTGGTTCTTCTCTAGTGCCATGGTCCTCCCTGTGTCTGTAGGTCTGTCTTCCCATAGAAAAGGCAGCTCATGAGACTCAGTGCGGGAAGATGCCTTATGCATCCCTGTGTCCCCTGCTTTCAGCACAGTAGCCGATGTACAGTAGGAACTACATGCTTGCCCTAGAGGAAGGAGTACCTAGTGCCGAAACCGAGGGAGTGGGTCTATGTAAATGTGTACTGTGGTCAGTCATGGACACCTCGCCTTCTTCAGTGGTGCTTTCAGAGCTTCTCTGCAGGAGGGGTCTAGGAGTCTACTTGCAAAGGTTTAGTGGAAAGAAGGACCAGGGGGCTAATTATGAAACAGCAGCTACAGGGCATTCCAGATGCTATTGGAAAACCAACACTGATTCATAAGAGCGAGTGGCTTGGGAGGACACAGGCCTGATTGAGATGCTGAGGAGCTCCAAGAGCTAAGCATCCCCCCATCCTTTTCACTGGCTTTGGCAGCTTCCAGCGTCACTCTGTTGACCCTGGAGGATGCCCAGGACCTAGAGAAGGGGCAGAATCTGCCATCAACAACCACATCTTTACCTGAAGATGTCTGAAGGGCCAGGAAGGGGAAGGCAAGGAGGAATCTTGGGTTGACCTTGGAGATGACTTCTTCAGAGGGACGTGAATCATGGCAGGACTTGTAAGAACCCTGGCTTCTGGTTAGAGAATAGTATGGGGCTGGGCTTCCACCATGAAGGAGGGCTAAGTAGGGCTGGGTAAAGGGACACATGGATAAACAAAGTGCTGCTTGGTCTATGGATCAAGCCCAGCTTATTTTACCTGACCAATCAGAGGCAAGTCACCTTACCTTCAGACCTCTATTAGCTCATCTGCAAACTAGCGATAGTGGGAGAGATTTCCTGTGCTGCCAACTTTACACAGTTCAGGGAGCTTCCAGTGTTATAGTAATGTGTTGGAAAATACGTTATAAACTATGAAGTGCTCTACAAATGTGAATGGTTAGTTCTATTCTCATGAGGCTGTTAAAATGATTAATTACGACAGTATTATCAGATGGAACATGGCTTCTTGAGTTACAAATAAAAGAGCCAGGGTTAACAAGGGGGAGAGGGGCTGTGAAAATAGATATTATTCCAGATCCTCAATCATATACTGTTATTAGAATTATTTTTAATTTTATGGCCTAAGAATCCCCTTTTTCTATAAAATTTAATTAACTCAAGGTTCTATTTAAGCAGCAAATCCAATGGAATGAAATAACAATCTATGTTTTATGCCTCTGCATGTTTTTTCTCGTTTAATCCTTGAATGGAAATCATCTGGCAAGAGGAAAGTCTGTAGCTCAAGAATGAAGGTTATTTTAAAAGTTGTGCTTAAGAAGAAAATTAGCCAATAAATTATATTTATGATGTTAGTAAAAGTGTGCCACGAGTTCACCACATTTGAAATGTAAATTGTGCAACTTAATTATTAACTTCATTTTAATATTTTCCTACCACTGAAAACAGTCATGGGCCATTTGCAAAGCATTGAGCTTCAAGGGCCAAGAAACCCAGAAACCTCCTTTGAATGAATTAAATAGAATTATCCCTTCTGTGGGTTTGGGAGAGAGCCTAAGGATTGGCACTGTTTCACCGAATAATATAAAATATTGCTCACATGCTAAGTAAGCTTTCCCGAAGACAAGCAAACGTTTATTATTATATCTGTGGATTGTCGCCACTAGACTGTAAGCTCCCTGAAGGCTGAAAATTGACATTCCTCCTAATTATGTTCCTAGCACCGAGCACAGGACCTAACGCCTTACAGTTGTCCAGTGTGTACCAGCATATTATGTAGTCAGTTCAGTCACTCAGTCATGTCCAACTCTTTGTGACCCCATGGACTGCAGCACGCCAGGCCTCCCTGTCCATCACCAAATCCCGGAGTTTACCCAAACTCATGTCCATTGAGTCAGTGATGCCATCCAACCATCTCATCCTCTGTCGTCCCCTTCTCCTCCCACCTTCAATCTTTCCCAGCATCAGGGTCTTTTCAAATGAGTTAGCTCTTCACAGGTGGCCAAAGTATTGGAGTTTCAGCTTCAACATTAGTCCCTCCAATGAATATTCAGGACTGATTTCCTTTAGGATTGACTGGTTGGATCACTTTGCAGTCCAAGGGACTCTCAAGAGTCTTCTCCAACACCCTAGTTCAAAAGCATCAATTCTTCGGCACTCAGCTTTCTGTATAGTCCAACTTTCATATCCATACATGACTACTGGAAAAACCATAGCCTTGACTAGACAGACCTTTGTTGGCAGTGTAACGTCTCCGCTTTTTAATATGCTGTCTAAGTTGGTCATAACTTTTCTCCCAAGAAGTAAGCGTCTTTTAATTTCATGGCTGCAGTCACCACCTGCAGTGATTTTGGAGTCCCCCAAAATTATGTAGTTGGGAAAGAAATTAATATGTATAGGGCCCTACTGTGTGCCAGGAACCATTTATTCAATCTGAAACCTGAAGAGGAAGGATTGAAAGTGAGTTTATCAGGCTAAGGTGCTTGCTTTTCAGCAAAAAAAAAAAAAAAAACAGAATCTTTTATGCCTTTTTCACCAAGCTTACCCAAACTTCAGAGTCCTTCTAGTAATATAATCAATAAATCTCCAAAGGAGATATTACCATCTCTAATGTCCAGGTAAGAGAAAAGTGGCCCCGAGGAGCTGCAGAGATTGTCAGTGGTAGAACTCAGATGCAACCCCAGGGATGGGACTCTTCCTGGGCCTAGAGCTCACAAGTTTGTCAGTGCGGAGAATGTTCCTTTCTTTCTGTGAATCTTAGTGATCCCACTTTGCTTGGTTAGAACAGATTTCTAGGGCAGGAGTCCTGTCTGCCAGGACAGACTCTCCCAGTGGTGTTTTTCAGTCCCCTGATTAGAAACTATCACTTAAAAGTCTGAAGATGAGCAGAAAGTTGTTTTTTTGTTTTTTTGTTTTGCAGTGGGCAAATTTGCATAAAACACATGATTATATGCTTTAAGTCAGGCGATTTGACTCCAGCCATAGACCTCCTGCAGACTCTGAAGCTGGGAGTGTACACTGATTAATTTCTGAGTGTATCTTAAAGGGCTTCTCCCACTGCTCTGGCTGGCCTTGCACAGACACTGAGGGATGATGGATGGGAATATAGTTGATACAGTATCCACAGTGATAGAGCTCCTCAGAGTGATTAATCGTGTATATACTGGGTTGTTTTTGATACCCTTCCTAGTATTAAATGATACTTTTTCTCCTCCTCCAACTGTTATTTTTTATCTTGAAGATGGATTCTTTGGAGGACTGTCATTTGACTGCCTGCTCTACATGCAGAAAATTCAGGTCCTGGCCTAGGTGGTCTTGAGGTGACCTCTGTGAAACTCAGTTTATTCATCTGTAAAAATGGGGATGATAGTTCATACCTTTCAGGGTCAGTGATATTTACTGAGAAGTGGCTGTGAAGTGGTGATTTGCTATACTTGGTACAGGAAAAGCACTTTGTAACATGCGGATATACTCAGGAAAGAGAAGCAAATGATAAAATTACCTCTTGCCTTTGTCTCCTGGAGAAGAGAGACAGTGATGACACTGGATGGTAAATATGTGTAAAATGGTATTATTATTGCCTATGCAAGGTGGCTAAGCCCAGATCTGCTTGACTAAGCCCAGACAGACAGCCAGGCACACTGAAACAATAACTGATTCTGGCTGTATCTGAGATGCTGTCTTTGGGATCAAGAAGTATCATAATGACCAACTGGGTTTATTGTTTATATAGTCATGATGAAAAAGGGAAATGCATGTCCTCAAATCATACTGTTTTTAAAGCATTGCCCAGCAGCATCAGCTCCCCTTGTGGTTACATCATTATCTTTTTGTCTTTTCAGGCTGTGACCCAATTAGAACTTTTTGGGGACATGTCCACCCCTCCTGATATAACCTCTCCCCCTGTAAGTATGCACTCTGCTTGGAGCCCTGCATCTCTTTCCTTTCCTTCTTCAGGTTCATGGTGACAAGTATATGGGTTTTTGGTAAAAGAAGCTGCTGGTGGATTTCAACTCGGACTCTTCCAGCTGTGTGATTTGGGCATACTAACTAGCAATTCTAAATGTCAATTTCCTCTGCCTTTTTTTTTTTTAAAGGAATTATGATGCATGCTCTGTTTTGACAAATAAATGAAATCATGCATCAGCAATTACAGACTATCACTGGGGTGCCTGCCATTATGCTGGGCAGTGGAAAGAGACAGGAGCGGGATGTGGTCCTTGCCTGCAAGGAGTACAAGGTCCACCTGGGAATATGGGTGAGAAACTCCACAAGACAGCAGATGAGATGAGACATTTGTCATCTCCTACCCAGAATCTGCACAGCGGAGTGGTCAACCCAGTAAAGGAAGCCTCTTCTCCCCAGGACCTTTCAGCTCTCTCCTGTCTTATTCCCTTCTTTCCTTCCTTTCTTTCTCTTTTCATTTCCTCCTCCCTCCCCACTTGCTTGCCGGCTTCTCTGAGCTTCTCAGGAAGCTTCGGATTCCCAACTCTAGTTTCAGCCATGCTATCTCAGTCATTGCTTGCACTAGGGCAGAGTTCGCAGGGAGCTGAAGCAAAATAGAATCCCAGTGCTTTGAGAATGGGAGGCATTCAGAGGCAACCCTGCAGCCACGGCAAAGAGCCAGGCTAGCCCCTCCAGCTCCTGCCCAGTCCACTCCCCGGAGGTGGGCGGAGAGCAGTCAGCCACAGCTGCACCCGCTGAAGCTGCTGGGAGGGGGCAGCCCCTCTGGGGACCACACGTTTAGCGCAAACCCAGGGATGGTGCTACAGTTCATTGGCAAGCTGCGCCTCCCAGAGAAAAGGCTGTAACCTCACTGAGGACAGATGGCAGGAAAGCCTGCTGCCCACAGCTGCCGCCAGGGAATCTGAGCACAGTTGCCCTGCTTCCAACACCTGGTACCCAAATCAGCCATGAAGGAGGGGCCAGCAGCTCCTATCTCCAGGGAGGCTGGTTGGTTCTAGTGAGGCTTTCTCTCCCCTCTTCTAGGGAAGGCAGCTGCATTTCTGAACTGTGGGGCCATGGAGCTAGAAAGGTCTGGAGTGATCTTCTAGCCTTATTTAGCATCTTCATTTTACAGATGAACACACTAAGTTTCAGACAGGCCATGTGACTCACCCAAGGTCACACTGGAAGAAAGCAAACGGCATTGATTATGGTCTACCGTGCTTAATGCAGCAGCTCATGGCTGTGTTTCTGGCCCTGAACCTGAGTGCCATCCAAATGGGTGTTTAATCATCCTCAGAACAATGCTATGCCTCCTGCAAGCTGCTAATCTAAAAATGGCCTTGTCTAATTGCCATGGTTTCAGGATTAATTGCTTGCCCCAATCTATTCCAAGGGGAAAGAAATAAAGATATTATGTCATCAAATATGCATACTCTGTAGGCAAAAGGTTTCTGGAAAGGCATGGACCTTTAAAGAAACAAGTACTCAAGTTTTGATTTCGGTAGCCCTCACCTTACCCACCATGTCATGGAGGAGACATTTCTGAAATTCCAGCATGGGCTAGGATCTAGAGTTGGCAGCTGCTCTAGCATCACTTTTATCATCTTGAGAACATTTGCTTCTTTTTGCAAGTGAAGGTTCAGGCAGGATTCTGCTGGGAGGCACAAAGACCCAAGGTTCTCTGTTCCACTTGCTAATCTTGATTTATTTAGCCAACGCCTGTTTATTAACCATGTATTCAGTGACAGCCTTGAGCTGGGTGCACAGTAGGTCCTGAGTGAGTGTACGTCAGTTTGAGTTAACTTCTAAAGGACGAAAACCAGATATTATGGGATAATATGAGGGCCTGAAGACACCCCCAGAGGGTACGGGCTCAAGCTAAATAGTCGTGAGGCTGGCCAGTGTTAGCTGAGCAACTGCTCTGTGCTTCAGGATAGTACTAAGTGATTTAAATGCATGATCTCACTGAAGCCTCTCAGCAGCTCTGGAGATAGATACTGTTTTTCTCATTTTATGCTCTGTATACATAGCAGCTCATGGTCTGCAATTCACAAAAAGTGGCCAGGACCAGGGCTTGCTTCTGCAGCATCTCCCCACTTAACTTCTGGGCCTGCTGCCTCCCATCCTGGTCAGCAATAAGGCTCTCCCCGGAGCCTCACACCCTCCTGCCTCTCTCTGTCTGACAGACTCCTGCAACTCCAGGTGATGCCTTTATCCCGTCTTCATCTCAGACACTTCCGGCGAGTGCAGACATGTTCGGTTCTGTACCTTTTGGCACTGCTGCTGTACCCTCAGGTAAGCCCTCTTCCACCTTCCTCCCACCTCCATCCACCAAGAAAAAGAAAGGGCTGACTGAACCAGCTGCCAGGTTATGCCAGACACCTGTGGGACGACCATTCTCTCCCTGTGACTCTCCAGGTGACACTGAGAAGCTGCCATGGGCAGGGAGTAGTGTGCTTACCAAGCTTTGGGATGTGGGAGGCTGGAAACCAGTCATGCCTTGAACCTGAAAGGTCAAGACTCCAGATGTATAGCTTTGGGGAGCTCCGTGCACACACAGCTGCGTGAATCAGTGCAAATCCTGATTGCCACTGTCAGCTCAGTTGGATGCGGGGAAGGTGAGGGTGGGGAAGGGGCGGCTATGCTCCACCGACCTCTTGAGATCTGAGCGATAGAAGGGGTGGAGGCCGAAGGAAGGGGAGGTTCCCTATGCAAGAACGCTTAGGAGTTCTGCTGACAGTGAACAGTGAGGTGCAATGGGGCTTAGTGACTTAGAGAGTATTTGTTCTATTTTCCAAATATTCTTTTACAACAGGGTAAAAATACAGATAGTAACAGTGTTACAGGTGCACATTGGTGGGGTCTGAGGCGTCTTGTTTCCATGGCATTAGGCAGTCCATGAAGCCAGCCGTTCTACCTGGACGTGGCCAAAGGTGATATTTTGCTGTTCGTTTTGTTCAGTCGTGTCTGACTCTTTGTGACCTCATGGACTGCAGTATGCCCGGCTTCCCTGTCCTTCACTACCTCCCAGAATTTGCTCAAATTCATGTCCCTTGAGTCAGAGATGAGTGGTATTACTTATGCTGTTTTCATACAGGGGTTCTTGTAAGACTTTTTTTCCTTAACTACATATTTGAAATATGTGGCTTTATCTTTCTCTTTATACTTGATTTATATAAATGATGGAGTTGATATGTTTTAAAATATCAATTTCTTGCATTTTTCTATAAACAACGACTTTTAATTATATAGTGTTAGAAACAAATTCTTGCCACAAGATACAAATCTTCTTGTTACTTAAAGTAAAATTAAAATTTCATACTCTGTTCTGAAATAGTTATTCCTCCTGAGCTGAAGGGTCACTTCTAGAAGCAACAGAGATTGGTAGCTAATATGTCTAACTTACAGTTGAGAATCTATAGGTAGCCTAGAAATGTCTTTAATTGCTAAGCTTCCCAATCAAATCTGTTTTACCCAAACCTATAATGGAACAGTGGCGATAGTTTTCCTTACCTAAACTGGATATTAAAATGTCCTTGGGAATAGTGTAATGGAATCTGTCGTTTTAAGTAAGAATAATAGTTTTCCATCAGAGATGGACAATCTTCCTGGGCTGTCAGCCTTGCATTCAGAATAACCATGCTTTGTCCCATTTGACTCATGAAGATATATTGGGACAGAGGATGGGACCTCTAGGCACCAAATTTACTCATTTTCAGGCATGTTTATGCCATAAATGTTCACTGAGTATGCACTGTGGGCCAGGTCCTTTTCGAGGTGTCTGGGGTGTATCAGTGATTACAATAGACACAGACCCCTGGCCACAGAGGGCTTACTTTCCAGTGCGGAGAAGGACAACATGATAATGAGTAACAACATAATCTGTTAGGAATGGTGGATGAGGGATATGAACAGAAGAAAATGTGGAGGAGGGCAGGTGTGAATGGAGGTGATGGTCAGGAGGAGGGGCTCATGCAAACATGTGATATGAGCCAGGAAGGTGTCAGGGTCAAGAGTACTCCTAGTGGCCCCTCCCAGCCTCCAACCCCTTTGTCTATAAGTAAGAGGGGCTGGATTCCTTTCTGGCCCTTACACTCAACTAAAATGCCTGAGAGTCTGCCTGTACTGCTCTGGGCCCTCTGCCCAGCCAGGGCCAGGTTATGGCTTTAAAGGACTCTATTTTACAATCTTACCACTTGAACAGCCATGTTACACACTGTGGACAAATCACTCCACCCATTCAGATTCTGTTTCTTTAGCTGCTTAAAAAAATGATAGATTACCTCCAAGATTTAAGTTTTTACAATGTAAGTCTAAAATTAATTTCAGTTAGCATATTTTTGCTTTCTTACTCTACTTAAGCTCTGCCGAGAATCAAAACTGGGCTTCAGCTGGTGTTAAACTGTCTGCCTTCTTCTTCCTCTAACCGGCCTTAAACCCTGCAGCTGCTGAATCTCCATCTCACTGTTCCTAATTGCCCTGCCAGGGCCAGGGAGGTGGGAAATGACCTGGGTGTGTAGTGCAGTGAACAGGCTGAGTTTGAGCCCTGGCTCAGCCATTTATCCATAAGCTTTAGACTCCTGGGCAAATTACTTAACCAGTCAGAGCCAGAGTTTCTTTATTTTTATAACTGAATTTAAAATAATACTTACCTTGCAACAATATCATAAAAATTAAATGAAATAAAATCAAGTGCTTCTGAAAAATGCTGGCATGTTGTACATGCTTTGTGTAGAAAATGCTAGTATTATTATTACTCTGACATCTAAAGTAGAAGAAAACATGTCTTATTTTTAGCTATTTTTTTTTTCCTTTTCCTTCTTGGGATGTTCCCTTTAAAAAAAAAAAATGCATGTAATACAGTTTAGGTTTTTGACCTGAGCTCATGGCAGAGCTGGCCTGAAGGGCTGGATATACTCTATAAATACAGACCCTTCTACTAACCAGCTGTGTGACACTCAGTTATATAATTTCAGAGCCTCAGGGAACTTATCTGTAAAATGGGGATGATGATTCCACCTCATCGAGCTATTCCTGAATTAATCACATGTAGTAAAACATTTAAAACAGTACCTGGCAGTATTTACAGAAGTAAGCACTCAGTAGAAGTTCTCTGCCCTACTCACCAGGGATCCTGACTCTTCTACCCATACTCTGGGTAGCCACGCCAAACCTTCCACTCTGGAAGCTGTCAGTTCCTTGTGTGCAGATTAAGGAGATATATTTCAATATTTATTTATTTTATTTGGCAGTGCCAGATCTCAGTTGTGGCAGGTGGGATTTAGTTCCCTGATTAGGGATTGAACCCAGGTTCCCTGCATTGAGAGCTTAGAGTCTTAGCCACTGGACCACCAGGGAAGTCCCAATTAAAGAGCTATTGGTAACAGCCACCCCAGAGACTTGTTGAAGGATCAACTTCACAAAAACATGTGAGCTCCACTAGGGTAAGGATTTATTTAACTATTTATTTATTTTTAATACTGTCTTGTTCTTCACTGAATCTCCAGAGACAAACAGTGGTTGCCAGTCAGGAGGACTACTTTTGAACAAATGCATTAAATGCCATATGTAGATGAGAGGGACCACACAAGTTCTGTAACATGTTGGAGAAATCCCTCAGTTTTCAGTGTTTTCTTTTTCTTTTCAGTGTGTCCCGCC